>JAOTNS010003718.1:502500-902221 GCA_028476615.1 Culter alburnus | reverse complement strand
AACTCGAGGGTAGGGACAGGTGGAGGATTCACCACGAGCCCGACCCTGTGGGGCTCGGGAAAGCAAGCCATCATTTCGGGTCTGAATCGGGCCCAGTTGCACTCCCGAGGGCAGGCAGCTGCGCCGAATGTCATCCCCAGAAGCGTTCATTCAGGCTCACCTCCGATCAGGCGATCGACATTTTTCACGGTCGTCTTGGGGAGTTCCGAAGGAATAGGGATGGACACCCCTCTGGGTGTCCACCGCGTTCCCCCGGCAGCTCAATGGCTGCGGAGTGCTAGAGGGGGGAGGTTCCTAAGGAGGTTGGTTCCCGAAGAAACGCGCTCACCGTGAGTCCTCAAGTCACCATCCCCGCCGCCCGAGCAAACACTCTGAGGAGGATTGGACATGGCGTAGGGGACCGGGGACCTCAACCCTTGCAGAAAGTGGGAGTCTCGACCGCAGGCTCGCGAGGGGTCATCTTCCACAATGGGTACATGACTCGTCCACAAACGACGCCTCAGCGTGCCTTAGCCCAAGCCGCGACTACAGCGTGGGGAACATCCGAGGGCGCCAGGGTAACGACCGCATCCAGAAAAACACAAGTTAGAACGGGACATCTTTAAAACGACGCGAAACTACTCGTGTAAGCTATTCAAGGACTGACTCTTTAGGTGCTGAAGCACGCAGGTGGCGAAAAGCCGCTGCAGCACAGACAGGGAAATGGCAGCCGGTTTGCACTCTCCTTGAAGGCGCTCTATTACCAGCTGTAATAACCAGCTTTTTAGCGCTCTAGGCGCACCGTTTCACAGCCGTGAGAACGGCCCTTCACGGGCTGATTACAGCTTTTGCTCAAATAAAAAGGCAAAAAGAGAAAAACAAAGGAGAAATCGGCCCGCTGCTGCGCTGGTCCGCCTGCCCAGCAAACCAAAGAGCGGTATCGAAAGAGCGACTCGTCACACTCGTGCTTTCAGTAAGTATCTTCTTCCAGTGTTGAGAAGGTTTGGCTCCGAAGCGGAAAGCTGAAGATGCCAACGCACCTGAGCTCAGTATATTACCCGCGCTGCGAGGCAAGCAGTGATTGCATATGAATTGCATGCCAATGTGATTGGTGTTTAGTTACACTCGAAGTTAGATTGGTCCTCTTAGCGGAGTCTATTCGTCGGTCTGTCCGACGTACGTCGAACGTGACCGACTGAATGGGAACGCAAAAGCAGTAGAATACATTAAAACATTATTTGGTGAAAAGGCATTAAATTACACCCATTGTACGTTCACTCATGCAGATCAACTCAAAGGGAAGAACATTAAAACATTTGTGTGCAGCAATCCAGAATTACATGACTTTGTCAGGCAATGCGGAGGACGCTCTTTTGGGATTGATAATATGAAGCAGGATTCAACACAGGTTATGCAGCTGCTACACAATATTGATGAAATGGTCAGTGATAATGGAGGAGAATACTACACTAATGACTTGCTTCAGGAGGCAGAGAGAGCAATCGAGGAAGAGAAACAACGGATCCTGAAAGAGACTGAAGAACAACGAAAGAGGGACATTGAGGCTCTAAAACATGAATTTCAAGGGGAAGAACTAGAGAAAATGCGAAAAGAATTAGCAAAGAATCAAGTGGAAATGGCAAGAATTAAAGCTGAGAATAACAATGGTTTCATTCAGAATGTAATAGAGGTTGTTAAGAATATCATTGGGTGGTGGTATTCAAAATAAATGTTTTGTTTTATTTCATTATCCCAATGTATCTTCACTGAGATATTTCAGTATAAGAGCAGAAGTTTAAAAACAATTTTGTTTACATTTTTTAAAACCAGAATTATTAATAATTAAAGGTCTGGTTCTGCAAAAACATCTTAAAAGTGAAAAGAGAAACTAAAATTCCTGACTTGTTCAATTGTTCTATTTTCCTCACAAAGCTATAAATGAAGTCTGTCTACTTTCAAATGTAGAGGATGAAAGGCTTGTTCAAATGAGAACTTGTTTTTCAGATGAGAAGTTTAACACTGTAAACACTCTTTATTAGCTTTGTTCCTATAATATCGGTTTGTAAACAGTCATGCTGTGATAATGGGTGTCTTTTTCATTTCTTTTTCTTTCAGTCTGAATATTGAATATGATTTGTATGTAGCATATTAAAACATTTTTACACAGTTACCTATCTGTTGCTCAGATAACCGGGGTTATCTGAAGCTTGACCAGAAATAGTCTGCTTTTCTGAATGATGGATCTAATGAATGGCTCTGAGTCAAGTTAGAATAGAATAGTTGTGAGATTTTCAACCTGTAACAACTATTCTATGGTGTGTGATGTTTCAATAAAGGGACTTGGTTTCATTAAACGTGTGTGCTTCATTAACATCAAAACTTTCGACTGAACACACATGAGACTACTCATCAAACACTGGCAGACTTTAAAGTGTTAGTTCACCTAAAAATGAAAATTCGGTAACACTTTATAATAATGTTCAGTTATAAGTCACTTATAAATTATTAGTTAATGATGAACAAATCATTTACAAAACATGATATACCTTCATAAATTATTAATAAGTGATATACTAACATTTTTATTAATTCGCTTATAGGTCATTTATAATTTATTATTTAATAATGAACAAATCATTTACAAAAAACATAACTATACATTCATAAATGATTAATAAGTGTTATGCTAATGATTTACAAATGTATTGTTAGTTATCTTAAAAAAAATTAAATCATGAAATAAATCAAACAGATCATTAGTAGATGGCTTGTAAGTTATTAGTTGATACATTATTTATCACTTATAAAACATTGAAGTATGTATGATAAAATTGTTAGTATCATTATCTCATAAACAATTGTTAATCATAAACAAATGTGAACAAACCATTAGAACAAAAAATGTCAGTATATGATTATTGATGAAGTTGTAAGTTGTCTGTGTTCAAAAGCACAAACATGCAGGTATGTTAAAGCACTATTTTTAAGAAGAGTTAATTATTTGTTTGAAGGATAATAAACATTTATAAATGCTTACAGCAGGTGATTCCAGTGGGATTATAGTAAATAAGTTCTCGTCAGCACAGACTTGTGTTCTTGTGGAGTGTGTGGGGTCAGTGAGAAGTATCCTCGATACGGATTTACCTTCTCTGAAGCTCACATCAGGTGCACAGAGTTAAAACTCCATGTGCGTCAGAGAAGACAGCTGTCTACACCCTCACCAGTCAGCACTTACACTGCAGTACACACTACGTGTTCAACACCCTTTATAGATGATGCATACCCTATTCTAAAGTGTAAACTATTCTTCACTTGTAAATGTGTTACGTATTATTTGTAGACCTTTCTTTCCTGTTACAAATTATTTGTATATGTATACAAGTCATTTATAATGCTTTCTATTCATCACTTATAAATGTGTTACATATCATTTTCAGATCTTCCTGTTACATGATCCATCTCATTCCATCACTTACCCAAGCCTAAACATTACATTGTTTTTTAAAAAATAAATTAACACTCTGCCACCGTTTAACCAGCGCTTAATCGTTTAATTTTTATTTTGTTTTTCATGGAAAAGCAGCTCCTCACCATAACATGAAAACGCACCATAAACTGATCATAAACATAGTCCATTATTTCATGCATTTTATTTCAAGTCTTCAGTAGTCGTACGATGCCCTCGTGTGAGAAAAAGTTTCTTATAACGTAATATAACAAGTAAACATTAATAATTGTTCCAATCCGCCATTTCTTAACTTTCAAAATTGGCGCTTCTAACAATACGACACAGGTTTGCGGCATTGACGTCAAACCTCACTCTTTATTGGCTGTCACATGTGATTTGCGAATTATTTTTTGATAAATTGGGGGGTTTAGAATTTTTTTTTGAGGTGTAATTTTGATGTAAACAAGGTTCCGATAAAGCTTTCTTCTTTTCATAAACAGGTTTTTTTTTTTTATGGATGCCATTTTTAAACATAACTTTTCTCCACACAACTCTGTGATTTGGAACAACAAATATATTAAGTTTAAAAATAAATCTTTATTTTACAGAAATTGGTACGATAATGGGATAATTTTGGTGAGGCAGCTATTTAAGAATAACGGACAGTTCTTTAATTACTGTGAATTCCTGAATCATTATAAGATCCCTGTAACTGCTAAGGAGTTTGCAGTAGTATTTAATGCCATTCCTAGTGGTCTTATTCAACTTTTATCAGGCAATATATCTTCTGAGCCTATTCCCTTATATACAGATCAGTTAAGTATTAATGGTGTGAAAATTATAGATAAAAAATTTAGTAACTTTTATATTTAAAAACTATGTATAAGTACATTATTGCCTAAATGCAAACTTTTTTGGAACTCGATGTATTATCTGATTGAATGGAAAGAGGTCTGGAGTTTATCTAGTAAATACTGCCTCACCAATAAGTTAAAGAAATTACATATAAGGTTATTCATTTGATTTATCCAGCGAGACAAGTAGTCTCAAGATTTTTCAGAGAAATTGAGACTACATGCGTCTTTTGTCATTCAGAAGAAGAATCCATAAAGCACTTATTTTTTAAATGTGTATTTACCCAATTGTTTTTGATTGATATTGAATATCTAATATTCAGAATCACAAAATTAAAGATTTGACTATCTGGTAAAGATATATTTTTGTTATATAAAAATAAGATTTTGGAGCAAAATTTGCTGATTAACTTAATAATTATGTATGGAAAATATCACATACACAAACAGAAATGGAATAATAATAAACCTAATATTATATTATTTAAAATTGAACTTAAGCATTATATCGAGGCCCTAAAAGATGCAAGAAATAAAAAAGCGAAACGGATGTATAGAATTTTTTAATCTTTTTCTTTTTTGAACACTGTAAGTTTTCTTCCCCTGTATAGTTTTTTTTTCTTTTTTCTTTATGTTGTTTCCTTTGATGCTATTATGAATGTAATACATAATAGTTAAACATATTGTGATCCTCTGTATGTATATTGTTCTTGTTCTTGTTATGCAAAAAAAAAAAAAAACGTGTTTTGCTGAATTTGAGTTGCTGTGTTGAGTTAGATTCAGCGCTTTAAAGATGGAAATACAGATCAGGGGAATGTTTGCACCGATTAAACACTTTAATTTCATTCTGTAACTCACACAAAATTATGTTTTGCTGTCATTTCGCTGGTAATGTAGCACGCGCGTCATTTTGTCTGTTCTTAGATGGCCGCTCCTGCCTCCGCCGAGCCCGCTCCAGTCTTCGCCCTGCCGGCGCCGCCCAAGCGTCTTGCCCTGCCGGCACCTCCCAAGCGTCCTGCCCTGTCGGCGCCACCCAAGCGCCTTGCTCTGCCGAAACTTTTGGGGGGGGGCCATATACCTGAGGGTGGGGAGCTTATGGGTGGGGACCCTGCCCGGCCACTGCCGTCAACGGCCTCCGAACTGTTATGGCCGCCCACGGACTATAACTCCCTATGGCCATTTATGGACTCTGACCAACCGTGGTCATCTACGGACTCTGTCTCGCCAGGGCCGGCCACTGCACCTGACCTGCCATGGCTGCCCAAGCCACCTGACCTGCCGTGGCTGGCCAACACTCCTGGCCAAGGCGCCCGACCCGCCAGGACACCTAGAGTCCCTGGACCTGCCCTGGAGACCTTCGTACCTTGTGACCTGCCAGCAGGTCTCCAAGGCACCCACCCCCCTCCCCAGTTGTTCCATCTACAGCGTGAGGACGCGCCTTCCGGGAGGGGGGCGTTATGTCACGATCACCATCAGTTCCTGTCAGTTCCCAGACTACACTTCCCATAATCCTCCCTGCCAGTCACCTGCACACACTCCACACTAATCACCACACCCAGCTGCAGCTCATTACCTGGACTATAAAAGACTCACACACACACCACCTCTTTGCAAAGTCTTGTTTACCCCGGTTGCAATTCTAAGCGTTATTATCCTGTCTGCCTGCCTGCCTGCCTGCCTGTCTGTTACCGTTACTGCCTGTTACCTGTTAACGATCCTCTGCTGCCTACCCCTGACCTGTGCTTTGTATACCGACCTGTGAGTGATATCTGCCTGTCCTGATCTTTGCCTGTATCCTGACTCCGACTGCCTGTACGGATGTTCTGTTTGTTCCTGTCTTTGTGACCGGCCTGTACGACCACGCTCACTTTAAAAAAAAGCTTTGCATTTGGATCCGGCCTGAGTCCAGCTTCGTTACACTTTTATAGATCTTTGGAGTGGCCACAAATAACCACTTTAGTTTTGTTAAACTGTAGACTTATTTAAGTGAAACATTTTGCGTAGCCTGTAGGCCTAAATAATCCTTTTATTTATATGTGTTATGTAGGTAAGCCTAGTTCTCCATTCACAGAAGCGCTACGAGCTGCGGATGTGACGTTGAAAATTGTACTACCTGTAATTCCGCTGGTTTCAAAATGCAAACAAGCTGCATATTAATTGACATTCATTTTCACTTAAATGTAGGCCTAATACTTGACGGTGGTGAACATATATCATCAGAAAAACTAATGCCAGGGCATTGCCATTGTGACTTACTAACCTATGATGACAGCTGGGCTGAGAACGTCAGCGCAGGCATCTCATTCACATTTGCATATGCTGTACTATTGAATTCGTGATTGGTTGACTGCCAAATCAAATATTAAAGGAACGATAAAATAACGTTATTAACCGGTTAATGACCATTTCAAATTACTGTTTCCGGTTTTCGTTTTCGTTCCTTGAAACGGTTCAGAGCTATTAAGTGAAAAGAGTGAAATTCATTCCCAGAAAAATCACAAGATGAAAAGGCTGAAACTGAAAAGGGGACATATACCAAACAACAGGCTGACTAAAAGTAAGTGATTTAAAAAATTTAAGTTTATTGTTGTGTGGCTCTTAAAATTATTTTGTCTGGAGCCGAGTCAGAATCAACATGGGCTTTTCTCACAGCAGATATCATCCAGTGAGACAGCACTAATTCTCATCTAATGTAGAACATTGTTTAGTGAAATCACCTGATGCTGCTAGTTAAGATAGAGAGATCCTTTACTGTCAAATCAAATGTGAACACACCTGTGGCCAGTTTTTCCATTGAAATCAAACAAAGAAACATTACTGCTGCCATTTATTTGCATTTTTACTAGCAGCATTTTCTTAACTATAAATTCTAAATTCTGTTGCCCTAGTGTTTGTGTTTGGATGCTGGTTCATCAGTTTGTCATGATGTTTAACATCTTCACTAAATTCAGCTCAAATTTTCAGACAAGCTAGATTTAAGTTATTAAATAGATTTTTTTATTTTTATAACATTTAATTTACATTTATTTAGCAAAAGTCAAGTCTTTATTTTTAGAAGATGAAAGACATTATAACAGTGTTTTATCATAAATACTCTCAGTTTGGTTTCCACTGTTAATGCTGCTCCATCTTACTACTCCCAGCATCTTTTTCTCTTGATTTGTTTTGTGCTTCGTCCTCATTTTTCTCACAAACTGAAACCTGTAGGAATGTTTGTCCTGCTTTACATTGTAGTCATGCTATCGGTGCCGCACCTTTAGCAAACAGACTTATTTGTTCTTGTTTTTTCACAAGCTCGCTTAAACAAAGGCCACGTACACACTGTGGCTTCAGGAGTGGACAGATGCATTAACTGCAGTGCTTCACCGCAATCCATCAGAGGACATTAGGTAGGCTGAATAGGACATTCATTGTGCATTCACCAGCTTTGATTATGACAGAACTTCTCGTGATGAATGACATGAGTGAAAGGTTTTAGTGATTTGACTTGTGCGATATATAACCATTCAGAATTTGAAAAACTTTGTTTTGCTGCATTAGGTAAAGCAATGGTTATTTATTATTAGAACTGGCTGCCATGCCAAATCACACATACATATGCTTTTCTGTTCAAATGATAGTGTTTTGCTGCTTTAATAACAATTTATCAGGAGCATTAATGCTAGGATGTTTATGATGATGTTATGTGATTTGTAACTTGGACCAAAAAAACAGTCAGAAGTCGCACGGGTATATTTAGTCAACAATACAATGTATGGGTTACAATTGTTCTTTTATGGCAAAAATCATTAGGATATTAAGTAAAAATCAAATTCTGTCAAGATATTTTGTAAATTTCCTACTGTAAATATATCAAAACAATATTTTTGTGAGTGGATATGCATTGCTAAGGACTTCATTTGGACAAATTTAAAGGTGATTTTCTCAATATTTAGATTTTTTTTACACCCTCAGTTTCCAGATTTTTAAATAGTTGTATCTCATTTTAACTACATTCTTCACTGAATTCAGCTCACATATTCAGACAAGCTACACAGACATTATTAAATGGCTTTTTGAATTCATAATAATTACTGAGTGACAACCTGATGAAGAAAATATGACAGTGAACATCAGAAAGATAAATGTCAGCTTCATATTTATAAAAAACAACAACAACAAAAAACACTGCATAGTCTAAAGTCTGTAGACTTATTGTGTATTGTGCTTGTCATGCACACAGAAGAGGACAGACAAGGTGAGTAACAAACAATGAGTCTTTATTACGGATATGGGAGAATAGAGCAGGAATGCAATGCAGATTAGGCACAATAGCAGATGATAGTTCTGAGCAGACTTATCTCGCTGGTAATATGGGCTGTGTCCGAAATCGCCTACTCAATGAGTACTTAATTTCAGTAAGTACTTACTTAACGAGCCTAAAAAAGTAGGTACTACTCTCGTAGAGTATGAATGCAACCCAGACATAGATAGATGTTTATTTCATTCATGGATATTTCCAACAAATCTTACTTCATCATCTTCATATATAAATTTATAAAACCATGATGAAAAGGAGGCAGGGTGAAGAATATTTATATTTCCTGCCCCTCAACAATAATAATAAAAAAAAAAAAAAAATCAACATATCAAGTCCCCGTCAATGCATGACGATAACAAATGAAACAAACTAGAAACCAAGACATCAACTAAAACAAATTTCAAAGCAAAAGCAAACCATGATCACAAGCATCATCATCATCAATTTCTATGAGTATTCATCCAAAGCAAAAGCAAACCCCACTGAAGTACACATTTGTTTTGCTGTGTCCTTACAGTTTGATACCTAAAATGTCCCTTTCTTCTTCTTCATTTCTATAAGGACAAACAAATGTTGAAGGTTTGTGGGCAGTACTCTATTTTTTGCTTTAAAATAACAATGAGTGTCCGTAATTCTACCAATTCTTTAAATTTTAACAATTTAGAGCCAAAAAATAAGGCATTTATGCTCTCTATAATCTGTTTTACATATAATTCGTATGACTCTCTTTGTAATAGAAAGAGTGACTCTGTATTGCTTTGATATGTGTTTCCCCACACCTCCACACAGTAGCTGATGTAGGGCAACACCAGTGCACAATACAAAGTTCTCAATGCCTTATAATCTAACACATATTTTACCTTATTTAATACAAAAAATACTCTTGGATATCTTTTTTTGTATGTATAATATATGTGGTTTCCAAGTCAACCCTTCATCTAATAACACACCCAAAAACCTAATTTCCCTAACTTTCATCATTTTTGTTCCTGCTATTGATAGCATAATACTATCATCTTTTTTTTTTATTACCAAAAATCATAAACTTTGTTTTCTTTAAATTTAATGACAACCTATTAACGTCAAACCATTCCTTCACTTTAACCATTTCTTGTTCCATACTAATTACCAATTCATTTAAGTCATTTCCTGAGAGGTAAATGTTTGTGTCATCTGCAAATAGAACAAAATTCAATAACTTAGATACATCACAAATGTCATTAATGTAAAGTATAAATAATTTCGGTCCTAAAACTGAACCTTGCGGTATACCACATTTAATTTGCATATTATTGGATTTGGTATTACTATACTGAACATACTGTTGTCTTTTGTTCAAATAACTACTTAACCAATCCAATACTATTCCTCTCACACCATATAATTGTAGCTTTGATAACAAGATTGAATGATCAACTGTATCAAATGCTTTCTTTAAGTCAATAAACACACCTATTGTGTGTTTCTTGTTGTCGGTTGCATTTATTATGTCCTCAACTATGTTCATGGTCGCAGAAGCTGTAGATCTACCTGAACGGAATCCATACTGACTCTCGTTTAACAACTGTTTTTTTTCAACAAATTCATCTAATTTTTGCACAAAAATTTTTTCAAGGACTTTAGAAAATTGAGATAATAACGAAATTGGTCTATAATTTGTAAACATATGCTTATCACCGTCTTTGTATAGTGGGACCACCTTTGCTACCTTCATCCTATTAGGGAAAATCCCTGTTTGAAATGAAAGATTAAATATGTAACTTAAAGGTTTAACAATACAATCAATGGTTTTTTTCACAATAATCATATCTAACCCATCCGTATCTGTAGATGTCTTGTTTTTTAATGCATTTACTATAGATAAATTTTATTTTCACTAACATCTCCAATAAACATTGATTGGAGTACTCTACTCCCCCTTGTCCCTCCATTCTGTGGCCCTAAGTTATGTTTTTCAATATTCTCTGCTAACTTGGGTCCCACATTTACAAAAAAGGAATTAAATTCATTTACTACTTCGTTTAAGTTTTCAATTTTCTTGTTATCCTCGTTTACGAAATGGTGTGGTGTACTGTCCTGACCTGATGTACTTTTCCCAATCAGCTTATTCAAAATATTCCATGTTCCTTTAATATCAGTTTTGTTTTTTTCTAATAAACTTCCAAAATAATCTTTTTTCGCTTGTCTCATTATTGTTGTTAATTTATTTTTATACAGCTTATACTTCATTTCTGCTTCTTTTGACCTAAATTTGATAAAATCTCTATAAAGTTTATTCTTCTTTTTGCATGCATTCTGTAGTCCTAGTAATCCAAGGGTTTTTGCTATAGCTATCCTTATATCTACATTGCACATATGGACAATGCCTTTCATATAGTATAAGATATTTATCTAAAAAAGCTTCATATGCTGCATTTACTTCCCCGACATACACCTCTTTCCAGTCTTGTTCACTCAAATCATTTCTAAATCTAAAAATTGCTTCATCTGTCCTTTTTCTAACATATTTAGTCCTACAGCCAGCTTCTTTCTCATTGGATATTTGACAATCCAAAATACAAAAAACAGGTAAATGGTCATATATCATTGATCACCAATCCACTCTTAGTTTACTTTCTAAAACATTTGTAAAAAATATGGTCGATCAATGTCGAACATGTTGTAGTTATCCGAGCTGGCTCGGTGATCAATGGAAACAACCCTCTACTATATAGCATCTCCAAATAATCACTAGCTGCAACTTGTCTATTCACACTCAACAAATCAATGTTTGTGTCCCCACACAGAATATAATCTTCCTTTTCATTCAGCTGACATAACACCTTTTCTAGCTGTTCATTGAATATTTCAATTTTTGACCCAGGTGTTCTGTAAATGCATGTAACAACAACATTCCTCTTCTTTTCCATATCAATCTCCACTGTAATACATTCAAATAAATCGTTAATGGCTGTTGTCATACATTCTACAATTCTGCATTTCAAATCTGTGGTCACAAATAAGGCAACACCGCCTCCCCTCTTATCTCTTCTACTGCAATGATGCAATTCATAACCTTCCATACAAAAATCTACACCTCGAGCTTCATTAACCCATGTTTCTGACAGTGCTATGGCAGAAAATTTATGTTTTAAAGACCTTAAGTATTCCTGGATCTTGGTAAAGTTTGCATACAAACTCCTACAATTAAAATGTATTACTGAAAAATTACTGTCCAGGCTAACTATGTCATTAAACTTTTCTTCTGTATAGTAATCACACATGGAATTAATTGTGTTAAAGCAGTGATTTTCTGGATCAATACTGCATTCAACAATCATACAACTTGTAGTCTATATATTTAGCTCTTAACAATGTATAGCCCCTTGTAGGCCCAGAGAAATCAGTCTCAGTCATCATTTCTATAAGCAAACAAATAAACAAATAATAATACCCTACAATATTATTTTTACAACTGCTGTGTTTAACCAACCAAGTGCCGCCACATGGAGAAATAAATGATTTAGTCCACAATAAGTCCAAAATCAAAATAAAAAGTCGCTGCAATAGGAAGTCCCAGTGGCAAAAAATGAAAGAAAAAGAAAAGTAGGTTTACAAAAAAAACAGCAGTAGCAAAGGCAGTGTAGTATTAACAGTTTATAAAGTTTGAGCCTGCGTCTCCAGGAAAACATTGTGAATCCAGATCGATGAATAAATAAATAAATAAGTAAATAACCTACTACAAACAGTCATAGTCAAAGTAGAAAAATATTTCCTACCTTGTTCCCATAGGTTCACCGAACTCCCTTCAAAACTAATTAAACATCGGTCAAGGATAGAAACTTTTCGAATACCCCTCAAGAAAAGTAAAAAATAAATTACATATCCGGCCAAAAACGTAACTAATCCTTTGGTCTTCACTGGCCCAAAGTTACTATATTCCCAAAAAGCATGTTTACCATCATCTTCATTTGTAGCAGTCCAGATCTTTCAGCTCCCTAATCATCAACACTTTCTCCGCTTCAATCGAAGGGCCATTCAATCTTATCAACACCTTACAATCTCTAGTCCAGGTGGCTTTTATTTTACGTTCCTTCCATAGCTGTCGAGCAACTCGGGCAATCTCGGCATTTTTAGATGTTAGGTGTTCATTGATGTACACCGCCGTTCCTCTGAGCTTTTTCCCCTGCACAAAAGTTCCGTTTTGTGTTACGATTGACAAAACGCATCAAGATTCTGGGCTTGGTTGCGCGGTCCTTTCTTGGTAGAATGTGACAAGCTGTGATGTTACTCTTGTCCAGATGGATGTTCCTACTTTGAAGAAAGGAGATTACCTGCGTTTCAAGGGATTCCTGATCCTCATCCACCATGTTGAAGCTATCACAGGCGCAACAACTTAAAAGATGAGTGACAGGTTTAAATCATCTGTAAATAACTTGATATTGATTAAACTTGCTCATTTTGTGGTCTTGTTAAAGAACAGCTGCCCATTTATTCTGTGATTGTAGCAGCTATAACCAAAAAAATGAGGGTTAATTTTAAGTTTTTAATTTATTTTTAACCCCACTAATGTGACCCAAAGTTTTATCCTTATAGGTATTATTTTTTTATTATGAAAACTCAAAATCGTGATCTCTTGAGTATGTTAATTCTTTATTTATATGTAAACATTTTTCATCAACAAGCAAAAGTAAATCTCCTATGTTTTCCTTGTTTCATCCTCAGGCTTAATATATATATAAAAATAACGAAATAATAAAACAAAACATTTTTTGAAGCCTTATTCATTTTCTGTGTATATAATCTCATACTATGATTTACAAAAACCCATGATATTGTTTTTTTTTTTTTGGTTTTTTTTTTGTCAGTATTATTGTTCATTGTTAAAGATACACCATGGTATATAACCCGATCTTGAGTTCTGCATTTATAAGTCTGCAATAATAATAATATCTTTTTGATTATTATATTTTATTAGTATGAGTGACAGGTACACTAACACTCACAGCACCAGTAACTCCACAACCTCCCTAACAGTTTTCCTCAGTGATTGCAATGTCTGCCATCGGGCAGTTGCTCGAAAGTCTCGCCTTGGAGAAGACTGTTGATTTTGTACTCAGAAAATGTAAGTATCACTACTTCAAAATTAAGATTACCCCAGAATGAATTTCATTGCTAGCACACCCCATCATTTACGCACAATAATAATAATAAATGCTGACCAATACTTAATTATATATTTTTTTTTTCACTGAAAATGTTTTAGTAAAACAAGCAAATGTATTATATTTGTCAATGACATAGCTATGCATGAATACACACTAGACAAATGCAACCAAGGTGAATACATCTCAATTTACAGTCAATCAATGAATTAATGCTCAAATTAATCAAATAAATATATCAATTTACTGACAACAATAGGAAACATAAATGAGTTATAGACTGAATAAAAGTAACAATGACAATAAATGCATATACAAGTCAACAACACACAAAACAAAGCTTTATTCAAATGTATTGATCTAACGATCAGGTATCTACAGTCCTGCTGCCATCTCAACACAGCTGTGCCAGTTCTGCAGCTTTATTCTGATGAAGCAGCTGATGAACACCTTCATCATCATGTCCCTCACTGCTGCTCTTCTCAATGGAGACATCATTGATCCAGAGGATGAGGAAGACCATGATGATGGATGGCTGAACCCCTCAACCTTGAAGCAGGAGTGGGAGAAGATGTGCGGGACAATCTGGCTGCTGCTGTGTCTGCTGCAAACATTCATGTGCTCTCCATCAGCATGACTGATTAAAACATTTTACAATTCATGTCAGCATTCTGTTTCTTGCTATGTATAATTGAATATTTTTACAATTACATGCTAATTTCTGTTGTAGCTTTCATTTCTGTAGTATACTCACTCAAAGCCTTTGATAGTATCATTTCTTCATCACTCTCTCTCCAACGGATAAACACACGTGATCATCTGTCCCTGTAACATCCAGACAAGATTCAAGTTTCCTCTGAGATTTATGCATTCAATACTACATACATGTTGAGGTAGTTGATGTGTTAACTCACTCTTTATCCAACACAAATGTTCCTTATTTTACCAACAGTACTAATGGACTAATACAAAAGATAACTATGTCTTGTTACTTGTAGCCTACATTTGTTTTTTGCATTACTTGCATTCATGTAAAATATTGACAACAGTGAATTCTACATAATACTCTCACATCACTCAGATGTCTATTTCATGTTGTCATGTGCTCATCATCTGCAATACTTATGAATATTTTCTTGTCAGATATTAAATAAATTTAGTCAATGTGTAACGAGACAGGACTCAGGCAAGAGATCATTTGCACGCTTTAAAAAAGAAGCGTGGTTGTAGGCAGGGTCTAGACACTCTAAAAAATGCTGGGTTAAAAACCCAAGTTGGGTTGCAAGGACAAACCAGCGGACAAACCCAGCGGAAAATGCCCAACCGGCTGGGTAGTTTTATTAAACCAACTATTGTTAAAATGCTATATGGCTAGTTAAAATGAACCCAAACTAGTGGGAAATTAAAAAACCAGATGCAATTAGATGGAACAATAATAGACAAAAGGTGAAGGTTTATTAAGAAGCTTTAATATTATTAATATAAATTTATTAATAAGCAATTTAATAAATGTTATTGTTAATATTATTCATTGAACATTAATAAATGGTCATTCCAAACAACTTTGGGTTAATTTTAATAAGCAATACAGTAATTTAAACCAAGTTGAGTTAATAAAAATAACCAGCAGGTTGGGCAAACATTTAACCTACCGCGGGTTAAACAACCCAATTGTGGGTTGTCCATTTGCACCCAACTTGGGTTTTTTAACCCAGCATTTTTTAGAGTGCAGGGAACAGCAAGGGCTAGGCAGAATCGTGGTCAGGATACAGGCAATGGTCAGGACAGGCAGATATCATTTACAGGTCAGGAAACAATGCAAAGTCCAAAGGCAGGCAGCAGAGGATCGTAAACGGTACACAGACAGGTTTGAAGACATGCAGACAATAAACACAGGGTGAATCAAGACTTTGCCAAGAGGTGGTGTGTGAGTGAGTCTTTTATAGTCCAGGTAATGAGCTGCAGCTGGGTGTGGTGATTAGTGTGGAGTGTGTGTGTGGCTGGCAGGGAGGATCATGGGAACTGGAGTCCGGAATGAACGGGGAATGTGACAATGAATTTATGATGCATATGGTTTAGAATATGTAAATCCACTTTGGAGATGAATGCGAGCTTACTGAAGCATTGAGGCCTCGATGAACAAAAGTATTGTAAAAAAACAAAATAAATCAATTCTTCTAATCAAATCTGTATATTCCAACAGAAAATCATAAACCCTTAACTGTTTCTGTGCTTTTTAAAATATATTCTTAACTGAAATGTTCCGCACCGTTTTTCTCCTGCGTGTTTGATTATGACGTATCCTCTCCCGTGGCCTCCTGGGATAGAAAAGTATCCATCGATTATCACTTCAGAATCAGGGCGGAAGCAGTAGGCTATCTGGGAACTTCTCGAGTACTCTTTTGTGAATACTGACAGAGATTGTATATAATAGGGAGATGAGAGGGTCTGTATCTCTTACCATTGGAGAAAGCGTAACGGCTAATCACTTGTTGCACCTCTCACCCTATCATGTAATGGCAGTGATGTCAGTCGCCACACCCCCTATTCTGCCTTCTCTTAAAAAATACTTTTTTATCAAGCTAAAATCTACATATAGTTCCCAACAAAAGTATTGTTTAGTGTAAAACATGCTGAAGATTAGCAAATAGGCTGTCCATTATTTAAATGATTAGCAATTTCCCCACAAAAGCTGTTTAATCAGCATAGTGAAGCCTCGCATCCATTGACATCCATTTAGAAAAAAAATGGCCTCTGGTCTCCTTCCCTGCGTACCGCCAGAGGCAGAGTGTTAGCTTTAGCCGTTTCTTTGGCTAAAGGTTGCAGGCTTGCCTTCCAGTGGCTTTGATTCGAACATACTTATTCGCTCGCCTACTACTTTTCCCCTACTATATAGTAGAGAAGCAGATGGTTTCGGACGCAGCCGGTAGTCATGTGCTCAGGTGATTGGCTCATTTACAGCTCAGGTGATTGGCTCATCTAAGACAACATCCAAGCACTTATGCTGCGTTCACGCCACCTTGTATATACCAGAATCTTGAGATGATAACACATGACATTATATTTGGAGCTGTTCACGTCCTTGGACTTATTATGCGTTTCCATGCCACCGCTATCAACGCCTAAATGAATCTACAGCGGTCAGGTGGTACAGCAGCCACGTGGTACATCTGCCATGTTTTTCCAACCTTCTACCCGTGAAAGTGCACTGGAACGGCAGTCAACCTGACTTCCCACCCGTGAACTCATACTAGATCGATGCTCCCAGTTCCGCGCTCTGATGTCACATAGCCCGCGAAACAACAATGGCAGCCCCTACAGATGCGGTGTTTATGCAAGTGGTACACGCCTACAGTGAGAAATAGACTTTAGGGCAATATAATGTTGCAATCAATTAATAATAATAAATAATACACACACGATTATGTATTACAATGTGATGTGTCTGAAACAATAAGTATGTCGTGAAAGTATATCGCCACATGGAAATGTTGGGCTTACATCAAGCTACCACAATTTCTTGCGCTCAGGCAGTTTGGTGTGACTTGCCTGGAACGCTACAAAGTCGTGAGTCGTGGTTTGAAGTCGTGACTTACGGGCTCAAAAACCTTCCTGGAATGCAGCATTAAATGTTTTCTTTAAATATAAAGTTAATATTAATGGCTTGACAAGTATTATTAAAAAACATATATGTACAGTATACAAAATAAAATAAAAGGTCTCTCTGGGTAGTGCTGATGTCTCACAGTAAGAAAGTCTTGAGTCGAGATGTTTCTGTGAGGAGTTTGTTTGTTCTCCTCGTGTTTTAGTGCTTCAGTTTCCACACGATCAAACTCTTGCTGTTCCAGTGTACTTATATAGCTACAGTACATTGACCATCATCAGAGGCAGGGAAATGGTGTGTATGAAATGTTTACAGTAGAGTGATGATGATGATGTTCAGGTCAGTTGCTCACAAAACGTTATTGTTGTGTAAATGAACAGCCAAAACGCATTAAAAAAGTGTTGAAAACAGAGTCGTGTAAACAGCCCCTTAGTCTGGTTCAATGGTCTTCACCATTTTTTTCGTGAGAGCCACACTGATAGGACAAAGTCAATAGGAGAGCCACTTTTACCACAAAGTATCAAACGTTACATCCAGTACATGGAAAAAATACTATAGTAATTTGAATTTGAACTATACTATAGTGAATTGTAGTATACTGTATATATTATAGTATTTACAACACTTTAATGAATGCCACAGCATACTGTAATATTAGTCTAACTATAGTGAACTGATAAACTGTAATAAATACTGTAGTATATACTTAGTTTTTAATACAGTAAACTGTATTGTAATATAATATACTCTATATCAGTGTTAATTTTGGCAGCCATTTTTGATTTAGTATTCAGACGAAATACGAAAATGACTGTTACATAATGACTGTTATCTTCAGACGAAAATGCTCCTTAGTCTTAGTCACATTTTAGTCATTTTAGTCTTTCATATTTTAGTCTAGTTTTAGTCGACGAAAAGTCATCACATTTTTGTCAAGTCTTAAGGTCATTGCACACTGAGTCCGAAATTCGCATGCGAAACTTTCGCACGTTAAAAAATAAATTCGACCTCACTTATGTCAATCGCGTTTGCACACTGCCTCCGAAACTTTCGTCCGTCAAAAAAATATTCGGATCAGGTTCGATTTTCTGCGTTTTTCGCATCCGTGGCACGCATTTTGAGAGACGTTTTGACAATTCAGAGCCACCGTACGCGAACGCAAAAATCCAGAATGCCATCTGACAAGTTGATGCACGTCGTCTACAGCACAAAACAGCAGCACTGAATGACATACAACGTGAGGAATACAAAGAGACCGAATATAAAGACATGTGCCAGTAGTAAAGCATCAAACAGAGCCACTGACATCCTGAAGTAATCTTTGAAACGCTCGGATAATCCCGCAGCTCCTTGATGAGGTGAATTCTCCTTTCTCTCTATGCAATCTCGGATTGAATGGACCTAATATTTCCTCTTTCTTTTTCTCTTTTTAAGAAGAGGAGGACAACTAATCGTCACTGCTTGAATTTTGTATTGTTTTGCGATTTGTTTTGCGATTTTTTTCGCAACGCATTCATTAATACGCATCGGACTCAGTGTGCAAGGTCTCTGTGCGTGACGAATTTTTAGGATTGCGAATACGAAAAAACGCATGCGAAAATTTCGGACTCAGTGTGCAAAGGCCTTTAGTCATTACTTTTAGTCAAACTACAGTTACCAACATTAGTTATGATAGCTATTTTATATGTAGTCTTTAGACAAAATAGTCATTATAATTTTTCTATTTAGACTAGTGTTGTCAAAAGTACCGGTACTTCGGTACCAAGTCGGCACTGAAATTTTGAAAATGTGACGATACCCGCATTTCTGTAGTACCGGTAGTACCGAGAATCCGGGTATATTCGGTACCCACTGATAGGAGTCATATGCATGCTATTTGTTACCCAATTATTTGGCTTCACTGACTGAAAAAATCTATTGAAATAGCCTAAATGTAAACACGTTCACGCATTGACAGTTGTCATCATACAAATTTAAATAATACATTTATTCTTTGTTTTAGATGTTTTTATTAACTTAAATTCTTATGAATAATATATTTTTTATAAAGTTTCTGGGTGTTTCTCCTTCATTTCTGATCCAAGGTCTTGATTGTGGCATTTCTTTGAGGTTAGAATCCAGTATTCCTGTAATTATTGTTTCTTTTATGAATTTAATAAAGAACTCTGTCTCGTATTCTGTCTAAACGGTGTACTTTTGTGTCCATTCGATTTTGGTTTTTTAACCCGTATTTGCAAAAAGAAAAATGAACGGTTGTTGTAGGCCTATTTTTAAAACGCAAAGTTGAACACCATTTTAATTTGAACTACACCAAATGCTGCGCAAAAAAATAAATAGGCCTATCGACGATTTTTCAGATTGTTGTTTATGACTTTTTGCCCCTTTATTAAATATTTAAAATATTCACAAATTAATATGGAAAAAATTTAGATTTTACTGGTATTCTAAGGCCAAATTATAACCTGGAAATTATATTTTTCCCGCAACGCTGAATGAGAAGAGCCATAGGCTAGGCTCTGGAACCACAGCTTCAGAAAGGTGATTTATAGATGAGTTATAGGCTAATGATAATACATGTGTCTGGAAAAAATAACGAGGCATTTTAATTTAATTGTTTATTAATAAACTATTGTTTTCTAAATCAGGGTCGGCTAAAAACATATCTCCATCTCGCTGTTAAGCGGATGCTCCTTTAGAGAAAATACGGATTACATAATCAGAAGGTATTAGATTTCGATTCGAATTTGTTCGTTTTAAAGTGGACATTTCAAGCTTTAGCCTACATAGGCTATTTTGTTTCAGTTCTCGCGCTCCAGTTCACGGAGATCATGAAACCGCGCCTGATTGTTTTATTTTATTTTACTATCACTCCCTCCGGGAAATAAACGACGCCATGGTTCTGGATACTGATGGATTTATTGCCTTTCTCATTCTTTTCTTCGCTATCACGTTCATCGTAAATGAAATCCACCGTCAAACTACAGTATGACAATGTAAACAAACACATTCACATATATTGCAAAAAACTCTATACAAATACACTCAGGAAACACAAACATACTTCACATACCTCGCTGGCTGCATATAACCAAGAGGGAATGAGTTCTTGAAATACCCCGATCAAAATACAAAAATGAAAAACATCCTTTCTTCTTTGCAACTTCTTTGTAACTTCAAATCCACATGCAGAGATATTAACTTCTCACCAAAAGTCCGTTTTTTCCTGTTGCACCTTTTGAAAAATGTCCGTGTGTAACGCATATGTACTTTAGTTCCTACTTAACATAAGCACTCAATATGCATGAATTAATTTAAACAAACATAACAAAAACATGTTAAAACGACAGAAATAATATGTATGGAAATTATAGAACATATTGATTGAAAGAAATATGTACGGCAGTTATATTTACAAAAGCACAACGTTTCTTGTGAGTTTACACAAATAAAAGTAGTTGCAAATAATGTATTATTATTTTCTGTATGACCAGAAGTTATAGAGTATTTTAAGTTGTTTCCACTGTTGATAGAAAAATGCAAGTGTTCGCGCCCGCGCCTCCCTGGCCCAACACAGGTCCAACTTTTTCCTGAATGCAGATACTTAATCATGTACCAAAAAGACATGGCACTCCTTTCCATAGATCGTTTTATTATTTTTAATAGGCTATGTTTCAAATATTACCCTGCTTTTTTCACGCCTAGCCTACGTGAACAATTTTTCTAAAAAAACGAAAAAACGAAAAAAGGCATTGTTTTCTCGTTTTTTCGTTTTCCTATGTGAAAGCAAAAACAAATGAACGAATGAAAAATGAAAACGAAAAAAACAAAAAATTGGCTTGATTTTTCTTTTTTTGTTCTGGGGTTGGAAACAAATAACCAGTTTGAATATTCAATCTCTACATGTGGGCGGGAATGAAACGCCTCTTTCCGCTGATTGGTCAACCATGTCGTCATCAGTTGTTCATCGGTTCCGCTCAACAGAATAAAAGTCCCTCTCTCTACAGCTGTACGGATTCTTAACGCATTTATTCTACATTTTATCTCTTTCTCATCATAATTTACTTTGCAGCTGCACACGATTACCCCCAGTCTACAACACTGATACATTGAGTGTAAAAATGTCTTTTGATTTAGACAACATGGGATCGTTTCATTTTGTAATTTAAAATTTTCTGTATTCAGCTGTAATTCCTACACATATACAGCCCTCTCTGAGCAATCTAACAACTCATAAATCTAAAAGCAACTTCAGGTGCTGCTTCTTTGACACCTTTTGCAAGCCTTTGGTTGATACTGATTTAATTGGTAACAACCTATAGCGTCATATTATTGTAATTTAAATGACTAAATTTAAGAATTTAACGTTAAAAAAGCATAGGCTACATATTTAATAAGATTAGGAAAAAATCCTAAAATCCCCTGAAAATCAATTAATCAATTAAATCAATTACAGTTAATTTCTGACACAGACAGATGACAATAAATAGGCTATAAAAACATTCTTTATCTCATTATTGTTAGTGTTATTTCAGGGTTTTGATATGTAGCCTAATATTGATAAAATATAATTGATATCTTCTTAAGAGAGCACTATAATGGTTATTTTTAACACTGTTTTAACATTTTTCCCTTTATTTATTTATTTTACTTTTTTAAATGTGTGATAGCCTATTTCGAATTGGCATAAACAAGTTCACCTCCGTCAGCAAATCATCCAATTCGCATTTTAAGTCCATCTCTCTATAGCACCACTTTGATGAACTAATAACGTAATATATTTCATATTTGTCTTATTTCAAATTCATCCAATGTCCAAAACTCAGGGTGTTGTCTAAAACAAAAGTTATGACTGCTGCATATTTACATCGATAAGCTATGATTTGCACTTTTTAATTCACTACCCAATGCGTTGAGCAGTTTCGCTAGATTTTTATAGTTGGTCACTTCAATAAAACAGGCATTGTGCTAAAGTTGTAGTCTGGGGGTAATCGTGTGCAGCTGCAAGGTAAATTAATATTTCATCATGAGAAACAGAATAAACGCGTTAAGAATCAGTACAGCTGTAGAGTGAGGGACTTTTATTCTGTTGAGCTGAACCGATGAACAACTGATGACGACATGGTTTGACGTCTGGTTGACCAATCAGCGGAAAGAGGCGTTTCATTCCCGCCCACATGTAGAGATCGAATATTCAAACTGGTTATTTGTTTCCAACCCCAGAACGAAAAAAAGAAAAATCAAGCCAACTTTTTGTTTTTTTGTTTTCATTTTAAAAATGAAAAACGAAAAAAGGTGTGGTTTTCTCATTTTTCTGATTTCAATACCAAATCAAAACATGAATGAACGGAAGATACCCTGATTCGTACACGGACCGTTATCGTTAAATGACACTGGTGTCATCTTTCATCGTCTCATCTTAATCATGGAAAAAAAGGTCGTCAACGAACATTTTTCGTCATAATTTTCGTTAACGAAATTAACACTGCTCTATATTCGTAGAAACCTTAGTACCACAACAACTACAGAATTACCACAACAAATTAATTCAGGCACCTTACTAAAGTATGGTTCAAAAACACTATAATATTTACTATAAATTACTATAGTATTTTGTCATGTTCATTAATAGCATCAATCTGTCATCCCTGAACATACATATGCAATGCAATAAATACAAAAGGCAGAAAAAATCATTCTTTATTATGTAACAGTCAAATTTGTAATTAAGACAAGATGATTTCCCTTAATGACAAAAAAGCATGTGCATGGACTCAGTCATGTGCTGTTTGTTTTGTTGTCATCTGTCACATGTTTCCTTTGTTCTGTTTTCCCGCCATCATCTATCACCATGGACACTAACTATCATCACAGCTGTTTGTCATTTTGGTTAATTGCTCTGTGTATTTTAGTTCCCATTTTCCCTGTGTTCATTGTCCGGTCTCATCTTTCGTGTGTTGTGTTGTGTTGTGTTGTGTTGTGTTGTGTTGTGTTGTGTTGTGTTGTGTTGTGTTGTGTGTGTTGTGTTGTGTTGTGTTGTGTGTTGTGTTGTGTTGTGTAAGACATATTTTGTATCTTATCTAGTGATGGGCAGATCGAGGCTTCATGAAACACTGAAGCAGTTGAATCAAATGTGCCGTAATGATTCGAGGCTTTGAAACAATCTGACACCCGTCTCCACGGTGACCCCTAGTGGTAAGAACAGTGCAAATGCAACAAACTCAGGCCAACATGCATTAAAAATACCTTTAACAAATGTATTGCAAAAGTTTATTTAAAGTAAAAATCAATTAAATGGAATTAACTAATCATCTAATAAGATTAAATATAGAGTGTCTGTATATATGTTCTTTTATCAATTTTTCAATGCGTGTTTCTCTGTTCCATGGCTCAAGCTGAACAGGCCAATAAGAGATTAATAACTACCATTATTAATTTTAATTATTCGAATGTATAATTAAAGCATCTACAAATGTATAAAACTGATCGGAGATCAGGTAAAACCATAGAGTAAAGCCCTAGACACTTGTTCAACAGTTCTCAGTGAATCTGCATGATTCATGGGTTCACTTTATCATCGCCCTCTACTGGTGAACCATTGAAATTTCAAACTGTTTTGAAATGTTTCGAAACAGTAATGACGTAATGAAGCCTCGTTTGCTAAAATCACATGACTTTAGCAGTTTGATACACGCTCCGAATCACTGAATCGAAACAAAAGATTCATGAAGCTTCGGAGCTTCATGAAGCAGTGTTTCGAAATCGGCCATCACTAATCTTATCTCCTTCATCGTGTGTTTCCTGCGCAAGCAACCCCCTGACAGAAGACCGGACCAAACAAAAAGTGATTGTAAGCATTGCGCTTATAAAAGTTTTTTTTTTTCCTGTTTCGTGTTCAGTATTTTGTTTTCCGTTTTCACCCTGTCGGCACAATAGACTTTGCGCCCATTTACCTCATGTGCCTTGAGCAGGGAACTCACTCCCCCGAGGAACATTTAATGGAGTTTTTGTTCTTAGCCCCTCTGACCACCTTCCCGGATGATGCCCTGTGCTCGTTCCTGATCGCCGGACTCAACACCTCGACAAGAGCGCAGTTATCTGGGAAGGGACCTCGAGGGAGCTTTGCCACATTCATGAAGTGGGTGGTGGCGTCCTGTGGATCGCCGCTCACTGTCGGACCTGTCAACAGTGACGCCAGCCCCACTCACGACCAGGCCAGTGCACAACCAAAACCACTCAGACGGTGAGGATCGGCAGCTTGAGCCCCACCGCAGGCCACGTGAGGGACTCCGCCGCGACGTTTGAGCCAGGGCCTGTTGGAGCGACCGAGCATTCTAAAGTTATGGACCCATGATTTTGATAAACGTGACAATACAGTTACAGGAGAAAACGCATTATTGGCCCAATTGGAGGCGCTATATCTCAGCTACCTTTGAGGGTGCGTTAAAAGTTACACTGGAGCCTCATATCAAATGCACTTGACCGTAACCATGCAAAATTATGGACAATTTTACTGTAGCATTATGATGTTATGGACCCATGAATTTGACAAAAGCAACTTAACCCCAAAAGCAGCTGAGATATAGTGCATCTAATTATTTTTTATTCTCAACCTTTAACGAACCCTCAAAGGCAGTTGAGATATAGCGCCTCCAACTGGGCCAATAATGCATTTTCTCCTGTAACTGTATTGTCATATTTGTCAAATTCATGCGTCCATAACTTCGTAATGCTACAGTAAAAATGTCTGAAAATGTACATGGTGACAGTCAAGTACATTGGGAATAGGGCTCTAGTGCAACTTTTAATGCACCCTCAAAGGTAGCTGAGATATAGCGCCTCCAACTGGGCCAATAATGCATTTTCTCCTGTAACTGTATTGTTACATTTGTCAAATTCATGGGTCCATAACTTTAAAATGCTACAGTAAAAATGTCTAAAAATTTACAAGGTGACAGTCAAGTGCATTGGGAATATTGCTCTAGTGCAACTTTTAACGCACCCTCAAAGGCAGCTGAGATATAGCTCCTCCAATTGGGCCAATATTACATTTTCTCCTGTAACTGTATTGTCACATACACATCTTAATTTCTTTCTCAACCTCTTCATTACTCAAACTTGTGTCAAAAATACCAGGAGTGTCAATTATTGAAATATTTCTTCCATTAACAATCCCAAATGCCTTTCTACTGTCTCGGGTTACAGATGAAGATGAAAGAATGGATTTGAAGACTTCTTCTCCAGAATGGTGTTTCCTGTAGCACTTTTCCCAACACCCGTCTTTCCAACCAGGACATCCGGAGCTCTCTTCTCTGTTCTGTTAAACAACACAAATCCTCACATTTAGGGCTTATTATTGATTTTCTGTTGTCTGTTATATGTCAGATAAAATAATTTCATTTTAAATTGAAGCTATATTTTGTTTATGCATAAAAAGAGCTTGAAAAAGAACCACCATGAGAGGAGAGCATAATGATTTTTACCAGTCTCATCTTCTTCGAGAGCACCATTGAGGGGAGTTTTGGTCTCAATTGTCCTGATCTGCATAAATATACACTGTAAAAAACAATAAGTAAAATTCACTTGATTTTTCTTTTGCAAGTTTTTGCATGCATATTTTTTAAGTAAATTTCAAATATGGAATTAAGTAACTCTTCTTAACTAAGTTAAGTAAAATTAACAAAGAAAATAAGTATTTTTAATTTGGGAAGTAAAATGTTGAGTAATTTCTACTTAAAGTTTCTTTTGCAATACATTTTACTCAATAGATATAACACTGAATTAAACCATGCTTTTAAAGCGTATGCTTTACTTAGAAACATCTAAGTAAATTATACAATAGATATCGTCTAGAAATAATATCTACATAATAGAAGTAACGTGGCATAATGTTCGTATTTGCACTTTCATTTCTACATGCTTAAATTGAGTACTAATATATACTAATATATTCTTGCCTGAACTAACTTTTTCATATTAAAATTACATTTGTTTTTTCTCTATTATTTACTTCACCATAAAATCATTTTTTACAGTGTACATAATGTGGTTGAAAGATATTTAGGTGTGAAATTGTCTGTGTCTCTCTATATATACACACACATTATACTAACACACACACACACACACACACATATATATATATATATATATATATATATATATATATATAGTAACAGTCTTGACCTGTCACATTAGGTGCCCTTGTAAGTGTAAACACTGACACTAGGGGCAGTGTGGCCCTGATTGCTGTAGTATATCAGCAAGGTAGTGTTAGAAGAAGTTAGATTGGTTGAGAAGTACGGTGACCGAGAGAGCTCAACGCGCTGCAAATAAAGAAAACATCTTCGTCAGTTTGACAACACATGCGCTGCAAATTCCACAACACTTACAAATAGTGAAACGCGCTGCAAATAAAGAAAACATCTTCATCAGTTTGACAACACATGCGCTGCAAAGTCCACAACACTTACAAATAGTGAAACGCGCTGCAAAAGCCCACAACACTTACAAATAGACAAACGCGCTGCAAATAGGACTGCTCATAATCAGAATGTTAACAAACAAAACGAAAAAACTCACCTTTCAGGTGCACACCACCTAAGAGTAAACATGAACAATCCCAGCCAGCGGTCCCAGACAGGTACGTCAATATGTTCCCTATAACATTTTCGTTGTGGTCTGTGCCAGTCTCGACGCCAGGACAAACGATTTGGGGGATATTATTTTGCGTTAAAATATTATTAATAAATTATTAATAATAAATCATATATATTTTTTAAAAATTTACTTGATTTCTTGTCTCAAATCCCAGTCAATTATTCACTGCAGAAAGTGAAAGTAAAAACTCAGCGATGAGAACTCTACTTCAACATGTTCTGATAACTATTTAACCTTAATTTATTTCTTAATTTCTCTTGTGGCCCATACGTATTAAAAAAATTAGAAGAGATATAGGTGTACTTAAAAAAAAAAAAAAAGTAACACCTATATCTCTTTTCATTTTTTTTCAATATGTATGGGCCACAAGAGAAATATTAAGAAATAAATTAAGGTTAAATAGTTATCAGAACATGTTGAAGTAGAGCTCTCATCGCTGAGTTTTTACTTTCACTTTAGCTGAGTTTTTCTAATTAGCTAATCTCATCGCGTCGGTTATGCATGATGCACTATAAATTATTGCGGGGCAAATTAAATTATTATTTTAATTCTAAAAGTAGCCTAATCATTATCGTCACCGTCATCATCATCATTCAGATCATCGCAGAAGGACTTGAGATCGCTGGGCCTGGTATGTGATATTTGCAGCGCGTTTCACTATTTGTAAGTGTTGTGGACTTTGCAGCGCATGTGTTGTCAAACTGATGAAGATGTTTTCTTTATTTGCAGCGTGTTTGTCTATTTGTAAGTGTTGTGGAATTTGCAGCGCATGTGTTGTCAAACCGATGAAGATGTTTTCTTTATTTGCATGTGTTTTTTTCATTTGCAGCGCGTTGAGCTCTCTCGGCCACCGTAGAGAAGGGAGGTGACCGGCAAGCGAGGGAGTTTGTATGCGTGTTCGTGAAACAGTCTCCACACAAGGCGGTCAGCTCGAGGATTGAGGAGTTTGACACAGGGGATCAGTGGAGGTAGGTGATCAGTTGGTGTTTTGTGCTGGAAGTCCTTTTTTTTTCTTTTTTTTTTAATTTATATAAGTAGTATTAATAATAAGTTACATTAGTGTTGGGAAAGGAAGGGGATATTGAAGGCTCATGGCTTCTGGGATTGGAGGGGATGAGGGTGGTGGTGGGTGGCAGAAGGTGGTTAGGGAAAAGGGGAGATCTAAGAGGGAGGCATCGAGCGAAAGACCTGAAATGTCAGAAGATGAAGGAAATAAAGTTAGGAGAACTGGAAATACCGAAGAGTTAGTCGTGCTATTTAAAGTTAAGGGAGCTAATCAGGGTGATGCAGGATTCAGAACAGTGAACCCATTAAAGGTTACTAATGCTTTGGAGAGTCAAATAGGCAAGGATTTTCAGGCCAAGTATTGTATAATGGAATGCTAAGAGTGTGCTGCAAAAAATAAGAAACAGTATGATGACGCTAGAGGTGTAGGGAAGTTGGTGGTTAAGGTGGAAAGTTTGGTTCCTAGAGGAAGTAAGCAGGGAGTCAAGGGAGTGGTATATGGAGTGTTTGCTGGCTTGTCTGAGAAGGAAATCTTTGAAAATGTTAAGGGGGCTCAAGTAACTGATGTAATGAGATTTAAGCGTAGAGATGGAACTGGGGATGCGCCTGTCCTGCTAACGTTTAAAGATGGTACACTGCCACAGAGAGTGTTTCTTGGGAATATGGCATATAATGTGAAGGAGTACATTAAACCACCATTGCGATGCTATAATTGTCAGAAATTTGGACACGTTGCTGGGGTATGTCGGGGTAAAAGAAAGTGTGCAAAGTGTGGTGGAGATCATATAATACAAAATTGTAAAGCAGAGGCTCCTAAGTGCCCTAACTGTGATGGGGATCATGCAGCAGGGTTTCATGGCTGTGAGTGCTTTGGTCAAGCTAGACGGGTGCAGGTAGTGAAGGATCAGAATAAGGTGACGTATGCAGAAGCAGTTCAAAGAGTGGCTATAGAAAGTGGAAATGAAAGATCTGGGGAGAGCGGTGCTAGGAAGCCAGCTAATTGTGCCAAATTTGTCGCATGTAACTCCATCTGACATGTTGATTTTTAATAAAGAATCATTTCTGTCTTTTGTTTCTGATGTTTTGGTGGGAGCTAAGAAAGCAGCTAACCGGTCAGATGTTATCAAGTTAGTGGTGGGGGCAGCTGAAAGGTACCTGAATATTAAACAGTTGCCAGAAAAGTTACATCAACACATGATGGAGAGTCAGTGTATGGGGAGATCACAGTTGTTGAGGGCTAGTAGTATGGAGGATGTTAATGAGGTGGATGATGGAACCTAATTAACATTTTAATGGTATTCTTCAATGGAATGCCCGGAGTCTGATTGGAAATGGTCAGGAGTTAAAGAAGTTTGTTGAGGAATTTAAAGAAGCACCAGAATTATATGTATCCAAGAGACGTGGTTAAAGCCGTGTTTGGATTTTGTAATTCCAGGTTATGAATGTTTGAGATTAGATAGGCCTGATAGATCAGGTGGGGGTTGTGCAACCTTTGTCAAGACTGGGTTACAGTATAGAAAAGTTGAGATTAATTCTAATCTTGAATGCTTGGCTGTGGAGGTTTGGAGCAGTCTCAATTCTATTACTGTGATAAATTATTATAACCCCTGTCAATCTTTGCTATTGTCAGATTTTGATGATATAATGGAGAGGGTAAGGTATCCAGTTATATGGATTGGAGATTTTAATGCGCATAATCCAATATGGGGGAGTGATCACAGGGATAAAAATGGTATTGTGTAGAAGAATTTCTAGATAAATATGAATTGGTAGTGTTAAATGATGGAAGGCCGACTAGGTATCATATTGTGAATAATACCTGCAGCCATATAGATTTATCAATTGCGTCATCAAATTTAGCTAGAATTGGTGAATGGAATGTTATAGATTTCTACACACTGGGTAGTGATCATTATCCAATTTTATGCAGGTTTGGTAGGGATTTGAGAAGAGAAGTTGAAAAGAAAGTCCCTAGGTATAACTTTTCTCAGGCCAAATGGGATAAATTTCAGGAGAAAGCTCAAAGCTTAGTAGGAGAGGTTGATAGTGAGGGTTCTGTAGATAGCTGGAACACTTCCATTAGTCTCATGATGCACAAAGCTGCTTGTTATACCATTCCTATGAAACGGGAACCTAGGTCCCATATGATGGTTCCTTGGTGGAATAAAGAATGTGATGAAGCTGTAAGGAATAGGAATAAAGCATATAGAAGAGTAAGAAAGTATCCAATGTTGGTCAATGTAATGGAGTACAAGTGTCTAAGAGCAGTAGCAAGAAGAGTTATCAAGGATGCAAAGAGAAATAGTTGGAGGAAGTTCTGTGGTACGTTAGGTCCTGAGACTCCAGTAAGGCATTTGTGGTCAGCTGTACGTAGAATGTCAGGGGTGAATAAAAGAAGACCAATGCCAGTATTACAGAAGGGTGAAGTGGTAGCAGTTTCCAATAAGGAAAAAGTTGATATGTGTGTTGAGAGTTTTCAAGCAGTGCATAGATCAGAGAGAATGGGGATTGAGAGATGTAGGAAGAGGGCTGAGTTGTTGGCGGTTAATCAGTGGAAGTTGGAGAGGAGTTTAGAAAATGAAAATCCTATTAATTTGTTTTTAATATTAAAGAATTGAAGGATGCAATTATGTCTGGGGCAAATACTACTCCGGGGAGAGATAGGCTGTCTTATGAGTTATTTAAACATCTGGATGATATTGTACTTGAAGAAATTTTAGCTTTGTTTAATACTGTGTGGGCAGAGGGTAATTTGCCCAAGGAGTGGAAACATGCAGTTGTGGTCCCTATATTGAAGCCAGGCAAAGAGGCATCTGACCCTAGCTCATATCGTCCTATAGCACTCACAGCAGTGATCTGTAAGATTATGGAGAGGATGGTAACTAATAGATTGGTATATTTTTTAGAATCTAGAGGACTCTTAGTTGATGTACAGAATGGCTTTAGGAATGGAAGATCTACAATGGAATCAATTGCAGTTTTAGATCAGGATATTAAAAGGGCATTTAGAAATAAGGAAATAGTAGTGAGTGTATTCCTAGATATTGAGAAGGCTTATGATTCTTTGTGGAAAGAGGGTTTAATGATTAAAATTTTTGACTTGGGAGTTAGGGGACGAATGTTTAATTGGATTAAGGATTTTTAATGAAAAGAACAATTCAAGTGAAGGTTGGTAGTGATAGTTCAAAAACTGTAAATAGAGAATGGAACCCCACAGGGTAGTGTTATCAGTCCAGTTTTATTCACATAATGATTAATGATATATTTGGTAATATAGAGAAAGGATTCGGGTTATCTTTTTTGCAGATGACGGGGGCCATTTGGAAAAGAGGGCGAAATGTAAAGTTTGTTTTAAAAAAGATTCAAAGAGCATTAGTCACTGTAGAGGAATGGGGGGATACATGGGGCTTTAAAATCTCTGCTTCTAAGACTAAATATATGGTATTTGGTTTTAAAAGAAAGTTACCTAAATTGGGGCTGTGTATGTATGGGTCTCCATTGGAGAGGTGAAGGTTTTTAAATTTTTAGGTATTTGGTTTGAAGAGTGCATGACTTGGGCTGTGCATGTAGGTAAAATTGTGTTGAAGTGTGAAAAGGTTTTGAATGTTATGAGAAGCCTGGCTGGGTGTGAATGGGAGGCAAATAGGGAGACGATGGTGTTAATTTTCAGGCCATGATCAGATCTGTCTGGATTATGGGTGCTTTGTGTATGGGTCTGCTTCTAAATCGTTTTGGATAGTTAGATGTGTTGCAGGCAAAGGCTTTGAGGCTTTGTTGTGGGGCTTTCAGAACTTCCCCAGTCCCTGCCCTGCTTATTGAAATGGGAGAAATGCCCTTATGGTTAAGGCGCATTTTAGGGTTACAGTACTGGGCAAAACTTAGTGGTGTAATCATACCTTCCCAGCAAGGTGTCTGTTACAAGAGTTTACTGGAGATAGTAAATACAATATATTTTTTGTCAAAGTAAACCAGTGGGCTAGGAAGATGGGCATGGAACAGGGAGATATTGTAGAGCATGCAAGATGGTTAACTATGCCCTATTGGATGCTGCCCGAAATGAATATTGATTTTGCTTTCCTTCAGGAAAAAGATAAGTGGAAGGTTACACCAACAATAGTGGAATATCTTAATTTAATCAGTGAGAGTACTATGATTGTTTTTACAGATGGATCTAGAGATCCAGTTAGTGGGAGAGCAGGATTTGGGGTGTATGTGGAGCAGCTAGGGTTGAAGATTGGACGGCGCATTTCTAACGGAAGCTCTGTTCTCACTACTGAATTAATGGCAATTCTATGGGCTCTATGGTGGATTGAGGAAGTCAGACCTAGAGAAGTCATATCTGCTCTGATTCTGCCACTGCCCTTGAAAATTTAAAAGCGGGAAGATCTAAAGCTCGTCCTGATATTGTAAATGATATCTTGAATGTGATTTTTAGAATTAGGTTTGCTTGCAATATCAGTTTTATCTGGCTTCCTGGGCATGCTGGGGTGAGAGGGAATGAGCAGGTGGATATCATCGCAAAGGAGAGCTTAGGAAGAGAAGTAGATGTTCATGTATTATTGGGGAGAGTGGAAATGAGAGGAAAAATTAAAGAGACTTAATAAAAGAATGGCAAATTGGGTGGGAAAAGGAATTAGGGGTAGACACTACTTTTCTATACAACCTGAAGTTAAGAAAAATTTCCTGTAGTTTGAGTCCCGCAGGAATTCAGTGAAACTGTGTAGATTGAGGTTGGGGCACTGTGGGTTAAATGACTCTTTATACATTGTAGGAAAACATGTTTCTGGCTTATGTGAATGTGGGAGTCTGGAAACAGTAAGGCATGTTTTCCTGGAATGTAGAAAATATAGGGCACAAAGGAATTATTTTATTAAATTAGCAGAACTTGGAGTTGAGGCTTTTTCTGTTTTATCTTTGTTTGGACACAGTAACAAGCATGAACTGGTCACCGAGGAAATTCTTCAGTTCTTGCATAACACAGGACTGTATGTAAGAATTTAGTTAAATTTGACCTGTGGAGGGCAGTAATACGCTTAGCAGCGTCTACACTGCCGGAATCCTACACAGAAGAAGAAGAAGTTAGATGGTTTGGTTTGGTAGAGCATGGTGGATGGTTTCTTCAACCCACTTTTAAGAGTCCTAACTGGGAATCTTTGGGGATTTTCTGCTCAGTCAATGTAAGGGTGTGCTTTTGCTTTTGTGTTTTATGTATAGTTGTTTCTTTTGGTGTTCATTTACATGTGGTCTGATGTCGATTTTGTTTGCTTATTTGTAGAAGGACTCTTTAGTCCTTCTACAAATACAGACAATACAAAGGCGGACTATTACCAGAAAGGCCATTTTCCTTGGGATGTCTTACTTTCAACTCCCGTGTGATCTCATGATATGAGCACTAGGGGAAATGTATGCTAGTACGCTAGGACACTTGATGGAATATATCTGATGATTCAGTTCACATCACTCTAAGACTTTAAGACTTTAAGGACTTCATCATTGTGAGCTATCCAGATAAGCTACCAGTTCAGCTACCAGTTCACTTGTGAAGGGTGTTTGTTTATATGTGATCTTTCCTTCCCACTGGGTAAATGATCTGACTCCAGTGGTTACATGCTTACGTGTGATTTCATAACCTGTATTACTGATTGAATGTGTTTCTCTTTTTCAAATTATACATTCTTTTGCATCTATTGTTTGCCTTATTGAGTATTTTGAATTGCATGGATCTTTTGCCGGTGGTTCCCTCCTCATAAAATCTTGTAACGTTGGTCTGGCTTTAAAAATACTAGACCAAGTGTTTTTATAGATATATATATATAATATATATATTAGGGGCTGCACGATATATCGCATGAGATTGTCACGCGCATTTCGTCAGTAAAGCCGGTTCCCTGATTACCGCTAAATTACCATCACCTGCTTTCAAATGGAGTGGCATTTAATAGACAGAGCCGTAGATCACTGACAAGCCACGCAATATCGCAGATGAATCGCCTTCGATAATGAACGCGATATTGCGTAGCTTGTCAGTGATCTACGACTATCTATCTATCTACGACTACTGGATTTAATAGACTACGTCTATTAAATCCAGTCATGCAGCAGGTTCTTTTGCCACTCAGTACAGCTGAGGGAGCGCGTTCCGGCGGGAAAGTGACGTCGACGCATACCCTCTATATGGAGCCCCGGACATGACATGTAGGAAAAAATAGTAGGCTAAATCGTGCGCATGATTTACTAATTCGAGGGAATGAATAACATGTCCCACACGAGTCCTGAAAAGTGAAGCCAGAGCGTCTTGATCGCCCCCAGGTGGCTGAAAGCAGTATAGGTCATAAACCTGCCCTCTCCATGAAGCCTAATATAATAAACGTGAGACAAACTAAACAGTCAAATTACGTGTCAAATATTTTTCTTCTAAAGATGCTTTCTGCCTTTTTAGGAAGTTTTTATCACGCTGATGTTAATTAAAGTATTCTTTCTTCAAAAACCTTTATTTTAGTTATTTGATGCTGTAAAAACGCTTGACGTCATGATTGACAGCAGAGATTACAGCTTCTCTTCGGGAGGAGATTGGAGCCTTAGCTTTAATTTCTATATTTCCAGAACTGTTTATTTCACACCAACATAATGAGTTCTTCTGCAGTGTTAGCCGATTTTTTGCAGGAGTGTGGGCGGGATCTTGATATCGCGGCTCCACTTCACACTCACTACTGCTCAGACTCGGGCTCTAATTTCATAATGCACAGACTGGAAACTCAAGATGTCAGCGCTATATTGACACACTGGTGGCTTCAGTCACTACAATGGAAGAGAATGAAAATGTGTCATCCATCTTTTTTACAGTATATGGTTTTGAACAACATGAGGGTGAGTAATTAATGACAGAATTTTGGGGTGAACTAACCCTTTAAATGATTTGACATCACTAACCCCCTTTTTAATAGTATAACAACTGACCATGATAAAAGAGGTATTAGGACACCCCCAATTTACCTTACTGTATGAAAACTTTTTTTTAATGTTTCCTTTTATCACTTTTTATTTAATTTTAAATTATTTCACTGTTGTGCACTTTTAAAATAAAACCTTGTTCATTAAGAAATATGTTTCTTATTTTTTTTCTTTCCTCTCTTCAAAATAATCAAAACCTGTGTCCTTATTTCACTTTTAAGTTTTGGATTAGCAGTGGAGTGCATTCTGTGATGATTTGTCATTATTTAAGAATTAATAAGAATCCTAAAAATCCTAAAAGATGATGAAATAGTTCAGATAACAATTAATTTCTCACCGTGCAAACTAGTTATTTATTCCACTTCTATTAGGTTCCCTCTGGTTAATTGACTTACCATTGTGTAAAGAAGCAAAGCATTAGCATAGTGTCTGATGTATAAATACATCTCTATAGAAATACTTAAACTGCAACGTATATTTATCTTATAGTTCAAAAAGTACAGCCTAACAGGAATCACAGGAATATTCTCTCTGTGCCTTGAGGCTTTTCACATTTAAAAACTGCAGTGATTGTTGCTTTGAATCATTCTGTGGCACTTTAGATAATGCTACTCTAGTCCTAATATTATTCCAGTCTGTTCTGAACATACAGAGCAACAGCCAAAACAATATGCAATTATATTTTCATAGTGATAATTACCTGTAAACCAACTGCAACAGCAATGCAGAAAGACACAAACCAGGTTCTGGATACATTCAGTTTCATTTTAGTTGTAGTTTGAGATTTGGATGTGTTAAAAAGCTGTAAATATAATGCAATTTATTTATTATTGTACTAAATATAAAGCATTATTTGCAGTTTATTTTTAAAACTATGTAATTTAACATTAATGCTATTGCATTTAGTCTTTTTCATGCTAAAAGGCAGTTCTGTATGTTCAGTCCTACCTTTCAGTGCAGATGTGCTGATCAGAATTGATCTCTGGAGCTTTGTTTAGTTTTAGCTTCTTCGCTGTAATTTATATCTGTTGTCTGTGAAGAGGAGGAGCCCTGATGACGACTGCATGCTCAAGGGTTAACTTTCTGTTACCGGATGTCTCCAGACATTGTTCAAAAAGTTAATATAGCTCGATGCAACTATTAATCTTCAAGTAATTTATGCTAGCTTTGCATTTTGTTCAAAATGTTTATATTCCCATGAATTACAATTGATGACAATCATTGATGTCCCCTTGCAGTTTTGTGATGTTAAAAAGAAATTAAATCCTTTGTATAGATTCAGGGTTAGTAGTTTTATATACACATACAGTGCATCCCGAAAATATTCACACTTTTTCCACATTTTATGTTATTTTACAGCCTTATTCCAAAAAAACATTAAATTCATTTTTCTTCAAAATTATACAAACAATACCCCATAATGACAACGTGAAAGAAGTTGGTTTGAAATCTTTGCAAGTTTATTTAGTATGTTCAGTTCATTGTTTAAAGTGCATGTTTCTAGCATTATGCAACTAGATCTACAGGTTTTGTATGAGTCAGAGGTGTGAGTTTGGAAAATTAAGCACATCATGTGTGTTTGAAAATGTAAATCAGTACATGTTTCATGACCTTTCATAAAAGCTGCTGGATCTTGGTATGGCTGAGTATTCTGTAACCAATGGGAAAGTGACGACATAGCTGTGGATCCACATGCAGACTTTATTCATAACAAAAAATATACACTAACAAGAAGCAACACTCAACAGAACATTTCATTGCAACACCGATGCCCAGCAGCAGCCCTGCCTTTCCGCCATTTTGTGGTGAAAGCGAGTCGTCAGTCCACTAGTTTCTATGGCAATATCAGCTGCTTTGATAAAAAAAAGGTACATTAAAGCTGAAATCCAACCTGAATGATGACAACACAGAATAAAACACTATCACTAGTCATCATCAGATCCTTTTTACAGTTTATTTTACACACTTTGTGTTTAAATCTTCCACTTTTTTCACAAAAACTTTGCTTTCTAGAAACCCAGTCAGTTTGGGTTAAAATTCTTTAAAATATCTAGTATTAGCATTATTAACACTGAATTAATGCCAACATAAGAAATTAAATTAAGGACATGCATCAGAAAAATTGGGAATGTTGGACAATAAATATATGAATATAACAGCTTGATTTTGCAGTGTTGTCTTATGTCCAATAAAGCAAAAGTGTCCAAAAATGGGAATTATGTGCTAACGGACACAGCAATTGTCACAATCACCAGTGAGAGTGCCCATCATTGCCACTCCATCTTGGACACATCATTTGGAATCCATTTCCCATCTATCCTCATACCCTGGACTGATCACCCTGCACTTAATACCCATATACAATCACTCACACATAAAAAAACACTTGCACCCACACCTCCATGCAAAGTCCCGTTTAGCCCGTCTGACATTTCTGAGCATTTCCCCTGGATTCTGTATCTTGTGTTTGACTTTGGACAGTTACTTGTTTCTGATTCTCTGCTGCCTGCCTTGACCCTTGCCTGTTCCTGGATTGTGTATGTTTGCGGACTGCCCTGGGCAGCGTTTCCCAAAAGCATCGTAAGCTTAAGTTGATCGTAGCTCCATTGAAACCAATGGAGCTACGATCAACTTAGGCTTACGATGCTTTTGGGAAACGCTGCCCTGATCTCTGCTGGTCTGTTTCTGCCACTGGCTCATCCTTGCTGTTATTTTGTCTATGAACTTGACTTTAATAAAAGCTGCAGATGGATCCTCACTCTGTTGACCCAATCCTTACAGCAATGCATCATGTATTATAAGATCATTATGTTGTAGCGTGATCCATTAAAAGTAAAAATAAATATTTAAAGGTGCCCTCGAATGAAAAATTGAATTTATCTTGGCATAGTTAAATGACAAGAGTTCAGTACATGGAAATGACATACAGTGAGTTTCAAACTCCATTGTTTCCTCCTTCTTATGTAAATCTCATTTGTTTAAAAGACTTCCGGAAAACACTCGGATCTCAACATAACACCGACTGTTACGTAACAGTCGGGATCATTAATATCTATGGTGCCAGCCCATTCGACGCATTAGACAAGGAAAGGCAGTATTAACGGCTGGATCTGTGCACAGACAAGGTAAGCAAGCAAGAACAACAGCGAAAAATGGCAGATGGAGCAATAATAACTGACATGATCCATGATATCATGATTTTTAGTGATATTGTAAATTGTCTTTCTAAATGTTTCATTAGCATGTTGCTAATATTACTGTTAAATGTGGTTAAAGTTACCATCGTTTCTTACTGTATTCACGGAGACAAGAGTCGTTGCTATTTTCATTTTTAAACACGTGCAGTCTGTATAATGCATAAACACAACTTCATTCTTTATAAATCTCTCCAACAGTGTGTAATGTTAGCTTTAGCCACAGAGCATAGCCTCAAACTCACACAAAATCAAACGTAACCATCTAAATAAATACTTTACTCACATAATTCGAAGCATGCATACAGCATGCATGACGAACATCTTGTAAGATCCATTTGAGGGTTATATTAGCTGTGTAAACTTTGTTTGCGATGTATATATAGTCGGGAGCTCGTGGGGCAGAGGGAACGCACCTCTTAAAGGGGCCGTGCTGAAAAAATCAGTGCATAGTTAATGATGCCCCAAAATAGGCAGCTAAAAAAATTAATTAAAAAAAAATCTATGGGGTATTTTGAGCTGAAACTTCACAGACATTCAGGAGACACCTAGGAATTACATCTTGAAAAAAACAATCTAGGGCACCTTTAAATCAGACCTAGATACTATTATACTATTACTCCACTAGGTCTGAAATATATTGTTGCAAACATGATGATCTTAAATTTATTAATTATTCATTTACCATTAATAAATGTGTAAAGTTGCATAAAATGGAAATACTCAATGTAGTCTAACTACGTTACCTCAGATGGATGAATGGTTGGATTCCACAACTGGTAAAAAAAACAAAAAAAAAAACAACAACATATATAAGACGATACAACATTTACTGTTGGAGCCATACAATTTACTGGTGACTTAATTTAAAAAAAACTGTTCTATTGCGCTTCTGATTTTGCAACAACCCCACCAAATAATAGGGGTAATACACAGGTTCTCTACTGGATCTAAATTGTATATGGGCTCAATAACCAAGAAAACACAAGGACACAATATTAATCAAATACAAATATAACAATTTTATTTTTGTATTTTTTTGTATTATTTTTATATATATATAAAATATTAAAACACAGGGTGATGGCAGGTTAAGGCAATCATGATCGGTACCATTCAACTAACCATGTATTTGCAATTAATGATATTTAGCAAAAAATGAACTCATAAAGAAATACAGCATCAACGATCAAGGCAACCTATTCAGCACAGGGTTTTAAAGGTTGTTGTGAAATATATTAAATTCATTCATGTGAACACCTAACATGCATAATTTCATTACACAGCAAACCTCAAAGCCATATAAATATCAATTACATAAATACCACACAAATAAATACACCAAATATCAATCAGGATGACATACCATAGATACCAGTCAAGCTAAATACCCAGCCGTCGTCAATTCAGTATAGGAGATATGGGAATTGACAACCTGCCCTCATACCCCATATTCATTCACATGCCGACTTTACCGGGGGACCATAATAGACATACGCATTAAACAAGGCCTCCCCGGCGAACAAAGCAATACACCGTCATATATATAACAACAGTTCATACATCAATGAAAATAAACATGTACTGCTGGCTTTCTTACCTGCTACCAGACGTGGGGTACAGCGTTCGGGGAAATCAACAGTGGCCGCCTAACTTAGCAGGAGAAACCCCAACACTACAAACTATCCCTCCCAATCTATTCGCACGCGTCGTACGGTAATCTCCAGCCCACGTCCCGGCACAGCAGCCTTGGCAAGGAACTCAGCAGCACCAACAAGAAAAACCCTCCCAAACAACAAAAACATCATACCTTTATAGCTTTGATCCCTGATTGCTAATGCAACACAGGTGTTTCTTTTACCCCGGCACAGTATGAGCAAAACACTATGGATGCCGCTGACGTCACCACACCCCTTATTTGGAATGAGCGGCCATTCCACATTTGTTGCCCGAGTGGACCGTCTTAAACACTCGACCGGTGGAACATGTGGGCTAGAGGGATCCTCCCTCTGTACAGTCTGTAATGCCGCTTCATCCATGTCCATATTACAGACAGTCTCTCCATCCTTCCGAGCGAATGCTGGCAGCCCTGTAAGACTGCCCCCCAACCCAAGGATACATACACCAGTTACTGTTCATAGGATTGAAATTAGAATTAGGCAAGACCTGTACTTCTTTCTTCTCTAAGGGCAAGTCTCAAACTTACATGGACTTAACATATTGCGATGCAACTCTCTTGCCACCATCACCACCTTCCCTCTTAACCACATAAACGGGTATATCGAGATTTGGTTGTGACGTAACTACATATGTATTCCGTTCCCATTTATTGGGTGTATTATTGTAGTAGGCCTGTACCAACTCTGCCACATTCTGGTCCCAGTTCTCCTTTTGATCATCCCTTAATGTACCCAGCATACTCAATAATGTCCGATTAAAACGTTCATATTGTCCATTTCCTGCTGGGTAATAGGGAGTTGTATGAGACTTACTGATGTTGTACAATGAGCATAGTTCTTTAATGATTTTTGATTCAAAATTGGGGCCCTGGTCACACCTCTGACTCATAAGTGTACAAAACCTGTAGATCTAGTTGCATAATGCTAGAAACGTGCGCTTTAAACATGAACTGAACATATTAAATAAACTTGCAAAGATTTCAAACCAACTTCTTTCAGAATTTTGAAGAAAAATGAATTTAATGTTTTGGAATAAGGCTGTAAAATAACATAAAATGTGGAAAAAGTGTGAATATTTTCGGGATGCACTGTATGTGTATATAAAACTACTAACCCTGAACCTAAACAAAGGATTTAATTTCTTTTTAACATCACAAAACTGCAAGGGGACATCAATGATTGTCATCAATTGTAATTCATGGGAATGCAAACATTTTGAACAAAATGCAAAGCTAGCATAAATTACTTGAAGATTAATAGTTCAAAGTGTTGCATTGAGCTATATTAACTTTTTGAACAATGTCTGGAGACATCCGGTAACAGAAAGTTAACCCTTGAGCATGCAGTCATCATCAGAGCTCCTCCTCTTCACAGACAACAGATATAAATAACAGCGAAGAAGCTAAAACTAAACAAAAGCTCCAGAGATCAATTCTGGTCAGCACATCTGCACTGAAAGGTAGGACTGAACATACAGAACTGCCTTTTAGCATGAAAAAGACTAAATGCAATAGCATTAATGTTAAATTACATAGTTTTAAAAATAAACTGCAAATAATGCTTTATATTTATTACATTAATAAATAAATTACATTATATTTACAGCTTTTTAACACATCCAAATCTCAAACAAAATGAAACTGAATGTATCCAGAACCTGGTTTGTGTCTTTCTGCATTGCTGTTGCAGTTGGTTCACAGGTAATTATCACTATGAAAATATAATTGCATATTGTTTTGGCTGTTGCTCTGTATGTTCAGAATAGACTGGAATAATATTAGGACTAGAGTAGCATTATCTAAAGTGCCACAGAATGAAGCATCAAAGCAACAATCACTGTCAGTCTTTAAATGTGAAAAGCCTCAAGGCACAGAGAGAATATTCCTGTGATTCCTGTTAGGCTGTACTTTTTGAACTATAAGATGAATATGTTGCAGTTCAAGTATTTCTATAGAGATGTATTTATACACCAGACACTATACTAATGCTTTGCTTCTTTACACAATTAACCAGAGGGAACCTAATAGAAGTGAAATAAATAACTAGTTTGCACGGTGAGAAATTAATTGTTATCTGAACTATTTCATCATCTTTTAGAATTTTAGGATACATATTGATTTCTTGTAATTTTATCAAACAGCATAGAATGTCTTAAATAATGACAAATCATCACAGAATGCACTCCACTGCAAATCCAAAACTTAAAAGTGAAATAAGGACACAGGTTTTGATTATTTTGAAGAGAGGAAAGAAAAAAAAAATAAGAAACATATTTCTTAATGAACAAGGTTTTATTTTAAAAGTGCATAACAGTGAAATAATTTAAAATTAATAAAGTGATAAAAGGAAACAATTAAAAAAAAAGGTTTTCATACAGTAAGGTACATTGGGGGTGTCCTAATACCTCTTTATCATGGTCAGTTGTTATACTATTAAAAAAAAAAAAAACATGGACATCAATTTAGTTTTTGTACATGCATTTATTTTGTTATTCAAATTTACCTGTCCAAAATTATTTGCATACCATCTACTTTCAACCCCCTTTCCCCATTTAAATCGTGTGTGTGTGTGTGTGTGTGTGTGTGTGTGTGTTGTGTGTGTGTGTGTGTGTGTGTGTGTGTGTTAGTAAACAGTAAACAGTTCTGGAAATGTAGAAATTAAAGCTAAAGCTCCAATCTCCTCCCGAAGATCCAGAAAAAGAGAAGCTATGAGAAGCTATAATCTTTGCTGTCAATCATGACGTCAAAACCCGCATTTTAAAGCATGAAATGAATAAAACAAACTTATTTGAAAGAAGAATACTTTAACATCAGCGTGATAAAAACTGCCTAAAAAGGCAGAAAGCATCTTTGGAAGAAAAAATATTTGACATGTAATTTGACTGTTTAGTTTGTCTCACGTTTTATATATAGGATTCATGGAGAGGGCAGGTTTATGACCTATACTGCTTTCAGCCACTGGGGGCGATCGAGACGCTCTGGCTTCACTTTTCAGGACTCGTGTGGCACGCTTGTTCCAATACAGAGCCCCGCACATGACATGCAGGAAAACACAATTAATGCAGGAAGACACAATTAAATTGTGTGTGCACACAATTTACTAATTCGTTCCCTCGATTTATTAAATTGTGCACATGATTTAGCCTACTATTTTTTTCCTTCATGTCCGGGGCTCCATATTCCACACCCGTAAGCAGGGTTGGGGAGAAACATGTAATGGCGTTACGAATACATGAACAGAATACATGTAACGGCGTTACATAATCAGGATACAAAAATCACGTGTAACACGTTATAGTTACGTCAAAAAACATAGTAATCAGATTACAGTTACATTTTGAAAAAAGGGGGATACTATCAGGATTACAATCGTTTCATTTAAAACAATAACACATATTAAGCGCTGCTTGATTATACAGTATTTCCTGGTTCTGTTGCCAGTGATGACTCACCTGAGCCAGCCGCTGGTGTATGTGTGAATAACACCTGTCTACAATCTCCTCAGATGCAGATTGAATCTCTGCTGCTAGTTGAAACGATGCTGCCCATGGGGAAAACGCTTTCAATTCATGGAAATTTCACTGCTATTTTGTTTTCAAAGAAGAAAATGCAAAAAACATGAGTGTACAGTGCAAACTCCGCCTTCCAGCTACGAAAACACTTTCTTTATCAAAGGACTAAAAAATGATCTGTAATACCATACTGTAGCCACTAGATGTCTGGAAAGCTTTATATATATATATATATATATATATATATGTGTATGTGTGTGTATGTATAAAGCTTTTCAGACATTATAGTGTGTGTGTGTGTGTGTGTGTGTGTGTGTATAGACAGACACAGACAATTTCACACCTAAATATGTTTCAAACACATTATGTATATTTATGCAGATTAGGACAACTGAGAACAAAACTCCCCTCATTGGTGCTCTCGAAGAAGACAACACCGGTAAAAATCATTATCCTATCCTCTCATGGTGGTTCTTTTTCAAGCTTTTGAGCTTTGTATGCATAAACAAAATATAGCTTCAATTTAAAATGAAATTAACACTTTACATTTAATGTTCTCTTTGTAAAGGGTTTATAAAGGTGTTTGTTAATGAGTTATAAGTCATTTACAAATGCATTATAAATCATTAATAAGCAATTATAACTGCATGAATAAAAAGTGTGATTTTATTGCAATACCTCCCAAATAGTGAGCCGTTTTTGACTTACATATTATAAATGCTTAATAAATGTATTTATTCACAATTATTTAATGCAAAACCAGATTCTTGACTTATTTCATAATGCAGCAAAAATTTACTATCATAATTAGACTGAAGGGTGTTGTACTTGTGGGTTTTTTATTTCTATTAATGTCTCATGACGTCATGATGCCTATCCACAGCTTGTTTATCAAGATTAAATTCAACCTTTTTTTATCAATATATTTACTGTTTTCACATGAACAATTTACAGAATCAGTTCAGTATACAATTAAACTATTTTTTAAACACACTCTCACCCCTGTTCCAACCCTCAAGTGAACACTTACATGGACATTATTACAAGGCCTAATGTGTAAGATAAAAAAAAATATAAAAAATAATAATATAATAATAATAATAATATAATAAATATATAAATACATAAAAAAGTAAAGATGGGTTACATTATCACATCAACATTTTCGATCAATATAGCATCCAAATTAATCAAATATTCAATAAATTTGGCTTCAAATGTTTTTGAACATTATTTTTTCCACAGGCACATAGGACGAAAGTTCTCTGGGTGGTTCTTCTGATTTCCAATGTATAGCTATAGCCTACATTTCTTTGCTGCTATCAGCGTCATCTTAACAAAACGTAAATTCTTCCTTTGATCAAATTGGAGGACTGATTCTTTGCCGATTCATCAAGTTGAGCCTTAATGTAAAGTGAACACAAATGAACCATTTATTAATGAGTTATAAACATTAATAACCTGTGAAAGTGAACCATGTTTGTAATAATCATTTATAACTTGAGTCAAAAATGGCTCACTATTTGGGAGGTATTGCAATAAAAGTGCTCTTTTTATTCATGCAGTTATAACTGCTTATTAATGATTTATAATGCATTTGTAAATGACTTATAACTCATTAACAAACACCTTTATAAACCCTTGACAAAAAGAACCTTAATGTAAAGTGTTACCAAAATTATTTTATCTGTCATGAATAACAGACAACATATGATCAATAATAAGCCCTAAATGTGAGGATTTGTGTTATTTAACAGAACAGAGAAATGAGCTCCGGATTGTCCTGGTTGGAAAGACGGGGGTTGGGAAAAGTGCAACAGGAAACACCATTCTGGGAGAAGAAGTCTTCAAATCCATTCTTTCATCTTCATCTGTAACCCGAGACAGTAGAAAGGAATTTAGGATTGTTAATGGAAGAAAAATTTCAATAATTGACACTCCTGGTATTTTTGACACAAGTTTGAGTAATGAAGAGGTGAGAAAGAAATTAAGATGTGTATATCATACGCTGCTCCTGGTCCACATGCCTTTCTAATTGTCCTTAAATTGGAAAGATACACCGAAGAAAACGCAAAAGCAATAGAATACATTAGGAGATTATTTGGTGAACAGGCATTATATTACACCATTGTACTGTTCACTCATGCAGATCAACTCAAAGGGCAGGACATTAAAACATTTGTGCTTGGCAATAAAGAATTACATGATTTTGTCAGGCAATGCGGAGGACGATATTTTGGGATTGAATATGAATCAGGATTCAACACAGGTTGCAGCTGCTACACAATATTGATCAGGGTCAGTGATAATGGAGGAGAATACTACACTAATGACTTGCTTCAGGAGGCAGAGAGAGCAATCGAGGAAGAGCAACAACGGATCCTGAAAGAGAATGAAGAACAACGAAAGATGAAAGAGGAGGCTCTAAAGTATCAATATCAAGGGGAAGAACTAGAGAAAATGCGAAAAGAATTAGCAAAGTATCAAGTGGAAATGGCAAGAATTCAAGCTGAGAATAACAATGGTTTCATTCAGAGTGTAGCAAAGTGGCTTCAGTGGCTTTTTACATAAATGTTTTGTTTTATTGCATTATCCCAATGGATGATCTTCACTTATCTCAGTATAAGAGCAGAGGTTTTAAAACTTTTGATTTTGATTAGATTTTTTTAAACTAGAATTATATAATTAAAGGTCTGATTCTGCTGAAACACCTAAAAAGTGAAGAGAGAAAGAAAATTGTTCAGTTGTTCTATTTTCCTCACAAAACTATGAATGAAGTCTGTCTACTTTCAAATTTAGAGGATGAAACACCTGTTCAAATGCATTAATCATTTATTTTTTAAACTATGTATTTTTTTTTTTTTTTCAAATGAGAAGGTTTAACACTGTAAACACTCTTTATTAAACAATAAAGTAAACAATCATGCTGTGATAATGGGTGTCTTTTTCATTTCTTTTTCTTTCACTCTGAATATTCAATACGATTTGTATGCAGCATATTAAAACATTTTTACACAGTTACCTATCTGTTGCTTTCAAATAATGTTCTCATCTTGGCATGTTGTCACTGCACCAGGGGTTATCTGAAGCTTGACCAGAAATAGTCTGCTTTTCTGAACTGATGGATCTAATGAATGGCTCTGAGTCAAGTTCAGAATAGAATAGTTGTGAGATTTTCAGCCTGTAACAACTCTCTATGTGTGATGTTTCAATAAAGTGACTTGTTTCATTAACGTGTGTGCTTCATTAACATCAAAACTTTTGACTGAACACACACGTGATTACTCATCAAACACTGGCAGACTGTAAAGGGTTAGTTCACCCAGATGAAAATAATGTCATTAATTACTCACCCTCATGTCATTCCACACCCATAAGACCTTCGTTCATCTTCAGAACACAAGATATTTTTGATGAAATCCAATGGCTCAGTGAGGCCTTCATCACCAGCAAGATAATAAACACTTTCAAGATCCAGAAATGTATAAAGACATTGTTAAAACAGTCATGTGACTACAGTGGTTCAACCTTAATGTTATGAAGCGACGAGAATACTTTTGTGTGACAAAAAAAATAAATAAATAAATAAAAATAATGAATTTATTCAACAATATCTAGTGATGGACGATTTCAAAACACTGCTTTATGAAGCTTCGAAGCTTTATGGATCTTTTGTTTTGAATCCGTGGTTCGGAGCATGAATCAAACTGCCAAAGTCACATGATTCAGTAAATAAGGCTTCGTTGTTTCAGAATTTCAATAATTCATGTAACTTTGGCATTTTGATTGTAAAGCTTCAAAGCTTCATGAAGCAGTGTTTTGAAATCGTCCTTAGATATTGTTGAAATAAAGTCATTATTTTGTTTTGTTTTGGCACGCAAAAAAGCATTCTTGTCTCTTCATAACATTAAGGTTGAACCACGTGTGTCCATCCATAGATCTCATCTCGTCTCTATTGTTTGCAATCAGAACTCACTTGGGTTTTTCTCACACCATATATCATCCAGTGAGTCAGCATTTCATTCTCATCTAATGTTGAACATTTGTTTAGTGAAATCATCTGATGCTGCTATAGTTAAGATTAGAGAGATCCTTGAGCAAATGTGAACACACCTGTGGCCAGTTTACATTGCAAGCAAACAAATGAAACATTACTGTGTTTTGAGTTTTTGAGTTTTGTTCTGGTGGTTCATCAGTTTTGTCATGATGTTTTCAGACAAGCTAGACAAAAGTTATCAAATATTTCATTTTTACAATTTACATTTATTTAGCAGACAAAATTAATTCAAGTCAAGTGTTTATTTTTATTGTATTTATACAATACAAATATAGATTCAAAGAAGCTTTAGGAAAATAAGGATTCAATAATGCAAACTGAATTAGTTTTTAAGACGAATGAAGAGTTAATACAACAAGTGGTCAACAAGCTCGTTCATAACTTTGACACAGATGTCAATATCACGGGTGTCTGCATCACTTCTACACTGATTTATTCTCCGTTTATTCTCTGTGTATGAAGTGTGAGTGTCTCACCTCATCTGTGACTCCATCTGAAACACCAGAAGGTCTCTCTGGATCAAGAGAAACTAGAAATCACAAACACAAGCGTCTGATCATCTTCATATAGAGTTTATATATCTGATTGAATGAGTTCAGGACTGATTTGACACATTCAGACACCAGAGGAGATTAAAGACATTTATCACAGTGTTTCATCATAAATACTCTCAGTTTGGTTTTCCACTGTTAATGCTGCTACATCTTACTACTCCCAGCATCTTTTTCTCTCTTGATTTGTTAGTTTGTGCTTCGTCCTCATTTTTCTCACAAACTGAAACCTGTAGTGAATGTTTTGTCCTGCTTTACATTGTAGTCATTCTATATCGGTGCCGCACCTTTTAACAAACAGACTTTATTTTTTCCTGTTTTTTTCACAAGCTCGCTTAAACAAAGGCCACGTTTTAGGAGTGGCAGCCGCATTTAATTGCAGTGCTTCACCGCATTCCATCAGAGGACATTATAGGCTGAATAGGACATTCATTGTGCATTCACCAGCGCTGATTATGACATAACTTTGAGAGATCGTGGTGAATGTACGAGTGACAGGTTTGGATTTTGACTATAGTGTGCAGTTTCTATATATAATCCATTCAGAATTTGAATAAAACTTTTGTTTTGCTGCATTAGGAAAAGTTTATTTATTATTACAACTGCTATGTCAAATCACACATACATATGCCGTTCTGTTCAAATGATAGTGTTTTGCTGCTTTAATAACAATTTATCTGGAGCATTAATGCTAGGATATGAAGGATGATGTTACGTGTCGTGTAACTTGAAACTATTTGTGACCACAAAACCAGTCAGAAGTCACAAGGGTATATTTGGAGCAATATCAGCAATAGATTGTATGGGTAAAAATTATATTCTTTTCTTTTATGCCAAAAATCATTAGGATATTAAGTAAAGATCATGTTCAATGAAGATATTTTGTAAATTTCCTACTGTAAATATATCAAATATTTTATTGTAAATTTTCTCAATATTTAGATTTTTTTGCACCCTCAGTTTCCAGATTTTCAAATAGTGGTATCTTAGCCAAATATTGTCCTATCCTATATCAATTGAAACATTATTTGTTCAGCTTTCAGATGTATAAATTATGCAAAATTTACCCTTATGACTGGTTTTGTGTTCCAGGGTCACATTTCATGGCATTCTATATCTTGAATTTAAAGGGCATTTTTATGTATTTTGGTGGCATTATTGCCCCAAACACCTGTTAACTTCTGACCCTGGTTTATGTGTGGCGCGATGGCAGGACTCTCTCTCTCTCTCTCTCTTTCTCTCTCTCACGTGGTGCATGCTGGGAGAGTGTGGGTGAGAGCAGTGAAGCTGTGAAAGTTCACCTGTTGTTGCCACCCCCACACACACCCCCCCAACCAATCTGTTTCCTTTTTTCTTTCTTTTTCTTTTGCATGGTTTGGTATTAGATTAATTTATGTGAGAAAAGTGGGAGTTGTGTAAGAGAATAGGAGGATGGTGTTGTTCCATGTGGAGACGGAGTAATGGTGGAGGATGTTCTAGTTGCGGTAAGAGAGAAGGTAGGCCATGAGAATATTTCCTCTGCTTCTAGAATGAATCATAGTCGTAGTTGTTTTTCTGAAACAACAACATCGTGTTAATCATGTGATTGAAATGAGGCTGGTCATTAAAGATGAATTGGTGCAAGTTCCCACATGAAAAAATACTGTAGTAATTTATAGTAAATACTATAGTGTTTTTGAACCATACTATAGTAAATTGTAGTATACTGTATATATTATAATATTTACAACACTTTGTTAATAAATGCTTCAGCATACTGTAATATTAACTAAAGTGAATTGATAAACTAATAAATACTGTAGTATACTTTAGGTTTTATTACAGTAGTGTATTGTAGTATAATAGTATAATAATTAATATAATAAACGCTTTTTGACTTTCTCAGTTTGTGTAAATCTACTTATGGGTTCAGAGAATTTCTTTTGTTCCACATTAATTTCACACCTGTCTGGTACAAATATGTGGCTTTTTGTTTTATTTACCCCGTAAGAAGGGAAGTGAATGTGACAACATGCCCCATAGGTGGGACACATTGTAACATGTGATGGTGCAGGTTGTAACATGACCATTTGACAGCTAAAAATGTTATGTGATTGAATTAAAACAAAATATACACGACAAACTAAAATATTTTGTCAGTAATTTTTTTTTTTCATATAAAATAATAGCATTTTATTTATACTGTCATGAAAATAATTCTCATAAAAAAATAGATGAGGAGAATCCTAATTTTGAGATCCTGCTCAGAATGAGATTCTTAGTGTTTTCTCTTCTGTTATCTCTCAACCACAAGGGGGTGCATTACCTTTCAAAAATGGCAATTTATTATGGTCATCTAGCATAATTTCACTAATCACATCAGCACATGGGAAAGTGCAAACAAGTTCTAGTCAGGAGGAAGAAGTGTTTCCAGTCATTGTGTTCTTGCGTCTTCAATGGTTTCCTCTAAAGAAAGACATGTTCCCATCATCACTTTGCACCAATTTCTTTGCATGTGAGGCCATTTTGATGCAAAGCATCTGAAAGAACCATTTACTGGATCATCAAGAACTTCAAGTTGAGAAATTCAACTGCAATGAAGAAACCTTCAGAACATCCCAGAGTGTTTAACAAGTGGCAGGACGGTCACCTCCTGAAGAGTCAATCCTGAACCATGTGCAGAGCTCAATACTGCCAGCAGGTGTGCATCTGTAGGCACAGTGAGGTCAAGACTTTTGGACAGTGGCTTGGTGAAAAAGGGCAGCAAAGAAGCCAGTTTTCTCCAAGAAAAACATCAAGGACAGACTAGAATTCTGCAAGTACAGCAAGGATTGGACAGCAGAAGACTGAAAGAAGTTTTTTCTGATGAAGCCCCCTTCCGGCTGTTTGAGACATCTAGAAAATGAATAGTCCAGGGAAATAAAAGGTGAATGCTACCATGATGAGTCCTGTGTCATGCCAACAGTGAAGCATCCTGAGACCACCCATGAGTGGGGCGGTCCCAAGGGAGTGTCAAATTGACCCCAAACATACTGCATGGGGGTGATGGGGGGTGTTGTTTTATTTAAAGAGCTATTTGAGTAGTCAATGAAGAAACATAAAGTACCTGATACATAAACCTTTGAAAATAAAATCATATTCTGGAGGTTTTTAATTGCTGGGGTCAAATTGAAATAGTAATTTGACATTTTATTACCTCAAAATGACCCGCTTTAAAGGCCTGTTATCAGTTTAACTGTTGTTGTTGTTGTTGTGCAATAACACACCACTAGATGGCGCGATTGAGGAACCAGAATTGCGTGTTGAAGAAAGCTGTAGAAATATAAGTGTAGAAATATCAGTCATAACTGATGTCAAAATTTAAAAGCTTCATTGATGAAAAACAATTTTTTTCTCACTGAGCCTCAGTCATAAAAACACAAAGATGAAAATAAACACAAACCATTTCAGTAAACAAATATTCATATTATTTGTACATGAAATGAACTGCAGTTTTGCAGATTCATTATAGTTAAATTCTTTTTAATCAATCATTCTTTAAAAAAATAATTTCAGGTCATATACCTATTATATATATAATATATTTTTTTTTTTTTAAATTATTTATTTACGTATATTAGAATTTGTTTCGTTATTAATTATGTAAAGTATCATACTTTACTAATAAACTATGTTGATAAAAATGTCATTGCTTAATCGGTGACCGAATGTGTGTGTTATATCTGTATGGACTTCATATTTGTTGCTGTGAACTTGAAAGAATGAGACACGACAAGAAGTTAACTAAAAGTTTCTCTTTCAAAGAAATTAAAAACTTGATTTAGACAAAGAAACTTAAATGGAGAAAACAAAATGACAAATTATTCAAATAAACACAACAGCAAGACAAAAATGATACAAACATCTGCTTGTGTATCAAGTTTAAAGAGGTGATTTAAAATTTCTAACTTTAGTTAGTGTGTAATGTTGCTGTTCACACAACAAACAGGGTGCGGCCACATTATTGCAATACAGTACATAACACAAATGCAATGGCATGTCATAAAAGCAAGATGGCAACATACATTATAACCATAATTAAACTAAACTATACATGTTTTATCTTCATGCAGCATATTCTCTGGCTCTGTAAACATCTTGCAACAGTTCCCACATGAGCGATTTATAGATTATCATGACAGAATGTGCTAATCAATGACATTAAGACATGACATCAATGACATTAACTCCACATCAGCTACATATTAATCAACTAACTGTTCAGAAATGCATTCTACATGTCACTTCTTCTTGAGTCTTTCCATCATTGTCCGACTCCAGTTTGAACATAAAAGGCTGAACAGTTTCTGACATTTTCAGTGCATGACGTAATGGAGCTCCTGAGACTCCGCCCTCTTCTTGAGAGCAGCAGCTCATTTGCATTTAAAGGGACACACAAATATGGAGCATTTTTGCTCACCCTCAAAAAGTGACAATTGTAACATTCTATAAAAAAATAGATCTGTAGGGTATTTTGAGCTGAAACTTCACAGACACACTCTGGAGACACCAGAGACTTATATTACATCTTGTAAAAGTGGCATGATATGATAGTGGCAGTATGACTGGATGAGAGTTCATTATTATTTTACTTATTATCAGAACAAAAAACTATAAAATATGAAAATAACATTTACATACCTATATTTACACTTATTGCTGTTTTTTTTTTTTTTCCCCCACAAAGCCTAATAGGCTACTGACACAATTTATCCAACATCCATTTCTCCTGCTGGTTTGTTCTCTGAGGAAGATGTAAGGTCAGTTCATCTTATTTCATCATGATCCATTCTGAATAAAGCTGCTGTCATAAGACACACATGCGCTTTAAAAAGAGACACAAGATGTTTTACCATCATCAAAATATGAAATAAATATTAAAGAGAGCATGTATCAGTTGATCATCAGAGCTGCCAGTAGGATATGATTTCAGAAATTATCTTACATTTCATTAGTGTAGTTTCAGACATCACATCTTTTCTTCATGTTCATGATCTCAGCTCATGTTTGATCATCTCTGATGCTTCAGATCGACACTCTTCAGGACTGTGTGGATCAACAGAGACTGTAAATGAAGAAACATATGGCTAATTAGTTTAAACATGGTGATTATATGCAACATTTTTTTAAAGCTGTTTAATCCTCACATGTACACTATACAAATTGCTTTGTTTCAGTTATTTTTATCACCCAGACATTTGGGAGCAATATGTATTGACAAGCCGTTACACCTCGGGTGTGCATTATTTTCTAAGTATTCAACAGCCAGAAGTCAATTATTCAAACTACGGTTAGTTTCACTATTAGTAGAGACACTGACTCAGGTAGGCTAATCCACATATGCTTATAGGTAGGTCTTGACCGCATTACATCACTTCGCCAAATGATCAGATATTTTAATAGGTCAGCCTGCAGCCACAAAAGGAACAAAACCCACAACGACACCGACCAAGCAAAAAAATATAGTAAACAATAGGATTAAAACGACAAATTATTGTCATGGTTTTTGCCATGCAAAATGTTTTGTCTCCTGAAAGCGCATACACTCTCTCTCTCTCTCTGACAGAAACGTTTGGTCAGTGCTGCTCTGATGAATTAATCAGTAAAATAGTTTAGCGACTGAAATAGGTAATAACTGTTTGGTTCTTCAGGAAGACCAACAGTTATGCTGCTCTCTCTCAATTCAATTCAAGTGTGCTTTATTGGCACGACAAAAACTATACATTTGTATTGCCAAAGCAATTGCAGCTGGGTTACTTACAAATAGTGCATATTTGTATTAACAGAAAAAAAAGAATAATAGTAATAATAATATATAAAAGTATTAAGCATGTAGTGCACAGTTAATTTCTAATGTATGTAAGTATATAAACTAGAAAAATGGATGATGAATTAGACATATTTACAGAAACAAAATGTACATCTAAGTAATATAACAGAGTAATACGGTCTAATATAATCTACATGTGCTGGAAACATCAGATCAGGGCAGATTGAGTGTTTTCTCTTCTATGGTGACAGGCAGACACATATTGAGCAGCAAACACACAGCAGTTCTTGTGTTCTCCTAACAGATATGGCAGTTTCTCCTGGTTTGAAAGAGTTTTAAATGTCGAATGGATCCGCTGTATTTTAACACTGTCCGTATGTCCGTGTATTTGGAGCATTCTGTTAGGAAGTGCAGTTCTGTTTCCATCTGATTCAGATCACAGTGTGAACACAATCTCTGTTCCGGGGGCAGCCATGTGTTTCTGTGTCTGCCCGTCTCTATCATCAGCTTGTGTCTGTATCTGGTCAACGTGCTTCCGAGTTTCTTATCTGACACGGTGTACAGATACTCTGCAGTACTGTACTCTCTCTTTAGGGCCGAATAGCATTGCATTTTACTCTGTTGTTGTCTTTGGGTTTGTCAGTGAGTGATGTAATTCTGTTTGATTTGTGCAGTAATCTGACTGATTCTGATGTTGTGGTTCAGAGCATCAGTAGATGTTTGTGAAACATCAGGACTGAAGCTCTGGATCAGCTGAGGGAAGGGGTTGCTTTCTTTGCTCATCTCTTGGTATTGCAGGGCTTTATAATGATATGTTTGGGGGTCACTTAGTTTCAGATGTTTCCAGAATTTAATTGCCCTTTTTTGTATCTTTATAATTAGAGGGTATTTGCTTAATTCTGCTCTGCATGCGTTATTTGTTGAATGCCAGTGCATGTGTAATATAGTTTACAGAGTTCTGCATGCAGGGTCTCACCTGTATGTTTTTCTCATTTGTTGAGATCTTGATTTGGATTTGTCAGTGGACCCCACACCTCACTGCCATAAAGTGCAATGGGCTTAATTACTGATTCTAATATTTTCAGCCAAAATCTAATTGGGATTTCTATAGGACATTGCCGGTTGTAATGTATAGATGTGATCAGATGTACAGTAATTTGGTTAAAAATCCGATTTCTGCAAAAAAATGCTGTTCTTAGAGTTTTGTCTGAAAGTTTTCTAGTCAAAATATCTTAAAGTTCTTCAATCAAGACGCATTTTCTTGACAAGTAAAAATTATTTTCTTGTTTTCAGGAAAAATAAAGTGAGTTTTTCCTTGAAACAAGCAAAATAATCTGCCAGTGGGGTAAACAAAGTAATCTTATTTGAAACCAAAATAAGATATATAATCTTATTTTCAGTTTGGATTAAGATTATTTTGCTTACCCCACTGGCAGATTATTTTGCTTGTTTTAAGTTAAAACCCACTTAATTTTGACTTATTTTTCCTAAAAACAAGAAAATAATTCTTCCTTTAAGAATTTTTAGATATTTGGACTGGAATCAAGACAAACATTCTAAGTAAGAACAGCATTTTTTGCAGTGTGATGGAGAAAATGTTGTTTTGTTTGCCAAAAGTTTTAGTCCAATTTCTTATGATTTTGACGAAATTGTCAAAGGCAGACCTTTGAAAGTGTGAGCTTGTTTTGAAAGTAATGTGTTTGTATTTATTTGTGTTTATGCTCCAACTGCTGCAGTTGAAAGAATGTTGTTTTTAGATTTATTATGTTCTAATTTACAAAATTGTTTCTCTGAAGAGTTTTTATTTTTGGGTGGTGATTTTTAATTGTACTGAACATATGATTGAGGAATCACATTTAACCTCATTTGCCTTCCCAAAAACGACTCATTCATTTAATTAAAAATTATGTGATATTTATGTGAATTATGTGATATCTGGAGGCAGTTGAATGGGAATGAAAGACATGGATTCATAAGGAGAGATAATGTTATATCTTTTGTTAGACTCGATAGGGTTTACAGGTTTAAACATCAGCTCAACATTTTTAATAGTTGTTCAATTACTCCAATAGGTTTCTCAGACAATGCTATGGTGCAATGTGTTTTTGTTTTAAGTTCTGTTAAACTTAGAAGTGCTTATTGGCATTTTAACATTTCATTGCTGAGTGACAATCTTTTTAGGGATTCTTTTAAGTTTTTTTGGGAGAACTACAGGAAGACTTTGGCAAGATTCAAATTAGACTGTCAGCATTACACTCACAATTTAACTAAAGAGCTACAATGATCTTTGTAGAATTTGGAAACTGAAATCAATAAATGTCAACAGCTAGAAATAAAGCAAAATTCTCAGTTATTTTGCTTTATATCAAGATTAAATCAAATGCTTGTTCTTACACACCAGAGCACAGACACACATGCACACTCTTGAAAAATGGTGCTTTAAATCTCTTGACAAACTAAAATATGTAAATGACATTTGTATACATACGAAATAAAAGATAAACATTGTACTAATGTCAGCTTGCTTATTTTGCTCAAGATAATGATTTATTAAATCCATGTTATAAAAACAAGACACTCTTCATCATGCCACAGCTCGAGAGCTGTTGTTCCAACCACACAAGTTTGTGATGCAGTTTGCGAATGTTTGTTTGAACGATGGTTTCAGGAAACATCAAATCATTTAACTATGTAAGTAACGACGGAACTTGCGCTGTTAGTTGGCTAACAATGCTTTTGGAAAACACACCCTACGGATGCACCATCTAAATACTTGTTTATAATTGAGATTAATTAATTCAGGCTTTATGCTCTGTAGATGGGCAGGTGTTGCTATAGATCCTGTGGACATCCGAAGGAGAGTAGTTAGTTTACCAAAATCTTTACAGGAGTTAAAGTCTGGGTTTGAAGAAGAAAGTGCTTTTTCTGTCTCCCTACCGCAGATTTCTGAAGAGGGAAATGCAGCTCTCTCAGGTGGGAGAGCTGTATAAGGCCCTGCAGGGCATGGAGTCTGACGGGCCCAGTGATTTTTACAAATCTTTCTGGACAGAGCTCAGAGTGGATTTGTTGCAGGTACTGAATGACAGCTTGTCTAATATGATGCCTGTGAGTTGCCGTTAAGCAATTATACCTAAAAAAGGTGACCTGTTTGATATAAAGAGCTGTATCCAGTCTCATTTCTCTGCAGCGATTATAAACTGCTCTTCAAGGCTCGTTGAGGCTTTTGGACTGGAAAAACATCAGTTCTTGCCGAACCCTTTGAAAATGGACATCTTTTTACCAAAAAAAAAAAAACTTTTTGTTTGTTCCTGTTCATGTAAAATATTACATTATTATTTTAATTGAGGTGTCACATTTAGGTTCAGCTGTCAGAGACTGTGTGAACAATGTCATGACCAGGTATATATTTACCTTGCATTGTTTGTGTGTATTGCTGCATAATATTTCAGGATAATTTGTATGATTGCCACAATAATAAACCCAGCCTATGATATTACTTGAGTCCAGGGTTTAATCTGTCAGACACCATTATATCTCATGTTTTCTTGTTCAGAAGTTTCAAGATGTCTGAACTGACTCAGACAGTCATCCAGGCTGAAAACAAGAAATTAAAAGAAATATTTCTGACGTGAAATAATCCTGAGTAATTTCTTTCACAGAATCATGTCAAATGTCTTAATGGTGAAATTCAATATGAGGGCTGGTGGCCAACTTGAAAAGGCACCATTCAAAGCTACACCTTTATACTATGTGATTCAAGGTAATTTTGACCTTATGACATTCAAAAAATCTCTTGTTCCTTGTCTTTTATTGTCATTTTTATTGGTATCCTTTATCTATTCAGGGGAAATTCTCTAAAAGTCCTGTTCACTTTCACACAGTTAGACACTTTAGGGACTTTCTCAAGGGCAACACAGTAGTATTGAACAGGGAGCGGACAAATGCTGTTTGTTCACTAATCTAACACACATTTAATGCAGAACATCTTATTTTGACAACATTGCTATACAGTAAAATACACTCAAAAAAATTAATTGTTGAATGAACATGATTAAATCGTAGCACCCATTATGCATCTAATCAAATCAAGCAAACTTGGATGGCTTTGAATATTTTGTATGAACACAATATACATTTGTAGATTAAACATGATTTTAAAATGTCAATATAACTTCTTTTCAAGTAGTTGAATCAAAATGTTTGTGTTGTGCTACTGTTGTAATGCACTTTAATTCAACAAAATTTTGCCTTGTCATATCAACTAATTAATGTCTTGTTCATGTATAGTTTTGGTAGTTTAATGAATATCTATCATGTTGTTTCAATTAGATTTGAATATAAATTGACTTATGCAAATAATCCTACAATAAACACTTCTTGTTTATTCCTGTGATTTACATAAAAATCATGATGTGATAAGCCTAAGTTGATTGTAGAACCATTGCCACCAAATATAGCTAGGATCAAATTAGGCTTGCAATGCTTTTGAGAAACACTACTCCGAGCACTACCATATGATCACTGAGTTAGCTTCACCCACAATGATAATCCCAAAACCATTAACATAAAAACTTTTAAAAACCAACATAACAGAACAGTAAACATTAAAAAGACACTCCATTTTCTCATCTTGCAAACAAATGCTTAAAATAACACTTTATTTCAACATTTACTCTCTCAGTTCAGCCCCTTTGCAAAGCTTTAAGTCCTAGTTGGGTTACTTGATTGAAACATGTTATTTCAATATGAAAACATCAAGTTAAGTCAAAGAGTAACCGTTTCAAGTCAGTTTAACATGAATCAATCACATTTAAACCAGAAACATGAATAGGAGCCATCAGTTGTCTTATGAATGACTTGTTTGTCATTGAGTCAGTGTTGCTGATGCAAAGTAGACCCTTTGTTACCAAACATCAAGTAACTAAATTAGGATACAATTATAAATTATTTGCGAAATGTTAAAAATTAAACTTGGTTACTTTAAAACTATAACCTTCATCTGGGAGATCACATATGAATATTTGATCTGTTAAAGCCACAATATGTACATTTTCACCGCTAGAGGTCGCTTATTCAGTCTCTTATCCTTGATTTTGTGGAATCATGGGATGTGTTGTCTTCACATCTACAGCCGGTGGAAAAGAATCGGGATGGGACTCAGGCAGAAATCATGTTCATGGATGAGATTATTAACATTACTGTAGTATGAAGCAGAGCAGGGCGAGTGATGTTGGAGCTGAACGAGACCTCTGGAGTGATTGCTAATGTGAGATGAGCGTGACATGTCTCGACCGCAGCAGAACTTTTATTATGCCACAGTCACCGCTTATGTGGGGTAATACAGCTCTGTTTATTATATAAGATACATTTGTGTGTTGAAAGTTGTTATAATGCTACTCTGTGTTTGCTTGGCGGCTGCTATGAGCAGAGATGGGCAGTAACGTGTTACTGTAATCCGATTACTTTTTTCAAGTAACGAGTAAAGTAAGGGATTAAAATTGCAATTAGATTACTGTTACTTCCCCGTAAGCAGGCTGCGTTACTGCGTTAACCATGATTTTGTTTCGTGAGACTGTCTTGTGACCTGAGTCGTAACGTGACAATGACGTATGAGTGCCGCGACGTCAGTGGTAACATGTGTAGTGTTGAACAAGAGACAACATGGAGCGCGGGGAGAGAGCAGGATCATGCAGCGTTTAATGCTTGGAAGTACCGACGTTACTTTGAGTTTGACTCGGTTAAAGGTGACAAAAATATCAGTGTCCGCTGTACACTCTGCGTGGGAAGAAAACTTTTATCTACAGTGAAAAATTCTACCTCAAATCTGAGCAAGCACCTAGCAAGCCAGCACAGGAATGTGAAACTTACTGAAAAAAACCCTGAACCCCCAACTGACATGACGACTGCGGCTACATCCAGTTCCACCCGGAGGGCCCCTCTCCTGCTAAACAGGTGAAAATAGACTTAAAATTAAAAGCAACAGGACTTAATGTCGATGAACTAAAGAAGCTCATTGCTGGCTATATTGTCGAGGACATGCTGCCAATTTCCACTGTTGACTCTGAATCGTTCCGACGCATCATAGAAAAAATACCGACCAAACACGGTGTCAAGCTGCCGCAGAGAAAGTCATTTGCAGCATACCTTGAGAGAGAATACGACATAATGGACGCTAATTTGAAGGCTGCACTCGGAGATGTGGACTTTGTTTCCACCACCGCTGACATCTGGATGGTGAATAACAAAAGTTTTTATGTGTGTAACAGTTCACTGGATTAATTCCACTTTACAGCGCAACAAGGCCGCCCTAGCGTGTAAGAGAATTAGAGGCAGGCACACCTATGATGTAATCGGAGCAGAGATTGAAGAAATCCATTCATCATATGGACTGCATGGCAAAGTTGTTGCCACTGTAACTGATAATGCATCTAATTTTGCCAAAGCATTCAGAGTGTGTCAGCCCTGTAATTTGGAGTCTGAATCTGAAAATGAAGAAGAAGGTGATGATGAGGAACCGACATAGAAGCTCTTTCAACTGCATCTGGTGATGGACAGTTTAGCCTCCCTCCACACTACAGGTGTGCATCACACACAATTAACCTCATTTCAACAAGCGATGTTTACAAACATCTAAATACTTGTGCAGACACCAAGGCTGTATATAGGAGTAGTATTGCAAAATGCTCTGCTCTTTGGACTAAAGCAAGTTGATCAACATTAGCCTCTGAACAGGTGGAGGAAGTCAGCCGCAGGAAACTAATGGTACCCACATCCACAAGGTGGAATTCCCTGTACGAGGCCATTTCCAGATCATCACAATTCCGATGAATGAGCTGAATCCCCTGTGTGTAAAACTGGGAATCAAGTGCCTTAATAAAAGGGAGCAATAGAAGATTGAAATAAAGAGTTAAAACAGCCTCAACCAAAATTAAATCTCATACAGTATTGATAGCACATGAGATGGTTTAGGTCAGTAGAGCCACAAAATAGTTAAAATAGCCAATTTATATAGTAAAATAAATATATTCTTAGTTATATCATATTGTATTTTACAGGCCATCAAGATTCGTTTTGATGCTGTACTGGATAGCCGAGAAGGACTTCTTGCACTTCAAACTTCGATGGCTGAGAGATGAGCGTAGGAGAAAGCATTTGAAGGAGCTTCTGACAACAGAGTGTCGTAAGCTGCTCCTGCAGCTGACAATGCTAATGTGTCCCAACTGGGAGCCAGCCCAGCTGAAATGGACTTTTTTGATTTTGAGAACCAGTCCACAGAAAGCTTCTCAGCAGAAAATGAAGTAACTGACTATTTAAAGTCAGGGTATGAGCTTGAGATTCTAGATCAGTTCCCAAACCTCAAACAGACTGTGTGATAGGAGGTTTGAGAAGCTTCTGCTGATGCGATATAACCACTGTTTCACTCCGAAAGAAAACAAAAAAACATAGGGCCTTGTCAGGGTAGCCATAAAATGAGACTGGACTAACAGCCTAAATGTGGCATGCAACGGCATTTTCTGTTTAAACACTTTACTGTTAAAGTTGCCCTAGATTCAAAATTTGAATTTACCTTGGCATAGTTGAATAACAAGAGTTCAGTACATGGAAAAGACATACAGTGAGTCTCAAACTCCATGCTTTCTCTTTCTTATGTAAATCTCATTTGTTTAAAAGACCTCAGAAGAACAGGCGAATCTCAACATAACACCGACTGTTACGTAACAGTCGGGGTGTACGCCTCAATATTTGCATATGCCAGCCCATGTTCCCAACATTATGAAAGGCATTAGACAAGGGCAGCCAGTAACGTCTGGATCTGCACAGGTGAATCAACAGACTAGGTAAGCAAGAACAACAGCGAAAACATCAAAATAAATACTTTACTCACATGATCCGAAGCATGCATACAGCATGCATGACGAACATCTTGTAAAGATCCATTTGAGGGTTATATTAGCTGTGTGAACTTTGTAAATGCGCTGTAATATAGTCGACAGCTCGTGTGGCAGGGAGCACACGAATTAAAGGGACGGCGCACTGAAAAAATCAGTGCATAGTTAATGATGCCCCAAATAGGCAGTTAAAAAAATTATTTAAAAAATCTATGGGGTATTTTGAGCTGAAACTTCACAGACACATTCAGGGGACACCTTAGACTTACATTACGTCTTGTGAAAAAGCATTCTTGGGCACCTTTAAAAGATGTAAATGTTAATAATTTGGAATACAGCCTGGAGAGACTTTCATTTTAATTATTTTATTGCTGTATTTTATTTACATCTAATGAAGGATTTTACAAAAACATTTTTATTTTATATGCTGGAATATGCAGAAATATAAGTTAACAGAAGAAGGACTTTCTTTATTTCATTAAAATATGGTGGAATGTGCAGAAAATAGGTTTAAATGTTCAACAATTTTCTTCAAGTCTGAGACTGTTGCATTTAATTAAATTTTTGCTTGATGCAATGTGCATAAAGTTAAAATATTAAAATTAATAAAACAAGTTTAAAACAATGTTTCATTTGATTTAGTTTTAAGAATTTAAAGAATAGTATTAGGCTGAAAGGTCTACTGCTTTATAGCGTATTCAGGTTGTGCATCATGTTTTTGAAAAATAACTTAGTAAAGTAACTAGTAAAGTAACTAATTACTTTTGAAAATAAGTAATTAGTAAAGCAAGTGGATTACTTTCTTGGAGAAGTAATCAGTAATCAGTAACTAATTACTATTTCCAAGTAACTTGACTAACACTGGCTATGAAACACTTGTTACACACTTCAATAAGCTAGATGGATATTAGTCATGTTTAACATGGTACTCGTGGTAAATCAAGAAAATGAAATTTAAACAAAAAGGTATATAACATGATTAGTTTTCAGTCGATGAATGAATCCAAATAGTTCCTCATCTGTCTAATAAAACATATATGTTTTTTTATACAGATGAGGAATATAATGCATCTTGGCAACGCGCACACACACAGCCTGTGTCCTGGGTAAAATTGCTTATTACTCTGGATTTAAACATTCTTTTAAACATTTGGGATCATTTAAGTACACAAGTCAACAAAATATATAACACTGAAAAGCTGTTGCTATCAAACATTGTTTACTCAATCATCTGAGTCATTGTAATGGTGAAGGGATAGATCAAATGTGCCAGTTGATGGATGGTTTGCGAAGAAATTTCATCCTCCCTTGTAAAAGTATTTTGTAGTATTTTTAAAATACAAAAATACAGTAGTTTATTTTGATACATTTAAAATTACGGTATTTGGTATTTTATTTTAAAATACATTTTGATGTATTTTTGCCCAACCCTGATTGCCACAAACTATCCACATTCTACTATTTTTATTTTCTTGTTTGAATAGAAGCTGTTTAACAAATGGAAGGCATTTTTCAAAAACATAATCACAATTAAATATGCTGTGCTAAAATTATGCCAATTCACACTGCAAACGTGGCACAGAAGTGCTTCTGAAGTGGCATTTAGGTGTCTTTACACAGAATTGTAAAGGTGGGTCAGACCAGGCATTTGGTCTGGCTTTTATGCAGCATTATGTCTTTACACAGAATTTTGAGCAGGCACAGATCAGCCTTAAGTCTGCTGTGTAAAGAGGCCTTTAGATCACTCTAATTTTTACCCAAGTCCACAAATAATGTGTTATTGTGATGTAGACGTGATTAAAACAGTTGATAGACGTTAGATCTGAACTTTTCTGAACCTTTTGAAACAGATTGTAAACCTCAAGACATAAATGATTGCCTATCACGGTGTTAAACAATGGGTGTGTGAATACTTATATGCAGGCTTATTAAATATGCAGCAACACACCTTAAAAACATCCGGAAGATGACACATTAGGCTCATTTGAGATGCGCCTTGCCTAACATTCAGCCGAGAGTAGGAGTAACTCTAACTCTAACTTTACCTTTAAATTTATTTCCAGGGGAATTTTTACCATTATGAGCAATTTTTTCCTGATCTTATTAAATGTTGGCTATGCTTCATATTTAGTCAATTTCTTAATTAAAATAGAAAATTTGTTTTTAAATGCCAAACAATGAAGTCATTTAGAACAATAAGACCCAATCAGACAGTCAAAAAATCCATCTTGGCACAGAAGCTGCATCTGAAGTGGTATTTAGACACATAGACTGTCTAATGCTGCTCATGGGTAAATAATGTAGTGTTTAAAAAAAAAAAAAAAAAAATATATATATATATATATATATATATATCATTTTTTTTTTTTTTTTTTTTTTTTTTTAATATGTAAAAATTAAACTTTGAAAGTTTGATATTTTAAGTAGAAACATTACCAATTTATTTATTCAGGAATCACCGTTGCTTGGAGATGCACAAGTGTGGCTTAGTTTGAAACTATTTTAACGAAAACAGACAGTAGTGTGGCTAAGATGTTGTCACATCAACTTGTTTATTGGACTTCAATGAGATCAGTATGTATCACAATCATGCCAATACTCTGAGAAACAGGAGTCTACTCGTGTGATTAACATATTAGGGTTGATGCGACACCGCAACACCGGTTACTTGCCCGCCGTGACCGCGGCACCACCCCAACATCATTTTGATTTTTTTTTTATAGTAATAAAAATTATTTAGTTTAGTTAGAGAACAAATACAGTTAAAACTGAACGCGTCTGCAGCTCAAGAGTCTGATTTCACCTCACTTCGCCTATTTCGCTTCAAATTTCTGAATGGCAAGACGCGATGGGTGAAGATTTGGTTGCAAAGCAAAATGTAAAATATAAAAGTGAATATTTAGGCTAAGCGAGTTTGTCATTTTACTGTTGTGTTATGTTTTTCATTAATAATAATAACGAACCCATCCACCATTCAAGCAATTGCAACTGCAACCACTTCAAAAAGGAAAGTAGCTATGGGCACGGGCAATCATCAGGAGTAGCATTAGATGGTCTGGTAACTGCACTCAACTGTTTCACCTTTAAACAATCTTTGAAGTGTAGCCTGAGCTCATGTCTTTTGCATTTGCTCTGCTGACTGAAGCAAAGTTTTCAGTACGAAACATAAATGTTGTTCAGTAGGGAATTGTACTTTTTATTTCGATTGTATTACTGGTCTGTGAGATTCGATCGGGTCACTCGCACCGGTGCGCCTAAATATTTTTTTCACAGTCACACGCAGTTATTTTCAGGTGCAAATGCGACTGAAATGGTGCAATGTAGAGCCCTGAAGGGATGTGTTTGATTGCCACCTTTTCAATGGTAATTAAACATCCAAATGTTTGCTGGGTATGTGCTTGCAGAACACAATGAAGCGTATTTTGTAGCAAAAATAACATGACAATAATTTGCTGTTTTCATCCTATTGTTTGCTATATTTATTTATTTATTTATTTATTTGCTTGGTCGGAGTCAGTCTTTTTTTGTGTGTGTGGTTGAAATAGCCTAACTGAAATCATTCGGCACAGTGACATGGAACTGAAATGCGGTCAATACCGGCTAGAACTACTTTAGTCATGCATTTCCCTGAAAATAATTGCACACCTTAAAACATTGGTCAGATTGGAACAGCACCATAGCCTAATATTATTTATATTATTTATTATTATATTAATGATACATAATGATATTGTTATTACATTATCATTATTATACACACCTCTATTAGTATAATGTACTATTATAACTTGATATATTTATTCTCTGCATCGTTAGGAGTATTGTGTGGTTTTGCTTTGGTGGTGTTTTTGTTGGTGCGTGTCATATTAGGAAGTAAAAAGCTGCGCCATTTTATCTTCAGCTGACATAGACTCAGCTCACAAACACAGTCTTGTTAATGGACTGATTTAATCGTCATTTATTTCAGTTGTTTAAAAGGAATAACATGAAGATAATCTCTCGACATCCTGGTTGATTTTATATATTTATTAAACGACGGGCGTTTCTGGTCAATAGTGTTTGCCACAACTGCCATTATGTCAGTTTAATAAAGCAATTGTATCAAATATCATGAGCCCACACAATATTAATCAGATCAACTTCCATTTACAGAGTAAATAGAAAAAAAATATGGATTCAATGTCATATACACTGTAAAAAATGACCGTGATTTTAACAGTAAAAGACTGTAAAAATGCTGCGGTGAAAAACTGTTGATTGGTTTACAGAAAGTTTCCATACTATACGGTGAATAACTGTAATAGATCTAACGGTACATTTAATGTAATTTTACGGTAAAATACCGTTAAATTCACAGTTTTTGGAAGTGAAAAATAACAATTCATTGTAAAATTTACAGTGAAAACCGTATATTGACATTCCCACAATTCCCTGCGTGACACTTCACATTTGATATATTTTCGTTGAAATAACTCTGTTTCTTCTTAGTTTTTCTCATTTTTTTCTAATCAGTTATGTACATTAGGGTTTTATGTTAATCTAATGTTGTTAATTAATGTTTATTGCATTTTTAAAATTTCATGCAGTTACCATGATGGTGTTTAGTGGTGTGTGAATGACACTGTGTGCTCCTTCTATATATTAGTATTGAGCTTCTCAGCTTGTGGAAAAGCTGCTTGTGATGAACTTTGATCATCATGTGACTTCATCACCACTGTGTTTGGTGACTGTCAGTGTATTATAAAGGTACAAAACAGATATTAGTACTTCATTAGGTTGGTAAATTAACATTATATCAGTTAGTGAAATACGTTATTTTACCGTAAATTTAACAGATTTAAATGTAAATTCACATGTAACTCCGTAAGTATGTTTACGGTTTGATGTCATTTTACAGTATTGTTCTGGTAACCACAGCTGCCGGTATTTTTCCGTAGAAACAACGGGATTTTTTTTTACAGTGTAATTCCCTCACAGACATATGATTCCCTCAAACATTTCCTGTTTGAATTATGAGTGATTGTTTTACTCACAGTCGGGTCTTATATCAAAAAAGCTGCTCCATCTGACAATCTTCACAAGCTTCATGTTTTCACTGGTTTGTGGCTTCATCTCACTCTGATCCGTGTTTACTCCTAATTTCCATTTCATTGAAACCAATATTAATCTCTTCTGTCTTGCAGAACTCTAAACAAGTCAACAGTCAACAGAGTCTTTTATAAAGGACATGGGCGGGGTTTCCCTCAAGCCCCAGCCTCTCAACACCACAGTTGTGCACACACACTGTAAAAAAATCCCGTTGTTTCTACGGAAAAATACCGGCAGCTGTGGTTACCAGAACAATACTGTAAAAATGACATCAAACCGTAAACATACTTACGGAGTTACATGTGAATTTTACATTTTAAATATGTATATTTAACATTGGATTTCAGTACACTGTAAAAAAAATCCCAGTAAAATTTACGGTAAAATAACATATTTCATTAACTGATATAATGTTAATTTACCAACCTAATGAAGTACTAATATCTGTTTTGTATCTTTATAATACACTGACAGTCACCAAACACAGTGGTGATGAGAGTCACATGATGAATCAAAATTCATCACAAGCAGCTTTTCCACAAGCTGAGAAGCTCAATACTAATATATAGAAGGAGCACACAGTGTCATTCACACACACACTAAACACCATCATGGTAACATGCATGAAATTTTAAAAATGCAATAAACATTAATTTAACAACATTAGATGTAACATAAAACCCTAATGTACATAACTGATTAGAAAAAAATGAGAAAAACTAAGAAGAAACAGAGTTATTTCAACGAAAATATATCAAATGTGAAGTGTCACGCAGGGAATTGTGGGAATGTCAATTTACGTTTTTTCACTGTAAATTTTACAATGAATTGTTATTTTTCACTTCCAAAAACTGTGAATTTAACGGTATTTTACCGTAAAATTACATTAAATGTACCGTTAGATCTATTACAGTTATTCACCGTATATAGTACGGAAACTTTCTGTAAACCAATTGACAGTTTTTCACCGCAGCATTTTTACAGTCTTTTACTGTTAAAATCACGGTCATTTTTTACAGTGCAGTGAACCTGAAATTCAGTAGCGGACGTGCGCCGTTAACTGAGACAAATAAATATGTTCGGTCTTTGCTGAGACATTATTGTTGTTGTTATTGTAATTATTATTATTATTATTATGCACAAACGTATTTACCCCATCGCCAGCTCTGCTAATGGTCAGCTAATGACTTAAGTTCTTCTCCAAATGTAGCCTATAGCTAATAAGTCTAGAGTTGTTTTTTTTTATTCTTTTACTGTAAATACATAAATGTAGCTTAGGCCTATATCATTTGATGCACCGATCGAAATTACTGAAAATTTGCGGCAATTTTTGTTTTGATTGAAATAGTTTGGAGGGCTGAAATCATCAAATATTTAGATTCTCTTCACGTGTTCTAATTCATGCACATTGTGGAAAAACAAAAATATGTTTTTCTTTTTAATTATTATTATTATTGATAGCCTATAGCTATGTATTTGCAAGATCAATCTTTCAGTCTCTGTTTTTTTTTTCTCTGTTGATACGTGAACAAAACTACACTAAAATTTGTAGCGCACCCATCCAATAATAACAGTAAACTCTGCTTTAATATTAAACAAAGTCTTTTTCAAGTTTTAAATTCTGTCAAAACCAATTTAAAAAGATAATTGCAATTTTTAATCTCACAATTCTGACTTCTTTTCGAATTGAGAGAGCATGTACTAATCATCTCTTCCTCTTCACTACTATTACAGCAGCAACTAAACATGAATGAACAGCAGAAAGAATGTGAAAGATACAGAACAACTTCCGAAATGTATCGCGTATCAAACTATTGCGTCTTAAACTATTGCATAATCGATCAATCACACTGTTAGACCTTGCTGTAGAAAAATGGCCAAATTCTGATAGTAACAAACCATTTTCCATTAAAACAGTAATATACTGTAGAAAACACTGCATTCTGGGAAATATTTGTCATTTTCAAGTAGCCTACAGGAATATACTGTGAGTTAACATCGCTCAAAGTCAACACTCAGAGGCTGTGTTCTAAATCACACCCTATACCCTCATTCACTATTCCTACATTAGTTCACTAATTTAGTCCACTTGACAGAGTGAATGAAAACAAGTGTGTGAATTCAGACACTGATGAACACCTGATTAGCAGAATCATGAAGGACAGAGAAACAAGACCAGAAAAAAGAGACGAGCAGAAACACAAGAACTACAGCTGACTTCAGACTGAGTGTGAAACCAGTTCACAAACCAGTTTGACATTATTTCTTTCATACATGTACAGATCTTTTTGTTTAGAATTAACAGATATGGATGTTGATGTTTTATTGAAAATAAAAATGTATTGAAGTTTTCATGATCACCAATTGGAGTACCTCTAGTGGCTAACCAGGGCACTCCAACTGGTGATCATGACATAAGTTTACCATTGAGGTGATAAGTGTCTGCTTTAGTTGGTCTCTTGACTCTAACATTAGCTACCTCTGGCTGCTGTAAAACATTGATATGGCAGGAAAAAGCCAACATGAAGTTGATCAGGTTGTAATCTCTGTCTAATTCACTGATCTCTTTCTGTGTTTAGTCTTTGATTTAATGGGTATTTTATCTTTATTGATTGTTATATCTGTGATTCATCAGCATAAGAACCAGCAACGTTTCAGTAATTTAGGAGAATATATAAGGCTTATAATGCATAAAATATTTTGAGCTCCTGCATCACTTGCACAGCAGAGACATCAACAATCAGAATATGAATCTCAAAAATGGTGACATCCAAAAGTTTAATGTTGCAGTGCAGCTGATGCCAGCATAGTACAAAACTCCCAGCATGCACTGCAGAATGGATAAATTATGCAGCTTTATTGCCACCATTGTTGAGATTGATGTGCTGATTTTTGATGTCTGTGTGTCTAAATAATGCTGCAGCTGTTTTTTGTGCATGCCGTTTAAAAATAAACTCTTTTTAGCTGATTGTTGTTGGAACTCTTGCTGTAGTTTCACAGTGGCGATAATGTAAAATATTAGTCTGTTAATAATGTAACAATGGACAAAACACAGTATGAATTCAGTGAATCAAGAGACTGTGATGGTTATGTCTTTACCAACACATAACCATCAGCACTCAACAATTGTTTCTCTATATTTGTTTCTGCCATAAATATATGAATAGTTTAAGCAGCCAGAGAAAAAAAAAGTCATGGCTCAAGAGCTCAACTAAAGCAAATACTGTTCTCCTCAAGGGTAACATTAAACCAAACATTTTCAATAAAACATCAACATCTAAACTTCTTTTGATTCTCAATAAGATCTTCTGTAGGAATAAAGTTAAACCGGTCAGTAATAATGTTTACAGTTGTAGTTCTGCTCGTATATTCCTTTCTTGTTCCTCTTTTCAGTGGTTCTGCTTTTATTAACAGCAGGGGTTCATCAATAGTGCTCAATCATCACTTAAATATTAACTTAATTATCTCACTGCAACACATCATCAATGTTGCTTTTACTCTCTAGTGTGGACACTCAAGGATGTTCCTGTGGGGTTGAAAGGGTTAAAGGTGTAAGATAAAAAGACACACCCACAAAATATATTTTAACAGTAACAAACTGTAAGTTAAAAAACAGTTATATTGTTGTTAGTAGTTTACTGTAAAATCTAGTTTTGGTGATATGCTGCATGTTGTTTTATTTAACAGATGGTGACTATGTGACTAGTTGGTAGTGCAGTGAAAATCTTTTTATTTAAATGTTTTTATTGATCTCTAAAGAAATAAGTTCATCGTAATGATATGCTCATATTATTAGCATATAATAAAAATTTGTTTGTAAATTTAAATGACACTCAGACAATTTGAGGCAGTTAGATTCTGCAAATGAAATGAGGTAACACGAGTTTAATTTAGTGCATGGTATATTTACAGTAACATACTGTAGATTACAGTAAATAACTGTACAATCAATAGTAAATTACTGGCAACAGTGTAAGCCCGGTAAGCTCTAACAGTGCTGTGTTTCAACCACAGAAAGACAACAATAAAATAGCTTGAGAATAACGCCACATTTACCTCCGAAAGCCATTCAATGACCATAAAACTGGATAGTTAGCTAGAAATAACCCTAAAATAGCATTTAATATCCAGCACTGTATATTCATTATATTTTGACTGAAACTGTTGTTGTCTTCGTTATGTAGGCTATGTTAAGTATACCGCCATCATTTCATGTTTATATTTAACCAACAAATTTAAGTAGAAAAATTATATTAAAATGTTTATATACAAATTCCTTATATAGCTACATTTTTTATTTTAAAATTTTTATTTGATTTTTGATTATCAAATGCATTTTATTTAAGTAATTGATTAACCAAATTTATTTTCGTTTTCCATTTAGGTTTTTGACTAAACTAATAGGCTATTTTAATTTATGTTTCTGTTAAAAAAATAAAAAAAAATCATTGGTGCAACCCTAAATTCTTTGTACTAATAAGAAGTTTAATAGTAATAAAAACGATTTTCTTCTAAAGGAACCTTAAGAAATCTCCTGCTATTTTTTTTTTTTTTTTTTTTTTTTAATAAAATTGGAACAGAGGCATGTTTGGCTGCAAGTTCATAAATTATTATTCCTCCTGGGATTTTTAGTTCAACTAAAAAAAGTAGGTTACATAGCCTACATATCAAGATAGCTAAACCTTAAAACACAAAAATCAGCTATTTCCAATCATAGTAACCTAGACAACAAGCTACAACAGTGAATGTGATTCACTACTGTTTTCGCAAGCTTACAAGCTTCATACTTGTAACGCATACTGCCATTATAAAGTTTGGATGTGTCAGGATATTTAAATATTTCTCCGATTGTGTTCTTCAGAATGAAGAAAGTCATATACACATAGGATGGCTTGAGGGTGAGCAGAGCTTGGGCTAATTTTCATTTGAAAATGAAGTAATCCTTTCAGTTATCTTGTAACAGCTAATTTTTTTTCATGAAGCACATGCAAAAAACCTAAACCAGAAGTGATCTGATCTGTTTTACAGAATACGGAAGTTAGATTGCGCATAACACCTTTTGAAACCAGGCAGGAAGTAAAGGAAGTGTGTTGCGTTTTCATCGCTTGCTTTTGAGTGTTTGGGTTTCCGGTTATTTCTGTATAGAAAGTTGCTGTTGGAAGATGATATATAACAATGTTTTGTCTTTAACATCAGAAAATAGTCACAGTTTTGTTTTGGACTGTTACTGCAATGCATCTGATTCATATCAAGATGTTTCTCTCCTGGATCTTTAGTTTGTCTCTCTCTCTGGCACTCTTATTTCCCCTTATTTCCTTGATCCATGTTTCCATACAAAAATCCTCTGAAGCCATCCAGATTTACCAAAAGACAATTATTGGAAGAAAAAAAATGACTACTGTAATAGAGACTAAAAATAGGACACCTGGGTCAGCTTTTAGCTGAAATTGTATATATATATATTTTTTTGTAAATATTCTTTTAAGATTTAATATTTCAGAAATGCACAAAGTTTATCATCATTCTGATCTGAATGTGCTTTTATTAGTTTTGAAAGCAGTGTGCGTTAGCATTGGAAAAATCTGTTGCAGATATATGGTGTTTCACAGATGGTGAAGAAAGAATAACAAACGTGGTCAAGGATTTTGAAAAATGTCATCATTGAATTGGTTTTGTGTGGAAGCAATGAAAAATGATTCAAAAGCCCTATTTGGACCGGATTAGTTTTACATGGGATGGGGAGGTGGCTAAAGTAATTATTACCAGAGCTTCTCAGTGATTTTTAGTCCTGTCCGAATGTGCCATCTCAGTAATCATTACGGACAATGTCAGAAAAATGCTTAGATTATTCAGATTTAGTAAATGAGGAAGATCTTATTTTGTTTTTAGATTTTTGTAAGGCTTTTGATACCGCTGAGCACAATTTCATGTATTAGGCCCTTAGTCACTTTGGTTTTGGCCCAACCTTTATGAATATGATGCACACATTCTATAATAATATTTCAAGTAGTGTCTCTTTATCTGGTGGTACGTCTTCTCGTTTTGTTATCCGAAGAGGCATTAGACAGGGATGTCCCATTTCCCTGTTCTTTATTTTTATTAGCAGCTGATACATTAAATCTTTACACTCTGCATTGCTCCCAAGTTAGAGGTATTGAGATAGGAGATTTCACTTTAACTATTAGTCAACTTGTTGATGACACTTGTTTATTTTTGAAAAACAAAGATCAGGGGCCGGATTCACGAACATCTTCTTAAGAAAGAAAATTCTTAAGATAAATACTAAGAAGTTCTTAAGAATGTTCCTAAGTGCAATTTTTGAAAAATTGTTAAAAAGATCTCAAATATTTTCTTAAGAACATCTTATTTTTTTTCTTACGAATAAAATTAAAACAGCTATGGCTACAAAAAATTTATTATCACCACATTTTAATTGTATCACTTTATTATAACCTACTTCTTTAAAGTAGCAATCACATCCCATCATCCCTTTTCACAACCGTCAAAAGAGAATACTCTCAGGAAAGCTAACATGGATGACAAGAAACGATTGATTGCAAATGATCCGGAAGCAAAGAATCGTAGCGCAACCATTATCTGCAGTATCACGGGAAGTGGAGAGGACCTTTTTGTTTTTCACTGCAAATTATCTCAGAATATGTGCCAGATAAATTACTGAGTTTCTTGGTAGCCTATAAAATCTAAGCAGAGCATGATCAGGAAGGGTGAGAGTTTTATAATTTTGTAAGGTTTAATATTTGAAAAAAGCATAAATTTCATTTATCAAAATCATACCTTTTGGGGATTTACGAATAGTATTCAGTTATCCTAACTTTAAGAAGTTATTTAAGATGATTTTTAAGAACATTCTTTTCAAGAATTTGAAGTTTTCTTAAGTTTTGTCTTAAGAACAATCTTAAGAAAAAAGATAAGAACATTCTTAAGAAGCTTTTTTTGGGAATACAAAATATTCTTATCTTTTTTCTTAAGTTAAAAAATCAGAAGAAATTGGCAGTTAAGAAGAATTTTATTCTTAAGAATGTTTCGTGAATCTGGCCCCAGGTTCCTGTTATTCTGGAGGCACTCGAACTGTTCTCTGATGCCTCAGGTCTCTCTGTGAATCAATCTAAGAGTGAGATTATGGCTGTACACCAACTAGAAGACTCATGTATATCTGGAATACAGGTTAAGCAGGTAGTTAGATACTAGGGTATAGTAGTAAATCAGCCTCAGAGAGAATCACAGAGAATTTTTCACAAAGATTACAAAAAACAAGAAATACTTTTAACAGTTGGCTCCAAAGAAATTTATCTATCCAAGGTCGTGTATTGATTTCCAAGGCTAAGGCTGAAGGGATCTCCAGACTTGTATCCTGCATTGTCTCTTTATGTAGACTCTAAAATGTGTGCCACAGTTGATAAAATAATATTTAAATTTATCTGGAGAGACAGGACAGAGTATATCAAAAGGAAAACCATAATCAGAAGTGTATCAGAAGGAGGACTAAATGCTTTAGATTTTGACACTATCAATAAGATATTTAAAATTAATTGGATTAAGCACTGTCTTTGTGAAAATAACTTTCCATGGTTCTTTATTCCCAATCTAATTTTCAAAGAATGTTGTGGTCTTCATTTTCTACTTGCCTGTGATTTTAAATGCACTAAACTAAGTTGTCTGATTTGTAGATAGGGCGCATGAAATAAAAGTGAACATGGTGGTAATATTCACAATTCACATAATTTTCACAAACAGCTTTGAATGCCTGGAAATTAGTCTACAAACATAATTTCTATCCCCATTCCTAATTTAGAATAACCAATATATAGTATTCAAAAACAAAACCATTTTTTGGAATGATTGGTTTAACAAAGGGTTATTTTTTTGTTACAGACTTGATAAATCAGTCAGGTGACTTATATAATTATAATGACTTTGTTAATTATCTTGGGACAAATATATCTTTTAAAGAATATTTAAAACTCATTCATTGTATCTTGCCTGATCTTATAAAAAATGAAAAGATGTATAATCCTGTTATTCCTGCTCTGACTGTTGATGGCCTTTCCATTAGGGATTAAAAATTAATAATATGTATATAAGAAGAATATTAACCAAAGAAAAAAGTGTTTCACCTAAGGCAATGGTGAAGTGGAAACAGGATTATCACTCCCTTGTTTTTCAGATTTTGTGGTCAGATATAAATAAATGTGTAATTCCTAATAAAGTCAAAGAAGCTCACTTTAAAATAATAAACAGATACTATCCATGTAACAATTTTATTAGTAAATGTAAAGAAGGGTTTACGCCATTATGTAGTTTTTGTAAAGAAGAAACAGAAACAACTGTACACTTATTCTTCAGTTGTAATTATACCAAATTATTTTGGTCCCAGGTTTCTATTTTTCTTTTTGACTTTTTTTACAAGTTTGTCACTATAACTGATGTAATGGTCTTGTTTATGGATTGTGATACTGGTTTATTGGAAATGGATAATATAATTAAACTTCTTATTCTACACTGTTAGACCTTGCCGGGCTTTTTTACAGTAAAATACTGGCAACACTGTTGCCAGTAATTTACTATTGATTGTACAGTTATTTACTGTAATCTACAGTATGTTACTGTAAAGATACCATGCACTAAATTAAACTCGTGTTACCTCATTTCATTTGCAGAATCTAACTGCCTCAAATTGTCTGAGTGTCATTTAAATTTACAAACAAATTTTATTATATGCTAATAATATGAGCATATCATTACGATGAACTATTTCTTTAGAGATCAATAAAAACATTTAAATAAAAAGATTTTCACTGCACTACCAACTACATAGTCACCATCTGTTAAATAAAAAAACATGCAGCATATCACCAACAACACGATCACATGAGAATGCGTATCAATAGTACGAGTTTGTAATCTCGTATAAATATACACCAAAATGAATTTTGGCGTGCTTATGGTACGCAGTTTTTTCGCGTGCATATGATACGCACTTTATGGCGTTTATATGATACGCTCTTGGGTAGGATGGGGGTGGGGGGAGTGGGGGTTTCGTACGTATAATACGCCATAAAGTGCGTATCATATGCACGCGAAAAACTGCGTACCATAAGCACGCCAAAAGTCATTTTGGCGTATATATTCTACGAGATTACAAACTCGTACTATTGATACGCATTTTCGTGTGATCGGGCTCATCACCAATGTCTCTTGATCTTCTCCTGAACTGAAGCATGGCTCTACTCTTCAGCACAATGGTGACCCACAAAACTAGATTTTACAGTAAACTACTAACAACAATATAACTGTTTTTTTAACTTACAGTTTGTAACTGTTAAAATACATTTTGTGGGTGTGTCTTTTTATCTTACACCTTTAACCCTTTCAACCCCACAGGAACATCCTCGAGTGTCACTACAGAGTAAAAGCAACATTAATGCTGTTGCAGTGAGATAATTAAGTTAATATTTAAGTGATGATTGAGCACTACTGATGAACACCTGCTGTTAATAAAAGCAGAACCACTGAAAAGAGGAACAAGAACGGAATAAATATGAGTAGATACAGCTGTCTTCCAGCCATTATTATTACACTTATTAATCTCCAGATTAACTTTATTTCTACAACAGAAATCTTACTGAGAATTAACAGAAGTTTAGATGTTGATATTTTGGTGAAAATGTTTGGTTTGATGTTACCAGTGTTACCAGCGTAAATCGAGTTACCCCTCCCACTTCTGCTAGTTTTCCTGAAATGCCTTATCCCATGCGAATTGGCTTTTAATATTACAGACGTCCTGAGGTAAAATTACATTACTCCACCTCCCCATGTACCATGGTTTCAGTTTCGATCAATACTTGTTAGCAATTGAAAAAAAAAAAATGTATTGTAAAATCTAAATGGCAGGTTCCCAACTCAAAACCTGTTAGTTCTGAGTGTTTAATAGAAAACTGTGTGTTTACTGCTTTGCAAAACGCTTTTTATGGCATTTATATTATATTATATTGCGTTTTATAAATGCAAAGTAGCGTCTGCCCCTTTGATTGTGAAAGTGAAAGTATACTTTGCACTCTGTCATCTCTGTTGATGAGTTGTGAGTTGTGTTGTCTGAAACTTTAAGATATGCAGCATGAATTAGCACATGTAATGAGCTTTGAGACACTCAGGTTTGAATCTGTGGTCTCTGGGGTCTATAGACTCTGATTAAAATAGAAACGTGTATATGAAACAAGTCATAATGTGGTTGCTATAGATAGTTTAGGTATATGTTTTTAAAACTCTTAGTAGGAAACTCCAAACTGATCATACTTGTAACACAGCTAGTCATTCATTTTTTCAAAAATGAAAAGTGAGATCTCTTTTAACATCTCACATGTTTGTGCTACATAAATGAGGTACTTTACTTAGATTAACATCAAATGGAAACTTTTGCTTGAGTTTCCTGCTTCTCATATTTGTCTCCTGAGAGTAAAAATGGTCTCCTTTAAAGTTTTAGAAGAGATCTACATCTTCACTGCAGCTGCAGAGACGCGCGAGTATTCACACCGGAAGCGTTTGTACAGCATCACAGCAGCGGCTCCAAGCTACATATAAAGTGAGCATTTCTTTACAAAGACAGCTATAAATTTGTTTTTATAAGTTGGTCATTTATAAACTTGTTAGTCTTGAAAGTTTGTTAACATGTGGAGTTATACAACATACGCAAAAAACATAAAAAATAAATAAATAAATAAAAGCCTTGTTTCATCAATTGCACGACTGAAATAAGCTTTTTGTTTTCATCTTCTGCCATGTGCACATGTTTACGAGACAGGAAACTCGGTGAAAGAAAGAAAAACCACAAACTCTGTTTTGATTTGTAGTTATAGAGACTATAAAGAATGTTTATATCATGTTTTCTGGCTAGTTTGGTATAGTTTTACTTTCACCCAAGCAGCGTTTTGAAATAAATAAGGATGTCTGATTTTTGGGTGAACTAACCCTTTTAACTTAAAGTTTTAAGCAAACCGCACACATCTGAAACACTGAAATGATTATACGGAGAATTAAATGAGAAAGAAAATAAGAAAAAAAATGCTTATTTTATTTTAAAATGCTTATTTTATTTTCCTAGCTCGAGGTGTTTTGCCTCATCCAGAGAAAAAAATGTTCATTTTTTTTAATCATTTTTTAAAAATGTTTTAATAGAATGGTAGACTATTTACACACTAATTAATTTCTTGAACTGCAGCAAACAAGTTTTTTCCACTTAGCCTATAAATACTGCTTTCCCCCATTTTCGAAAAAATACAACTGTGTATGCTTTATAAAAACACAAATGATTGTTTTGCACATGCTTCTGCTTTCCATATTCTTCAAAAAGCTTATGCTGTGTCCTACGCCTTCCCTATTCAACTTACAGAAAAAAAACGAAACTGGTGCCGCGTTCGTTCCGTAAGTAGAATAGGGAAGGCGTAGGACATACAGCATAAGCTTTTGAAGAAATGGGAAGCAGAAGCATGTGCAAAAAATCATTTGGGTTTTTAAAAAGCATACACAGTTGTATTTTTTTTTTCGAAAATGTCCGATGGTTTCTCTAGATAAGACTCTTATTCCTCGTCTGGTATCGTTTAAAGCTCTTTGAAGCTGCACTGAAACTGACATTTGGACCTTCAACCCGTTGAACCCCAGTGAAGTCCACTATATGGAGAAAAATCCTGGAATGTTTTCATCAAAAACCTTCATTTCTTTACCACTGAAGAAAGAAAGACATGAACATCTTGGATGACATGGAGGAGAGTAAATTATCAGGAAATTTTATTTGAAAGTGGACTAATCCTTTAAGCTAGGTTAATTGTACTGATGAGTAAAATTCATCCTAATAGAATGAGATCACACTAGTTTCCAGAGGTGGGGTGGGGGACTCGAGTCACATGACTTGACTCGAGTCAGACTTAAGTTGCACAAGAGACTTGACAAATAAAAGACTTGACTTTGACTTGACATTCATGACTTGTGACTTGACTCGGACTTGAGCTAAATGACTCGAAATAACTTGTCTTTTGTTTAATAAATATCTGTTTTTGAACGCGCCGCAACCTAACCACGTGACGCAGCAGGCAAGCAGAGAGAGCTAACATAAGAGCATGGACTGTCGTGACTGAACATGGAAGGTGCTATGCCAAGAATATTTAAGTAAAAAAAATAAAGTTTTGGACATGAGTTGACTTTGAATTGGTTTTGTGTTTATTAAACAGAAAATTGGGTTAAAATCAGTGCTGTCAACGCTTTCCAGTTTAACGTCAAAAATATTTAATGCAAATGCAGCAAACGTTTTTCTGTCATCCTTTGGCTAGCATTACAATTCAATTTGTAATATTTGTAGTCTTGAAAGTTTGTTAACATGGGGAGGTGTACAACATTCGCATATAAACGTAAATAATTAAATAAATAAAAATAAATAAATAAATCCTTTTTCATCCATTGCTGAAACGAATGAATGAGGTAAGCTTTGTGTTTGACATCATACCGCGTGCACGTTTACAAGACAGCAGACTCTGTGAAAAAAAGCCAGTAGACTCGGGTTTGATTTGGGTATGCTGCCGCCTGTATCTCTGTGTAATAACTAAAATAATGTTTATATATCATATTTTCTGGCTAGTTTACTTATAGTTTTTTATAATAAACCATACTCTAACCCAAATTGAATAATTAAAAACAAGTTTAAATGGGTAAATCTTGTATAATTATTTTTGATTCTTAATTTTCATTTCTGTCATACTCAAATTCTTGTTTAAACACATTAGACATACTTATTCTGTGCATTTTGAACACGTTTTGTGTGAAATTATATTTATTTTGTCCATCAAAATTGTGCTTTCACTTTAATTGAGCATCAAAAGCGCACTGCTCCTGCTGCCTGTGTGAATGCATCCGTTGGTTAACTTTCACGCCGAAAAAGTACGCGCTGCTCTAGCGCTGCTTACGCTTGCAGTGTGAAACCGTAGACTTGACTTGCCCATGCTGCTATAGTTTCATGTGAAGTATTCTTAGAATTTCTCCTGCACTCAAAAAAATAACTCTTTGAACGAACATAAAAAAATCATGGAAAGGATTTCCACATGATTAAGTTTCTTTATTTCAGCATTATGCAATTCGGTTATTCCAATTTAATGTACTTACGTTGGGTCAACTTAATTTATTATATTAATATGGTTGGGCACAGCTTAATTTAATAGTGTCAGCCCAACTAATTTGCAATGTTTTGGACCAATTCATTTACTTAAGTTGATCCAATCTATGCAATTTAAGTTAGCCTAACAAAAGTGCTTAATGCTGAAAGAAAGCCATTTAATCACGTGGAAATCCTTTCCATGATTTAATTACATTAATTCAAAGAATAGCTTTTGAGTGTTAATAAATTAAAACCTTTTTACCATACACTCAAAAAATGACACACTAAACTAACTCAAGTCAATTATGGACAGTGTTCCCACATAACCAACTTAGTTTTTATTAACATTAAAAGTTTATTTTACTCTATGCAAAATCCTTGAGTTGTGACAAAACAACTGACTAAGAAAGAATCTATAAAATAGTTATGTCCAACTTACTCAATTTCAATCATGGACAGTGGTTCCACATGATTGAGACAAGTAAAATCCAAATAGAATCAACCATGTTAAATTAACTAGAATCAATTGTGTTCATTTAAAATAAAATAAATAAAAAGCAATAAATAAATAAATAATAAATTGTTTTCATATACATTGACTTTTACAATTAATTCTTCTTGTTTAATTTTGTGATGTTCTGTGTTAGGAATCTAGATGTGATACTGGATTCATCCTAAATTGCCTTAACTAAAAACATTGTAAAGCCTAAATTGATCATAAATCCATTGGTGGCAATGGTTTTACAATCAACATAGGCTTACAATGCTTTGGGAAATGCAACCCAGCGCACTACCACTGTGATTACTCTCTTATTAAAGTAATTTGACAGTTTGTTAGGAGTTTGTTAGCAGGTCCTCAACCCAAGCACAAGTGCAACAATTCACCACAATGGTAACCCTAAAACTATTAATTAACACAAACTTTTAAATACCAACATAATAGAACAGTAAACATTAAAAAAGTCTTTGCATTTTCTCATCTTCCTAAAAACTGCTTAAAATAACACTTTATTTCAACATTTACATCCTAGTTCAGCCCCTTGGCAAAGCATGATGGGGAAGTGAAATCCTGTTTGATTGAGTCCTGGTTGGGTTACTCGATTGAAACATGTTATTTCATATGAAAACATCAAGTTAAGTCAAGAGTAATCGTTTCAACTTAATTAAACAGAAGCAATTGAATTTGAACCAGAAACCTGATACAATGGTGTTGATTTAAAATAAGTTGTTTAAATAAAGTGAACAGCATCAAAAAAACTTTTTTTTTTTTTTTTTTGAGTGTGAACATCCAACCAAACAGTTTCAATTCTGTTACACTAAAAGTGGTTGGGGTACAATTGTGAGCACTCTACAAATGCTTTGACTGTACCCTCAGTGGGTCACATTTACACCTAAAGAACTAATATGTACCATTTTGGGGGAAATAAGCAGAGGTGGGAAGACCAGGGGTCAAAGAGTAAAGTCCTGCCATATTTTTATTCCACCCACTGAAGCATTAATGAGATGAATAAGTGATTAATTGAGTGATGATTGAGCATTATTGAAGACACCTGATGATAACAAGCAGAATCACCAAAGGAGAAAATCACAATTTTTAAGTTACCATCATCGAGTCAGGGGTTGTTTAGTTGAGCTCTTGACCCTTGACTGTTTAATGTTAGATTTTGTTGGGCAGTTTTAACTGCATTAAAACCAACCAGACAAGCAAAGAAAAAAGATGATATATGTAAGTTACTGTTACAGACTTCACATTATGTGAAAATTCCAGATCAGTGTATAGAGGACATCTCATAAGTTCTAATGAAGAGAAGTTGATGGATCCTGTTTATATACATTAAAAAAAGGGAGGTTTATCTTTTTATCTGATTTGTCTTTATCCTCTGTGTTTGCAATCTTGGCACAAGTCCGTCGGACATCTCAACTCAGTGGAGCTTGCACCTCTCATTCTTGAAGATGAGGTCAGGAAGAGCAAGGAGAGTGAGGTGGTCTGAAGAAACTGTCACAGGTGTGTAATCTTATAGTTTAAACTAGGGTTAGTTCACCCAAAAATGAATGTCATTAATTACTCAGTCATGTTGTTCCAAACCTGTACATCTTCATATCACAAATGTAGATATTTTTAATCTGAGCGATTTCTGTCCCTCCATTGACAGCTATGCAACTACCACTTTGATTCTTCAAAATGTTCATAAGGAGATCATAAAAATAATATGAATCTAGCAGTTTAGTCCAAATTTTCTGAAGAGACTTAATCACTTTATATGATGAATAGATTTAATTTAGGCTTTTATTCACATATAAACACTCATCAACACACACATCAGTTGTGTTAAACGGAAGCTCAAGAGTGTTTGTTTGATGTGCGAGAACCAATGAGGTTCATTCTTGTGTTACACATCAAGTTTAAGCTTCAGCAAGATGTTTGTTCTCGCGCATCAAGCAGGTTCGTTTGAGCTTGTTTATGTTTGCTGATCAATGTTATTAATTAAAAGTCTAAATAAAATTTGTTCCTCATATCAATTGAGTCTCTTCAGTAAATTTGGACTAAACCACACAATTAATATGGAATAGATTTACAATCTCTTTATGAACTCTTTTAGTTCTGTAGCTGTCTATGGAGGGACAGAAATTGCTTAGATTTCATTAAAAATAGTTTCAAATATATAAAGATGAACGAAAGTCTTATGGGTTTGGAACAACATGACTGTGAGTAAATGACAGAATTTTCATTTTTGGGTGAACTATCCCTTCAACACTGTTTTGCTACAAACTGTCCTGACGAACCCTCACCCACCACCCTAATAATGATTTTAGCATTTGCAGGAAAGGGAAGATAATGTTCTCTATTTTAAGCAACTGCTGCAGTAAAATCAAAAGTTGCTTTAAATGCTTGAGCTCTTTATTTTTGATTGGCTTGGAAAAAAGTTCCCCAAAAGTGATTATAATGATATTGTTCCTCTTGTGTCATTATTGTTACAGTTATTACAAACAATCATGACAGGTGCACTTTTGGGTGCGCATTGTTGTTTGTTAGGCTATTTTGTTACTGAAAAGTGTGAACTGTAGCGGATAACATAACATATTGTTTTATTAAACTAATTTTTGCTTTTTTGCATTTAAATTATTTGACTAATGCAAGCTTCGCAACCGCGTGGATTAACTCTCTGTTTACTGTCTCATGGTTTCTTGTTTTTGGCGTGTCACGATGTGCTGCTCGCATCTTGCCATAATCTTATCTTTCTTCATTTCATTGTTTGTAAAGTCGTGGATTTTTTTTTTTTTTTTTTTTTGCTTCTGAAATGGAAGCACCCACTCAAAACAAGGATGTTTGCTGCTTGTTCAGTATATATTTAAATGAACTATATATATATTTGTACTGTGATGGTGACAAGTCGAGTCTGACATTAAGTTGACGACAGGTTTGAATGATTTGTAGTAAAATTTATTTAGACACCAAAGTTTACTTTTGATAATAGTTTTTATGTTAAATTCTGCACATATAGGAGTACAGGAGAATGAAGCTGCTGACATTTCAGCGAAGGAAGCATGTGAGCAAGATGAGGTTGTGAAAATCCTATAGTAAATCTGAAGCAAAGGTAATAATTAAGAATAGTATAGTAAAGGAATGGCAAGATATTTGGGATAGAGTAGTAACAAGTAGATATTATAACAGAATCCAGGAGAAAGTAGGAAGTAGAAGGGTATGTAAAGGAAATGATAAAATAGGGGATATAATCACATGGCTGAAAATGGGGCAACTTAGTGTTTTTAAATTTAAGTCCGTTTTATATGTACTCAGCTGAATCATGTTTCTGCTACACAAATTATTTGAGTTATTTTTATGAGGAAAATTTACTAGAAATTACCGAAGGGTGCATGTTGAAGATGTAGTCAATTGGTCAAACACAAATTAGATGAGTTCAAAATACTTAGAAGTCTGATGACTAGTTGTCTCAATTTTTTGATTAAAACCAAGGCAATTTTTTTTTTACAGTGTAAGGAGGTTTGGTTGTGTGTGTGTGTGTGTGTGTGTGTGTGTGTGTGTGTGTGTGTGTGTGTGTGTGTGGTGTGTGCGTGTGTGTGTGTGTGTGTGTGTGTGTGTGTGTGTTATAAATCCACACCTACACTACTGTGCATGCATCTCAATCTGCTCAGTTCATTAGTCAGAGCACTGATCAGTTAGTCAGCAACATTAAATCCTAACCCTAACCCACACTATATCATAACAACCTGAGACTCTGTTTATGACTGTGTTGTAACATTATAGGAAATGATGATTCAGTCTTGACAACACTCTCCTCCTCATCCTCTCAGATGTTCATATCATCATTCAGTTCTCTCTGCTCTCTTCTGAATGACTCATATTTTGTACAGATGGTTTTATCACATCATTACAAACAATGTTGAGCTATGTTGTGTGTAAATGATGGCAATTGCGCTTTTTTGTATCTTGTGTTTACTGTTCTGCGACAAGTGCATCACAGTGTTTTAGTGAGTGAGAATGTGTTTAGAGGTTTGCAAAAAAAGTGCATGAGATTGAGCGTACTGCATATTGTCTGCTGTGTTGTGTTTCTTTGACCTAGTTTCTGTCTGTCAGTCTGTTAATTATGTAATTATTTTCATGGGTTCAATTACTCCCTCATTAGTTCCTTTGTTTGGTCATTGTATTTATATTCTCAGCTCAGGCTTAGTCTTTGTCCATTCTTGTCAATGTATGTGTTACAACCACCGGTTCCTGCACTACACTTCCCAGCATTCCCTCTGCCCTGCACCTCCACACGTCATCACCATCACACGCACCTGAAGACGAACATCATCATCAGCACTGATTAGGACTTGTATGTTACCACTCACCCTTCACTCTTGTCTTTGTTGGTAATCGTTGTATGTTAGAGTGTGTATATCTCCTGTTCCTGTATGCTCCTTTGGATTATCTAGTAAAGTTGGACTTTGATCCTATTCTCCTTGTTGTGCGTGTTCCTACACACCAGTGAACGTAACAGTATGTGTCGATGTTGTGGTGTTATAAATAATTACGTTTGCTTTGTGAGCTTTCACTCAACCGTTATGTGATGCATATGAAACCAGGCAGGAAGATGTTAATGTGTCACGACTTAATTTGAATTCATGTGGGTTATTTTGTGCTTTAAACTAGGGACTTTAAAAGTTCATGACTTATCTATATGTTTAAGTTAATGTTCAACCTTTTAACTGAAAGTATATTTTAAAATATATGTCAGTGTCATTGTTTTGTTTCAAGATTCACACCAGTAATTTTTTTTCTAAGACACATTTATAAAAGCTTAAATGTCCTAACTGAACTAATTATCTAACACATTCAACTCAGCACTATCACTAATTCATTAATCAGAGTTTCTTGTTAATAGTAGTTACTAGAGTGTTAATAATGCGTTACTCATTTGTTCCATTCTTCCCTACCCCTAAACCTACCCATCACAGGAAACTGGCACACTTTTACTTTCTCACAAAAACTCATTCTGTGAGCCTTTTGAAAAGTGGGACATGGGGGAATGTCCTCATAAGTACCCTCTCCTTGTAATACCCATGTCATTATACACATTTGTGTCCTGATTTGTCACACACACACACACACACATACACACACATATATATAGCCTATGTATAATTTAAAGAAACATTCTGAAAATTACATCTTTTGTTTTGCTCTACCTCCTTCAGAAGAACATTAATTTAATCTTTTTGAAGGTATCTTTATTTATTTTTTTGTATATTTATTTTTTCTAATACACATCAGGTGACGATTATTAGGTTAAATGTTAAAGTGTATGATTCTATAAGGTAATATTTTAGCACTGAGAAACGGACAGCGACTTGTATAAGGTGTTCTCTTGTTCATGTTCAGTGCATTTTTGGGAAACGCACGTGGAACTGCAGCGAGCGTTCGTAACCTCGCACGTAGAAAACGCTCTTAAGAGCTAAGATACATAAAGTGTTACTCATTGTGAACAATCTCTATTTGCAGAATTAACACATTCAATGTTATTCAGAAAATGGTCTTAGCTATGTCAAAGGAACCAATACCCATACGTTTCTTCCCACACTTCACCATCTGCAGCTCAAACTACAGCAGAAAACACTTTGCTTTGAGTTTGTACACTCTAAAAAATGTTTGGTTAAAAACAACCCAAGTTGGGTTGAAAATGGACAAAACCAGCAATTGGGTGTTTTAACCCAGTGGTTGGGTTAAATGTTTGCCCACCTGCTGGGTAGTTTATTTAACCCAACTATGATTAAAATGACTATACGTCTGGCTTAAAATGAATCCAAATAGGTGAGAAATTAAAAATCAGACACATATTACCTGAGGCAACATAATAATCAAAGGTGTACATTTATAATAAGCATTTAATAAATGTTTATTTTTATTATTCATTATCTTATTAATAAATGCTCATTTATAAACATATTAATAAATGTTAATTTCCAGCATATTTTGGGTTCATTTAAGCAGCAATACAGTAATTTTATACAACAGTTGAGTTAATAAAACTACTACCAGCACGTTGGGCAAAACACCAAACCACACACGGGGTTAAAAAAAACCAATTGCTGGGTTTGCATTTTCAACCCAATTGGGTTGTTTGTTAACCCAGCATTTTTTAGAGTGTAGATATTGTTGCAGTAAATGTAAAATGCTTTGTTCAATGTGCAAGCTTGTTTCCAAAATAGAGATATCCTGTCAATTTGATAAACTTTGCAAACCCAGCCAGTATAATCACAATGAAAGAATTCAAACTGCAATATTTAACATGAATATAACAACTGCAAATCTTCTATGTGTGAACAATATATGGTTGATGGGCGAAGATTGTGTAACTGACAAAAATATGTGGCTGAAAATTACATTCCTGTTATATTTTGCACCTGCATCCATCTGTTTCCTTTATAAAAACACAGATCCTGCACCCTGTGACACTCAATCCCCTCCTCACACCACACACACACACACAACACACACTTGTACAGGGACTTTACATAGACGTAATGGATTTATATACGTACAATTGTATATCTCCTCCTACACTACCCTACACCTAAACCTACCTATCACAGGAAACTCTCTGCATTTTTTTTTAGTTTAAAAAAAAACCAAACACCGTTAGTATTTTTTTTTTTAACGCCATTTGCTTTACAAGGACAACAGGGAAGTGTCCTCATAAATCATGTTGTAATACCCATGTTATTATACACATTTGTGACCATGTACAAAGAACCACAAACACACACACAACACACACTTTGAACATAGTGGTTATAATCTAAGATAATCACTTATGTGTAAAAAATTCATATATTTGGTTATCCTATCAGAAATTGCAAAATAGAAACTATATAAAGTAAATTGCCTAACGAGTGTTTAATAATGATAAAATCATTTACACTCTTATTATTGCATCCTGTTAATTTACAATACTGAGGTGCAAATAGTATGTATTGGCAGTATAAAATATAAATGGCATCTAATTACTATTACACTTATTCAAAGAACTGCTACTTTTATCCTACATGGTAAATAGAAAAATATTTGCAAATGATAAAAAAAGCACTTAAATATAATTTTTTTCCTTCCTTTTTTGCATGTGGGATACCATGAAAATGAATATTAGTTCAATAACTTACCGTTCTACCAGTTTCATTTGATATTATAACAGTGATGAGAATTAAACTTGCATTGACTCAGAAGTATGCGGATGTCCTTTTGTCACGTTCTGTTGCCATGGTGAATCGTAATATCGGAGCTCCATTGATGATGGCTTTCCATAGTCGTGGTGCACGCGCTAAACTCAGAGTCAACTCTATCAGACTCGGAACTAACTCAACTCAATCAGAGTTCTGAAACTGAAAACTCAGAGTTTCCTATCTTAGAGTAAGTCAACTCAGAGTTCAAGTTTTAACTCAGAGTTGGTTGAACCTCCTTTCTGAAACGCATTGAATGTCATTTTTAACATCTCAATTGCTTAAAACATTCTTTGAAATTATGCCTTTTCTCAAAACTCTAAGCACAAATCTATAATGTCTCACCCAATTCCCCAAGCTTCATATTTTCAGGTCAAAATGAAACTCTACACTCAAAGCCATTCAATCAAGGTGAAAAACCCAACTTTGCCCTCAGACACAAGCTCTCAAAAACACACACAGTGCAACATCTTACACACTGGTGCAATAAATTCAAAACAATACTGCAAAAACCAGTAATAAATTGTGTTTTTCACATTTTCACATGATCAACACAACAAAAGACACAACAAATGTATACATTTGCACATTTTTATTTATTCTTTAATGTACTGTACAGTACAATACACCAAACAACAATTTAAAAAAAAATTCTGCCCCATCCCGTCTTTGGTCTGGGACAAGCCAGAGAATCTTATCAACATCACAGGCTATATTGGCGGGGGTAAAATCCTCTTGCATGCCTGATCCACTCCGGCATGCATCCGTTCAACTAGAGTGACACAAATTTCATCTGAGGATGCTTGTCTCCTTGCCCTTCCTCATCCTCCTCATCTTCCTCCTTATCCTCTTCCTTTCCCCATTTCCTCCTCCTCCTCCTCCTCTCTGGTGTCCTCTTCTATCACTACTCTCTGGATCCATTGTTCAAAACTGAATGAACTCAGGCTCTTTTATCTCTCTTTTGAAGGTTCTGATTGGTGTGTGATAAATTTTGACTCTTAGCACACATTTACCCAGTGCAAACACTAATTGAGCTCAAGCTGTGCTGACTTGAGTGAACAATATTGAATGCTGAGTGCTTTCTAATGACAACATGGTGTAGGCAATGAGAAATGAAATTGTGTCTAGAGTTTTGCAGTGAGAGTTCAAAAAAAATCAAAATCAAAACATTCAGCTTTTCACATCAGGGCTGTGAGTGTAAATTTAATTTACAAATAGAAATATTAATACGACAAGTTCTCCATTCAAATCAGCAAACTCTCGGGTTTTGCTATGATTTACCTTCATAGAGCTTTAACTAGAACAGGAAAGATTCACAAAACATACAGTTCTAGTTCTGATGAGAAGTACATACATACAATATCATCTTTATTATCTAGTGTTTGAAAGGGAAATAATGCTTGAACATTGAAGATGTCATTCAAATAATTTGATATTTTGAAAAATGTTGATTAATAACTTAAAAGATATATGTTGAAGTGGCAGTGGATTCCACCCCTTCACTGTTTTGAGAGCAGTTACATTACTTTAGGGCAGTGGTTCCGTGGAGTACCCCCTGAAGGGATTATACCATCCTTCTGCGTACCCCCTCTCTTCCACTTCGACTGCAGTCACACCTTTACCATTAAGGGACAATATTTGCCCCCTAAATTGATTTTCCAGTGATTTTTTTTTTTTAGCTTATGAATAACTTTATAAAATAAATAATGTTTTAAATAAAAAATGTCCAATAGAGAATATGCAATGATGGTAAAACCAAGAAAAACTTTAAATATTAAACTAAAACCGCCAGTAGGTGGCAGCAAGTCACTGTTTATTATGAGTGAGTCGTGGAGTCATTCGTTCAGTAATGAAGCAAGTGGCTGTGAACGAATCACTGAATCATTGACTCACGATTCGTTCAAAGCCGCAGAATTGTTCGCGAAACACAGACGTGTGTTGTAGTTCTGCTGTGGTTTTCGTTAGATCTATTATTTCACTGCAAAATAGAGTAAATACTGACAGTACTGTGTTTAAAATACGTTTTATTTTTTGATCTGTTGTATAATAATGTCACGTTTGCAGTCATGTGGATATTTGGGAACAATTGCATTCTTGCTCGTTATCATCATTAAATACAAGAACTCACACATGGTATGTTTTTGTATCGGAGAAAGTTTGAGTCTTAAATCTAAATTAATCCATTATCTGTGTCTATATTTGTTCTTCATGCGAGTAAGTGCTAAATCTGTACTTTTACAAAGGTGCATTGTCGAGAACGACAGTAGCCTAATGTAGCGCGATTTAAGGCAGCAGCCGCAAACGCACGTATCCGATTCATATTTGATTTATAACCACATATGAATGAGGCGTGAAACCGATGTGTGAAAATCGGAATTCATGCTCTTTTTTCCGGCTTACATTGGCCGTGACTCATATCCGATCTGTGCCACATGGGAGGAAAAAATCGGAATTGGGTCACCGCGCAGTGTAAATGGGTCAAAGGTTTATCATAACATCAGCCAGCATTTACTCTGTGAGTCAAATCTCAATTGTAACTTTACCATCACTGAGTGCTGATTGACTGAAATTACTCTATTAACATGTTTAAATCTCACACTGTCTTTTTTGACAGAGCAATGGAACATCCCAGACAGCAACATAGTGTGGCCCAAATCCGGCCCACATCTGGTACATGTGGATAACATGCAGACCAGATGTGGACTGGATCTATGTTGTTGTCAGGGATTAGTTATCTTCAGAGGTTTGTACTTGGTCATACAGACAGTAATTTTCCATGAAGTTCAACAACCAATCAGCATCACTGTATGCCGTGATGAGTTTACAAGTTTTCAGAATTTCAGAATTTAGAATTTTTCAAGTTCATGATCAATTGTACCTTTTAAGAACTTCATAAAGTTTAACTGTAGACCAGTGATGTTCATTTGGATCAGGCAGATATTGAGATGACAACCCAATTTAGATCAGGTCTAGTACAGGTCATCAGATCGATCAATCTACAGCCTCACGGTTCACCACACACTGTAGTCACGCTTTCATTCACATGTTGTTGATCTGAGTTTACAGTATTACAATCTCTCTAGTAGCTTTGAAATGGACCTTTTCTGATTCATTTATGACTCCTCCCCCTGCTGAAAATAACTGTTTGTGTTTTCCCAGATCTTTCATTTTGAATGTTGCCACCAGCATTTTTCATGTAATTCATTAAATCTTTTTACTGGCAGCAATAATCAGATCATCCACCCAGATTATTACAACCTCTCTTGTTCAGTGTTTACTGTACACACAGTGATCAGCTGAATTCTGCACAAAAACATTCTCACTGAGGTAGTCACATTTTGTGTTTAAAACTGTTTTAAACCTTACAGTGAATTGTTCAGCTTACAGACTAGTTTTTCACTCATGTCTGACTTCACTTCAAAACCTTCAGGGCTGGGTTTCCCGATAACGTTGTCTCTTAGCACGCTACGAAGACTCTAAGGTAGACCTTAACTGAAGATATACCATTTCTAGGCATGTTCCCCGACCTATCCCTTTGGAGGTTTCTTAAGGTATATCCATCTTCTTAAGTGTGACGTTACCGGTTGCTGTCCATGGCGGCGTTGCTGAATTGGTTGATATTGATGGCTCGAGAATCGATAATTCACTCTATACAGGGACTGCTTCACTGTAAAAACAATAAAATATTTCATCAAATTATATAATTGAAAGGGTTATTATTGCAGCTTCTGTAGACATCAGTGTATGGAATTTGATTTTAACAAACTACAAATGTCTTTTTCATGCAGTAGCCTACTTAATTAAATTGTGTATTTAAATGTCTGAAACATAAAATAAACCCGATGAGGTTAAAACACCGAATAGTTGTGATACATGACAAGCACGTCTGTCTCTGGATCAGCGCTAAAGCACATTTGAATTTAGCAGTGAATTTTTTGGATTTTATTCTTTGCCATAATCCTAATTGAACATTATTACAGCTTCAGAATTATATTCATATTGACTGTCAACACTGATAAGGTATAGCTAAGAGTGCTCCAGACCAACCTTACGAAAGTATGACTTACAGATGGTATACTTAACTATGTTTCAGGACATACGTATTAACATTAAGTACAACCTGGAGTTAAGATTTTGGGAAATCTTGCCCCGACTCTTTCATGTAAATCTCACAGTCATTTGGATCATGAAGATAACCAGTTTTTACATCTGATGGTTTCAAGATTATATTGTGCATCAAGGCTCATATTGAACTTGTATATGATAACTTCTGATCTACACCCATCACCTAGTGACACATCTGTCCTTTTATATCTCATTGAATTATTTTTTGATAGACTCATACCACCCACTGCATGTTTGCTTCTGCTATGGCATATTGTTCTTAAGGGAATCCCCTTAAGTCCACATCTGTGACTCACTTGACCTCATAGCTTTCTTTTGATGTTTTTGGTCCCACGCAATTCACACTGATTCAATTTTGGCAAGTTTCACTTAAGTCACCTTTATTTCTATAGAATTTTTTACAATCCAGATTGTGTCAAAGCAGCTTAAAGAACTGCAGTATATTAAAACTGCAGTAAGTAGTATAACTGCAGTATAATTAAGCACAACCATAGATTTGCTTACCATAGATAATTAAGTATAATCACATTACAACTGCGGTACACTGAAGTTCAACAGCAGTAAAAGTGCAGTTGTATTGCAACTATAATGCAATATTGCAGTTTGTGTTTAAAAAACAAACAGATTTTTTTCATGTAAAAAAACTGCAGTAAACTTTTGTAAGGGACTAGCTGTCACACACACGAGGACAGATGGTGAGGTGAGTATAAACAAACCGTTATTTATAAGTGAACAGGGCAGGATGCAAACAGGTGAGGGAAACAGTCACTGAAATATGAAGCTAGCTGGACTTAGCTAAAATTAATGCAGTGCTCTTTGTGCAGGTACAGAGATGGCGGTGATGGCTGAGCAGAGGATCCAGGGAGCATCGCAGGGAACATAAGACAGATGATGGGTAATGAACAACAGGTAGGTTTCTCAAGAGAGTGTAATAGGTCTGTGTGTGTACCCAGGTGAAAAAAAAAGTACATTTCAATAATGTACTTTAAGTGCTCTATTTTCACGCACTAATTTTGTACTTAAAGGAACACTCAAATAGGCTAAAATAGGCTAATTTTCCAACTCTCCAGTTGAGTTTACCATTTTGAATCCATTCAGCCAATCTCTGGGTCTGGAGGAATTTAGCATAGCTTAGCATAGTTCATTGAATCTGATTAGACCGTTACCATCTCGCTCAAAAATGACCAAAGAGTTTCAATATTTTTCCTATTTAAAACTTGACACTTCTGTAGTTACATCGTGTACTAAGACCGACGGAAAATGAAAAGTTGTGATTTTCTAGGCCGATATGTCTAGGAACTATACTCTCATTCTGGCGTAATAATCAAGGAACTTTGCTGCCGTATCATGAGTGCAGTTTATTAAAAAATTGTTTGCTCTAGGGCAGTGGTTCCCAACCACATTCCTGGTACCTCCAACACTGCACATTTTCCATGTCTCCTTTGTCTGACACACCCATTTCTGGTCTTGGAGTCTCTGCTAATGAATTGATGACTTGATTCAGGTGTGCTTGATCAAGGAGACATGCAAAATGTGCAGTGTTGGGGGTCCTCCAGGAATGTGGTGGGAACCACTGCTCTAGGGCACCTCAGGGGTTTTGGAAAAAAAAACCCAAAAACATGAAACCGTCAAAATAAAAGTTTTCTTTAACTTAGAAGAAATTTTAACAGAAATATATTACCATGATATAGTAAAATGTACTGCTCAAAGTAACAATATTACATTGTTGGTAAGGAATATCATACAAACAAGATATTTTTAATCCATGTTTTAATATCAAACAGATCTGTCATGCAGCATCTTATTTGACAAAAAAAATAAAAATGCAATGTTTTGTTGTAAATTAATTGTAATGTTTTCATTTAAGATTAATTAATTGATCATGAATTGTTAGTTTTATTAATTAATTCATTACACTTTTATTGATGGCAAATTTTTGTATGTATTAAGTCATAAAACACGGGGTAAATAATATAGTTTTATTGGGACCCTAAATTAAAAGGTGGCTTAATGCAGTTTAATTGTGAACAAATAAGTTATGTTTACATTCATTCTCAAGGTCTAACAAACATGTGGAGAGCTTATCCTTCCCCATTTATGGTAAATTTCATGATTTGTGATAAATATCTATGTCATATTATATGAAATAATATTGTCATAATATTTCTGGTCATATTGCCAGGCGCATTATGAGAATAGCGCCAATTAACTGTTTTTCACTGGAGCATTTTTACAGCCATTTACCGTTAAAATCACAGTCATTTTTAACAGTGAGCCATTTGAACAATTTCCAATATGTCTGAAGAAAAACAGAGAGAGAGAAGATCCTTCTGATTCATTCATCATCTCCAAGACTGATGCCAACAAGGACTGATCTAGAGAGAAATCTGAGCCTCTGCACATTTAAGCAAATCCTCATATAAAGTCATTTAGCCTGTTGTTATGAATGTTTGTATCTATTATGCAATTTTGATGCTAGAAGTACTCCAGAAATCTTACTTGAAAGAATCATGTGCCTATTTTACCTCATTTATTATTATTATTATTATTATTATTATTTTAACTGTAGTTATATGAGTGCTGTATTTCTCATTTTGTGTGTCTTTGGAATCAGTTTTATGTGAATCTTTGTGTGCTGCCATTTTGGCCAGGACTGTCTGATAAAAGAGATTTATATCTTAATGGGATTATTCCTGGTAAAATGGTAAAACAAAAGATGGATAAATAAATAAGAAATTGTGCTGAATTCAGTCATGTTCATCAGTCTTCATCTGAATCTTTATCCATTAGCGCCACCTGCTGGTGAACACTGACTCTATTATTCAATTAAATCATTAATAGATTTGCCCTTTATAATAATAAAATCATTAATTAACAGTACCCTTAATTTAGAACTGTATACTTCGAAATAGCCTATTAAATATTAGATTTTTACCTGTTATATCCATATAGGTCTACATACATATTAATAAAACAAAAAAATATCCTATCCTCATCATTTCCTTTCTACATTTTAGACACTGAATCATAAGTGATGTTTTGTGGCTGCTGTGACACAATGCCTTTCAAATACACATGAAAAAGGCTAGGAAATAGAAACATTATGTCCAGTAGATTGATGTTTCAGGGTTTATTTTCATTCACTCTTTCTGTTTAACAGCCAGAATGAAGAGTTCACCTAATTATAAAAATATAAACTGATCCATGTCAAACACAGTGCTGTTGTTTTAATAATCTTCTGATTAATAAGGGTTTGATATAAACTCCAGTTAACCTGCATTCAGCTGATATTTGAACATAATTAGTGAATGCTGTAAATTCTGAATATTTAATTAATTTGAGACTAAAGAGAAGCAACTGCATTAAATAGAATTAAGATCTAGTTTCACAGACAGAGTAGATTAAGCCAGGATTAGACATTAGTTTAATTAACATTTAGCTTTTATGAACGTATAGAAAAACACTGTGTGAATCTTGAGAAAAATCAATGACACGGACATATTTTAAGATGTGCTTTCAGTTAAACAGATCAAATTTTAGTCTGAGAGATTTAAACCTTGTCTGTGAAACAGTGTTTTAATATGGAAGATAAACCTTTGTTTCCATCTTTGATCACCAACTAGATTTCACTGCAAACTCAAAAGCCTCTTAGTTCAGATTATAGACAGTGATGAAGATGATGATGATCCAGTTAAAGCAACTTTTAATCACTACATGTCAACTTTAAGTATTTTATTTGTCATTTCTCTCGAAGAAACTAGTTACAGTAAGTGAATTTTAGGATCTGTGGACACAGATCTCAAAGGACACACATTTTAATTTGAAGTTCAAAACTGCATATTTAATTTCAAATAAGCATATTCTCATTCTAATTCAATAATATTAAAGGGATAGTTCACCCAAAAAGTATAATTATTCCATGATTTACTCACCTTCAAGTCATATATATGACTATCTTCATTAAGACAAACACAATCAGAGATATATTAGTCCTCCAATGCTTATAATGGTTGTGAATGGCAGCCCAAATTTTGAAGACAAACAAAATGCATCCATCCATAAAAGAATGAATCCATACGGCTCCAGGGAGTTGGTTAATAAAGACCTTCTGAAGTGAATCGATGTGTTTGTTTAAGACAAATATCCTTATTTAAAACTAAATATGAATACAACAGCCATACACATTCATCTAAGCAGAAGGCCTTTATTAACCCCCTGGACTAAGGATATTTTTAAATATATCTCTGATTGTGTTTGACTGAGAGAAGATAGTCATGCACCTAGGATGGTTTGAGGGTGAACTATCCCTTTAATTCATTCCATACTAAAGGGTTATGAGTTTGTGCCGAAAAGCACATCTAGTGGTTAAACATGGTAATTACAGTTTTATACATGTCTTCACAAACCTACTTATTTAATAAATTGTAAATTACTAGCACATGTACTAATCAATGATTGCTTTAAAAGACTGTTTCTATTTGTGACAAGTGAGGTTACACGTCTGTTGACGAAATTACTATTTATTGAGCATTGTGAAAAAAAAATGAGTTACATGAAAACATTGTTAGACATTTAAGAAAAAATTGTGATCTGAGAACACTTTCAGGTATAACGTAGTAAATCCACTTTCATGACCTTCACAAAGAGTTCACCAGAATCAAATAATACAGACATGAATCCCTGCTGATCATGTGCTTCACGCAGCTCAAAAACAGAGATCATGAACGAGACACTTGGATAAAAACAGCTTCTGAACGGAAGGAAAGTAATGACACGTTTAAAGATGTCAGAATAAAGTGAAGTCACAGATCTGGTCAAACTCTGCCATGAACATCAGCTGAAACAGAAGGACAGTGTGATCTCAGTGTTTCTGCCCCAGTTTAACACAGTTCAGTGCAGTGACAGTCATGAACACTTACAAACACAGTGTTTTCACAGGAAAATATTAGAGGTTTGTGTTCCAGTCTCATTCTGAATCATCGACTGACAGTGATGAAGAACATCCTGATGATTAGAAGAGAAAAACTGCTGCTTTCTGAAGAGAAAAACACAATGTTAGAAATCAAAACATGTTCAGATTTATTCTGTGATCATGAGTGAATCTCTCACCTCATCTCTGAATTTCTCTTCACCAGAGCGACGCTGTTCAGGTCCGTCTGGATCAAGAGAGACTGAAATCAAACAAGCTGTGAGTGAGTCGCAGGATTTCACTTTTATTCAATTATATGTATTCAATTTAACCTTAAGCCCAATGTAACACAAATCTTATAATCATCCACATCCAGATATTGTGTTCAGTGTCAAACTGTCTTACACTTTGGTCGATATTTGTCAAGGCTGTTTTTATGATGCAGATTTCGTTGTTTGCCTATTTTAACTCCTGCATCAGATTTGTTTTGTTTCATTTATATCCTCGGAGAAGACGTCTACTAAAACATCAGATTTGATATAATCACAGCGGAGAACAGCAGAATCCTCCAGGAAATGACTGAGGAAATATATCTGTGACACATGAAGGAATGCAGAAAGTGAACTGGTTTAGCCTCTTTTTCCCCTTTAAAATCGATCTTGTCTTTAATATTTTACAATAACTGATGATCAAGCTGATTTCATTACAGGGTTTGTCCACAGCAAGAATTAAGACATTTAATATCCTGTATGACATCACCCAATGAGTTCATTTCGATCAGCAAATAAAAATCTCTTTTTTCCACAAAGTATTTGCAATATTCATTGCATTTCACTCACTAAAAAATGTTGGGTTATTTACTAATTATGACTATTAACTTTTATTCATGACATTATTTTAATATATAAAATACACTTTGTTTTCTAGATTGTTTATTTGTATAAAATAATATGTTTTAACAAATATATTTTAAATTACAAATGAAATATTGTGGAGCCATTTAATGTAAATATAAGTGTACATATTAAATTCAAAACACACAAGTGTAAATCAATTCAAAACCTATGCAAATTTGTACAAACAGTACACATTCAAAACCTACACAAACATGTACAGAGTAAACTCAAAACATAAATAAAATATGTATACAGAACACAAAAATTCAAATGAACACTATTTAAACCTACACAAAAGTGTACAGTATTAAATTCAAAACCTATAAATTTGCAAACAGTACACAATTAAAACCTATATTTAAAACCTTCGCAACCATGTAAACTCAAAACATACATAAAATATGCACATATACAGAACACACAAATACAAAAATGAACACTAAATGAAAAACTACGAGTACACATAAATTCATAACATTAAATCCTTCAATAAATAAACATATCACGCGTACAGCAGGCGCTTGAGGTCCGCAGTGAGGTCAGCCACAGGTAGGAATAGGACTCCGGTTCTATTTTGTGGGTCAACACTGTACATTGTATGCATTGATGTGTTGTAAACATACCTTAAGTAATAAAACAAATATGTTGGACCTAATGATGATGATCAAAGTTCTTAAGGAGGCAGCAGTGTTGAAGGAACCCCTCTTAATAGTCAACATTTGAAGTGGATCCAAAAAAATATATATATACATAAAAAACTTGGGAGTTCTCTTTGTCCTCAAGGCATCAAGTCATGTGGATCCTGGCTTGTCTCACTGCTCAGGTAATGCATTATATTAGTTCCAACCTTCAAAGAATAAATAAAGTTTAGTTGGCATGCACTGTGACAACATAAGCAATGTAAAATTATGTAAAAGTTACACTGAAGCAGTGCTGTACTGAATTAAAATATAGTCACTGCATCACCCCCCCCACCACCACCACCAAAAAAAAAAAAAAAAACATTAAGGGGGGAGGGGGGTCTAATGCTATTTTCATGTATTCTGACTTATTTACACTGTTAAAGAGTCGTATTCTCATGCTAAACATGCCCAAAACTTCAAAACACGAGTTGGATGTATGACAGATTCACTATTTCTGGTTTCGGATAGTTTTTTTCGAGCATGGCCCTTTATCGTATCCCTTATCACATAATAAAGGACGGAATTCCTTGTATGGGCACTTCTCTCTGATAAAGAGCACGCCCATCAACGCATTTCGTTCGGGTTACGGAAGCTAAGAGATTTTTCAACAGTGTCACCAAAGAAGTGTGTTTTTGGTTGTGATGGAAAGATTGCCTTTTTCAGCTTCCCAAAGATCACAGCGTTAAGGGAACAGTGGATGAAGTTTCAAGGCTCGACAATAAGGACTGCCTGATGGCCCGGGGCCAGTGTGAACGACGCTCGGGACAGTAGATGGAACGGTCACTTGTGATCGGGCCCAGTTGTAGGGTATGCGATTATATGTCTATGTCTATGATATCGCAATTGTTGATTTAACAATCTGAAATTATCAAGTATGTCCCTCAATTTACAAAACCAAACAAAAACACACCCATTGAGCGCACGCATGCAATATGTGACGTAGTGTAGTAACAGTTAGGTTAGACTAGTGCGCGTGCATATTTAGAGTGTACGCTTTCACTGTGCGTGGTTTAGTCTATTAAAATGCCTTTAGAATGACCCAGAATTCAAGGTAAGGGGCAAAAATGCTCCAGTATATCCTTTATATTTATATCACTTAATATAGTTAACCAATATTACACAGCGCCATTTGTCTCCAAATATCAACAATTACAAATATGATATTGATTTTATTCGGCGTACAGTTTAATGCACAATAACTTAATATCAATGGACTTTCATTTTAGACACTAAATCGCCTGTTTCACTCTATTTCGCCAATGAAAATAGTTCCAAACAAAGTCCACAGAATTGTTTTGCGTCTCTGAGCAACACTTCCTGAATTGATCAGCCGTTTGAATGAATCGGTTGAATCCGGTTGAATCTCAATGACTCGCTCATTAGCAGGGACTTGCTGCCACCTACTGGCGGGTTTAATTTCAGGTTTAAAGTAATTTTTCATTTTTCAAATAATTTCAAATAACCTTTCTGGGCCTTAATAATTTTAGTTGCATGGACTCCTAATGGAGGGACAGAAATTTCTCTGATTTCTTTAAAAAGATTTTGATTTGCGTTCCAAAGATGAGTGAAGGTCTTATAGTTGTGGAACAACATGAGGGTGAGAAATTAATGACAGAATTTTCATTTTTGGGTAAACTAACACATTAACAAGCAGAATCAATATGTACAGAGCAGTGTAATTTATCATAGCTAATTTTGCAGTGTTGCTTTTACTTACAGGGTGATTGTCAGTTAAGCTGTGCTTCATTTCAGCACCATTTTCCCAACTGTGAGACATGGCGATGATGGCAGGACAGCGGGAAGGGTTTTGAAGGCAGTTTCTCCATGACCATCTTTGAAAGACAAGTTTAAAAAAATTGTATTTATACCACGTGTGTGGACAAATTTCACAAGCATGACATGGTCAATACATTTTTTCCCAAAATAAAACAACCCTTCACTATTCTGAACATCATTAAACTCAGCATTCCATTTCTTCAATAGTTTTTGTTCCAAAGGATCAAATCCATGCAGTTTGCTGGTGTTGTACGTCTAATGAACACATTAGCTTGGCTGTGAGGACTTCTTGCGTTCTTTTGATACTAAATCGTTGTCAGTCATTAAACAACTTGGATTCTGTTTAAATTAAAACAATGTATTAAAATGAAGGAAGACAACTGAGAAAAAAACAAAACAAGAGTAATAAACTGTACCCCAGTGTTTCCCAAACAACCTGGTTCTGTAGTAGCCCTAGCACTGCACATTTTGTCTCTCTAATCCTGATTTAACTTACCAGCTGTTAGCAGAGAGACTCCAAGGCCGGAAAAGGGTGTCAGATAAAGAAGACATCAAAAATGTGTATTGCTGGGGATAATCTAGGACCAGTTGAGAACCAAGGTCATCCATCAGCATAAAACTTTCATCCACTTCTTGCTCTGTGTTACAATAAAACAGAAAAATGAAATATTGTCAGTATTTTAAAAAAGTTGTCACTTATTCAGGGATGCAAACAGGTAAGGAGGAAAAAAGGTGAGAACATTGCGCGTGGCGGGGGCATGCTGCACATGTAATTTTTTAAGATTGGCTTTACATGCTCATTTGTAGTTACTTACAGATTAAAAAAAATAAATGTAAAGATCCCTTAAATGTTCAAAACTGTAATTTTTCTTGCAAAAAATTAACATATTGTTGCAACATTTTACCAAAAATCAATATTTGGTTAAAATCTCATGTAATAAATAATTAAATGCTATGCAGGATACCCTTGTAAGACCCCCCATAAAACACTTTCTCATTGGATCTATGCAAATCCCATAGGTGACCTATTTTGATCTCAAAAAGGTGAGTTCTCACCTAAAGGTGAGGAGTTTGCATCTATGCTTATTTAAATAGCTTACCTTCAAATGTTCCATTAAATAGCAGGTTGTTGTAGTCTTTGCTTCACAAATTATTCCATTTGCTAAAACACAAGAATAAACACATTTAGTACAACACAAATGCAAGAACTAACATAACGTAGCTTCATAAGAATAATAGTACAAAGATGCTTCAGATACCCCTGTAATACATTTACATGCATTACTATATAGAACATGCATTATTAATATACCACATTTCTGCAAATACCAGATTTGCATTTAGTGTTACTACAGTAAATCTAATAAACAGTAGGTTATTTATCGATAACTACTCATGAACTAATCGTTCATTGGTTGCACAACATTTTTCCAGCTTTTGCATAGAAGCTTTCATCTTACAATATCTTAGATTTTAGCGAATTCAAACAGCTCTGTTGTAGTACCGTATGATCGAGGATCGAGGACCGAGCTCGCGCTGCGTAGGCCGATCTGATAAACGGTCCGTGCGGCGCGGCTCGGCTCAAACGGCACTTTCGTTCGCATTTCTAAAAGACCTCCTACAAAAAAGTACTTTTTTAAAGTGTGAAGCTCAAATTTAGTTGTCATATTATGAAAGATTATCACGAAGACCGTAAAACATGCGTAATATTGGATAGTGATTGCTGAGACCTACTCTTCCTTGTAAAAATATAAAATTCAGTTGTAGAATATACGTAAGTTAATGTTTCACTACACAATACCTAATGTTATAAAAGTTTTATATACGAAAACGACATGGTACCTTCATAATCAGGCTGCAGCAGCTTCTTTCCGTTGACTGTCCCTGGACCGTTAAAATTTGAACCGTCACGGGATCCGCATTTAACCCAACAGATGGGTTATTAATAAAAATAGCCCAACGATTTTAAAATGACCCAACATTTTTGGTAAAAACCCAACCTAGTGACCCAATATGTGAACCCAACGGTTGGGTTAATAAAATAACCCAACGTTTTTTACTGTGCAGGAATGTTTGTTTTGCTACTGGGTAACACTTCACTACTGATTAATCTCAAGGTCACTCAGAGCTGAATTCAGTGTCAAAGCTGTTCTTTTTAGACTGATTCAGGATCAGATCTTTGGGGAGATGAAATCCAACACAATAATCTCCAAATTTGCAGGAAAATGAGCATAAAACACACATCTGAAACTAACTCAGCAAAACTAACTCCATTTGCAAAATTATTTATAACTCTAGTGCAATCCAAACATTAACTACAGCAGCCAAATGAAGTCTAACAGAGTGTGTGAATGACATCATTCAAAACGGTCATCTATAAATAACAGATTACTGATAAATGCAGTAGTGTAGAGTGGCGACCTCATGTGGTGATCCTGAGAACTGACAAACCTGAATTTGGTCATGTGACCATAAAGCAACTGAACAGTCCTGCTTGCAGACAGTGAATTTCCTGAATAATTGAGATGCATATATGCATTGTAGGGTGAATCCTTCAAAGCAGATCATATTTCAACAATATATATATATATATATATATATATATATATATATATATATATATATATATATATATTATTATATTTTTTTTTTTTTTTTTTTTTTTTTTGCTTGAAATGTATATATAATTGGCAGACACTTTTATTGAAATGGACTTACATTGCATTTAATCATTACCAGCATCACACATACACACACACATATATATTATAATATATATATATATATATATATATAACCCCTTGCAGAATCTGTGAAAATGAGAATTTTTTAATAAAATAAGAGGGATAATAAAAATGCATGTTATTTTTGTTTAGTACTGTCCTGAGTAAGATATTTTACATAAAAGATGTTTGCATTTAGTTCACAAGACAAAACAATAGCTGAATTTATTAAAATAACCCCATTCATAAGTATGTGAAGCATTGATTCTCAATACTGTGTGTGGTTACCTGATGATCCCAACTGTTTGTGTGTTTTGTGATGGTTGTTCATGAGTCTCTTGTTTGTCCTGAGCAGTTAAACTGAACTCTGTTCTTCAGAAAAATCCTCCAGCTCCTGCAGATTCATCAGTTTTCAAGCATTTTTGCATATTTGAACCCTTTCCAGCAGTGACTGTATGATTTGAGATTCATCTTTTCACACTGAGGACAACTGAGGGACTCAAACACAACTAAAAAAAGGTTCAAACATTCACTGATGCTCCAGAAGGAAACACGACGCATTAAGAGTCGGGGGTGAAAACTTTTGAATTCAAATATCAAGGTAAATTGTACTTGATTTTTCTGCAAACATGCAAGAAACATGCACATACACTCTCTCTCTCTCTTCACACACACACATATATATATATATATATATATACACACACACATATTATATATTTACACACACGCACATATATATATATATATACACACACACTCTCTCACACACTTGTATATTGTATATACACAAACACTCTCACACACGCACACTTTCCATAGTCAATGTTACACTGAACAAACTGCTACCCTGCCTAAACCACACACTGTGCAAACACACAAAAACTATATGATTATAAACCACATTGTGGGGACCGCTGGCTGGTGTAGGTGAACTCACATCATGGGACATTTGGTCCCCACAATGTAATATAAACAAAAGCACACACACACACACACAAAAACAATGGCAAAAGTGTCCCATTTTACCTGAAATCACCTCAATGCATTGCAACTTGCACTCTGTAGATTTTTAAATTAGTACATAACTATATATGTATTACAGAATATAATGATATTCTGGAAAACATAAACTCCACCCCACCCAGCAGCAGTCTCACCCAGCAGATTACACACGCCGAGCTCTCTGTTTTTAAGACGGACAGGCCCCGCCCATCACGTATGTAGGCGGCTCACATCAAATGCTCTGTTTTGAGATGTGGGCGGAACGTCGAGTGACGCTGGCCAATCAGAAGCCTCTCCACCTCAGCGAGTCCAGAGCGCCGCGCCCCAGTCTGAGACGCGCACCGACAGAAACAAACGGTTGCAGAAAGAAATACTGGACACAATCCCGCTCCCGGAGAAAACCTCGAGCTCCCCGCCTGTCCCCGAGCCGCTGTGATTCCAGCCGCACATTTAGACCCAACAGAAGCGTAAGTTTGAGTCCTACTTTTGTTTTCTCTCTATGGATTATTCTCCTCAAGGTTTTAGTCGCGCGGCCTCAACGTTAGCGCGCGAGCTAGTGGCGTAAACGCTCGCTTTCTGCAGGACACACGCGTTTATCGTGTTTGTTTTGACATTTTTTTGATTTGGAGGTCACTTGACCGTTTTCTGACACGATCGAGAGTCTCGGTAACGTTTATTATGTGTAGAAACAGGAGCGCGGACGCGCGCGCACCCAGGAGCTCTGGACAGGACAGTCGCGTGAGGGCCACTGCAACTCTGCACGCGCACAAATGAAAATACTGAAAGTCACTTTTGGAAGTTGGAAATATTTTGTTTTCTGCGAAATGTGGTCATCTTTGTTGCGTTTCTTTGACTTTAGAAAGAGCGTCGATAACGCAGGTTATGTTCATTGACTTTAAAGTGATATTTGTTATGTCATCTGCGATATTAAATTCATATCAGGCATTTTTTTATTACTTAAAGCGCATTTTCAACCTTGAATGGACACTAAGTGGCCATCCAGACAGTTACAGGCCGTGCCTGTCTGATATATCAGTTTATCATCGGTTAATCACTAATCATCATAAGGCCTCTTGTGTTGTGGGACGTGTGTGTTTTTGTGCTGGTCACAGATTGGGCTCGTGCATGTGTCTCTGGTGTCCTGACAGTCTGTCAGTCAGAGAAACAGAAAGACTGAAGCGTCTGTCTGAGGGTTTGAACCATAAGGGCATTACAGATCTGTAGGGCTGCAGTGTTTTTATAAAACTGTGGCAATATCAATATGATACATAATGCCATTAAAGGATTAGTTCACTTTCAAATAAAATTTCCTGATAATTTACTCACCCCCATGTCATCCAAGATGTTCATGTCTTTCTTCTTCAGTGGAAAAGAAATGAAGGTTTTTGAAAAAACATTCCAGGATTATTCCCTTATAGTGGACTTCACTGGACTCCAAACGGTTGAAGGTCAAAATTACAGTTTCAGTGCAGCTTTAAACGATACGTTTAAATGAAACGTTTTCATCAAAAACCTTCATTTCTTTTCGACTGAAGAAAGAAGGACATGAACATCTTGGATGACATGGGGGTGAGTAAATTATCAGGAAACGTTTATTTAAAAGTGGACTAATCCTTTAATATAGCCAATTAATATAGTTCTTTATTATCTTTTCGTTTGCCAAAAGTTGTTGCAACTTGCCTATATGCTGTTTTTTGATACAATAAAACCAACGCCATCTTTATTGTTTGTGTAACTGCATATTAAGTGCTGATTTCAGATTCTATTTCTGAGATGCGCCAATCAGAACAGACTGGGCTGTCTGACCAATCAGAGCAGGGCAGGCTGTCGGAAAGGAGGGGTTTAGAGACTTTGAATCTTCAAATGAATCGTTTTTCAGACTCCATGAGAAATGAGGTGATGTGCGATGTATATTATGAGAAAATTAAATTTTTTTTTTTTTACCTTGAATGCATGTAAATCTATTGTAGGAGACTCCAAAACAATATTAGGAACCTTTTAAAGGGAACCTATTATGTTCCTTTCCTTTCACAAGATGTAATATCAGTCTCTGGTGTCTCCAGAATGTGTGTGTGAAGTTTCAGCTCAAAATCCCCCACAGATCATTTATTATAGCTTGTCAAATTTGCCCTATTTGGGTGTGAGCAAAAACACGCCTTTTTTGTGTGTGTCCCTTTAAATGCAAATGAGCTGCTGCTCCCGCCCCCTTTCCAGAAGAGGGCGGAGCTTTAACAGCTCAACAACAACAAAGCTGGAGAATCTCACGCTGCCAAAATGACGACAGTGTTCAGCCTTACATTGTTCAAACCGGAGTCGACACTGATGGAGAGACTCAGGAAGAAGTTACAACTTTTAGACGTTTCTGAATGGTTAGTGGATAAATTGATGTAGTTGCTGTGGAGTTGATTCAACTCATCCACTAGCATGTGCCGTCATGTTCATCTTTTGTGTTGAATTGACCCTCGTTTGTGAAGCAGTCCGGCATAAAATGACGGCACGACAACAACACTCTACTACAACAACCCAACATGGCCCCGCCCCCTTTGTTGTGTGTTCTCGGGGGCGGGGTTTATGTAAATTTTACGGTTAGTGATGTCACCAACCTGGGAAGAAGCTCGTTGTAGTCCCTACCAGCCATTTGTTGTGATTTCTGTAAAAGAAAATATCTCCTTTGCATTGAACTTTGAGCGTCGTAACTTTGCAGATGTTGTTTATGTTTAAACAGCAACATTACACACTAACTAAAGTTACAAAAGTGAAATCAGAATCAACCACCCCTTAAAAATAGCATCTTTACTATAGAATGAGCGCTCACAGGTGTGTGTTTGTTGACATATTATAGTGGTGGCTCATTAGTTTAGTGTTGAAGTGATCAGTTTTATCAATTATTTTGGTTTCAGAGGTGTGATGGATTGAGTGAGCAGTGAGTCAGCACACTTGTTCTCTCGCCCGTGACCCTCTAGAGGCACGAAAATGTGTTTCTCATTTTCATCTCGCGTTGTTTAACTTTTTCCCCTCTTCCTTTGTCCACCCTTTCTGTTGCTCAAATTCTCATACGTGCAATGCTCTGTTGCCTTAAACAGGAAATAGTTTGTGTAGCGTGTGCAGCTGTCTTTGTCTTGCGCAGTATAAAAACTGTTTGAGAGCATCTAGAGTAAAACACAGCTCTCTTCCAAAGCCTAAACCTCCATGGGCAGCAGTTTAAAGCATGATCCCGATTTAAAAAAAAAAAAGGCTATTTGAAATGTTTGCAGAGTGATTATGCTGCTTTAAGATGCTTACTTTTGGCCAAATCCTACTTTGCAGAGAAAGAAATCCTGTAATGCATTGTGACAAACTGTGAAATCCATCCATGGTGGACGAAGCAAGAGAAATGTTGATTATCAAAATACTTCTAATCCATTCAATGCCAAAAAAAGTATTACTTATTGGCAGATAAATAAAAGTATAATTTATTGTCAATATGTAGAGTGTGAAGGGAGCGGTCTATGTAGACAGCAAGGCATCTCACTAAGTACTGGAACACAGCCCATATGTTTATAATTAATAATTCATAATTATATGGGAGATTTTCAATGTGCTTTATTTCTAAACTGATTTCAGAGTCAGGAGCTTTAATTCATTTTATCATGTCATTGGTGTTATTTTAAATATTTGCACAGTGTAAGGATGTTTGTAGGAGTCTCTGTGTTTGGTGTTTGGTGTATGTGAGTTATGTAGTTTATGTGGACTATTCAGATCTACTGGTCCACGGCCACATTTAGACCCCGCCGTGTGCCAGGAATAATGCAGACGGACAGTGCCATGACATTCCACAAATACACAACATGTGATTTAAGATGTTAAACAGCTGGTGTGTGCTGTGGTTACAGTTTTCAGACGTAGGCAAACTTTGTTAATGTACAAATAGACATTTCAGGGCAAGCTATTTCGGGTAATTAGCAATATTGCATACCGTAGCGATTTTGAGTTGTGACAAAATGTGTGCATACACCAATCAGGCATAACATTATGACAGGTGAAGTGAATAACACTAATTATCTCTTCATCACGGCACCTGTTAGTGGGTGGATATATTAGGCAGCAAGTGAACATTTTGTCCTCAAAGTTGATGTGTTAGAAGCAGGCAAGCGTAAGGATTTGAGCGAGTTTGACAAGGACCAAATTGTGATGGCTAGACGAATGTGTCAGAGCATCTCCAAAACTGCAGCTCTTGTGGGGTGTTCCCGGTCTGCAGTGGTCAGTATCTATCAAAAGTGCACCGAGGAAGGAACAGTGGTGAACCGGCGACAGGGTCATGGCTCATTGATGGCTGGCCCGTGTGGTCCGATCCAACAGATGAGCTACTTTAGCTCAGATTGCTTCAGAAGTTAATGCTGGTTCTGATAGAAATGTGTCAAAATACAGTGCATCAGTTTGTTGCATATGGAGCTGCAGACCAGTCAGGGTGCCCATGCTGACCCCTGTCCATCACCGAAAGTTGAATGCCTGATTATGATTGGCTGAAGAACATTCTAAGGCATGCAATTATTTTCCAGTAAATGCACGGCTAAAGTAGTTCCAGGCAGGTTTTGACCGCATTACAGTTCCATATCACTTTGCCAAATGATCTCAACTATTTCTAAGGTTCTTAAAGCCTAATAACAGACATTGACCATGCAAAGAACTGACTGCATAATGGTAATCTTCACGTTTTGAATCTTTGAATTTTAAAACGTAAAACATTATGATCACACCCACATAAACTCTCCGTCCCACACACACTCACATGATCGCTGCTCCACGCCCTCCCTCACATCTGTGTAGTGTTACGGGTGAGATAATTCACACACTTCTCTGGAAACTAGGTCAATGAGGAAGTTCCTCATGAGTCGGTGATAAGATGCAAATTCATGCAGTTGAACCCCTGGGCAGCTTAAAGAAAGATTCAACAAAGCCCACCAGATCCTAGAACTGATCCTTTGAAAGTTTGATTTTAATTTTGGTGTTTTATTGTTTGGCTTCTCCCCTCTTCTTACTCTTTTCCACAGCGTTGCATCCCTTTTTCAAAACTGAAAATGGGGGTTTCATGACACTTTAGACTGTGGTAGTTCAATGGCCTCTATTTTATTTTTAATATGCTCAAATGATGTGAATGTGGCAGACCTGCAAACTTAAACAGCGCCTGCTGCAGTTAAGATTTTATTTTGTAGTTCAGAACGTTTTGATGTTTTCTGTCTTCTCTGTCTTTCTGTCTCCATATGAAAGACACACTCTTCCTCCAACTCTGCAGGTGTTCCAGTCTTATATGCATTTATAAACTGATCTTGGTTTGTTTGGCTGCTTTCAGCCATGACAGACTCTCTCTGATCGCCTGCTGTCCGGTTTAACGGCTGCCAGGGAGTTCTGGAACGGGTTTTGGCCCGTTTGGATGGGCTTTGGCCTTCATCTGAGCCTGCTGGTGGGCTGAGATGGATTTGACTGCCATTTAGAAACTGTCAAGAAGGCATTATTGATGCAGGAAATTCATGCAGTGAGATCTGGCTCATTTGCAATGGCTTTACAGGACTTTCCAGTTGGAGTTTTCTTATTTTCTCCATGGAATTTGTAGGAATTTTAAGGAAAACGCAATTGTTTAGACGTTTTTGCAATCGATATTGCTGACAGTTTGACTGCTTGATGAAACTTTCCAGATGTTTCCAGACAGAGTTCAATCTTAAAATGTGGCCATAGGGAAAACGAATGATAAAATGACCGCAGGGGCTGAGAGGCCGTAAAGAGTCAAAGATAATAAAAGTGTAGATGTTGATCATGCAGAGTGTTCAGGAGTGAGTGGGCAGAAAACAGGACCACGAGTGACCGTATACTATTACATAATCCTACAGGTTTCCATGGAAATGTGTTTTGTTTCCATAGCGACTACAGTCATGCCTACACATCTCTGTGCTCTTATCACATACGCAAGCTTAATATAACGCTATAATATAAATCTCTGGGCTATAAACATCACTTCTATCTGCTATGATAACATTTTACTGTTAAATGAGCTCGGCAAAATGATTTAAGATGTTATTTCTAGAGACGAGTTTAATGTTGGGATGTACCAAAAGTTTGTCTACTGATTTTCTTTAACTCAAAAATGCCATAAAATGGCATGTTTTTCCACAGTTTTTGGGGGAAGACTGCATTTCATGGCATTTTCAGGGAAAGGAATATTCTAACAGAAACCAGGTATTGAAAAAAAAAAGAGCTATTTTACATATGATGGGATTCAATCTGCACAACTGTGGAAGTTGCACAACCAGAAAATGCAAAAATGTCCTAAAAATGTATGCATTTGCATTTTTCGAAGAATAATAGCCTTCTATTACCTGAAGAAATAGCACATACATTTCATCTTTTTATTTATTATAATTGCACTTTTACGTGTTGCTTTTTCAAATGCACATTATAAGCGATTCAAATTTGCAGTGCTTTCAGATGGATTAGTATTTGGAGCCATAGTTCATTGACAAGCCGTGCATAAAAAATAATCGCAGCTTTGCCAATTCATAATCACACTAAGCCAAAGCATGATTTCAATGTTTTTTTTTTTCCGAATCAACCAATTAATCATGAAGTTGCACAACTAGAAAATGCAAACATGTCCTAAAAATGTATGCATTTGCATTTTTCGAAGAATAATAGCCGCCTATTACCTGAAGAAATAGCACATACATTTCATCTTTTTATTTATTATAATTGCACTTTTATTGTCGGTACAGTTGTGGTTTTGATTAAACTATCCTTGTTGAATCATTTTTAACTTAAAACATATTCTTACATTTAATAAAATCATTATAAAAAACTCAGTAGGAAATTAATTATGCAAATAATATTTACATGGCAATATTTATTTGGCAAAGGCTGTGATTATTTTATGTGCAGCTTGTCAGAGCTGTACGGCTCTGTGATCAGTAGTAAAAGCCAGAGGGCACTCTTGCACAGAAACTGCGAATATGCCCTGCTGCCGAAGTAGAACATGCATCATTCCAGGAAATCCCATACTATCGCTGTAGCTGAATAAACAGAAGATTGAACTAGGGCTGCACGATTAATCGCATGCTATTCTCACGCGCATTTCGTCAGTAAAGCCGGTTCCCTGATTACCGCTAAATCGCCATCACCTGCTTTCAAATGAAGCGGCATTTAATAGACAGAGCCGTAGATCACTGAAAAGCCACGCAATATCGCGTTCATATCGCAGATGAATCGCCTGCGATAATGAACGCGATATTGCGTGGCTTGTCAGTGAACTACGGCTCCTCTATTAAAGGCGCTCCGTTTAAAAAGGTGATGGCGATTTAGCGGTAATCAGGGAACCGGCTTTACTGACGAAATGCGCGTGAGAATAGCATGCGATTAATCGTGCAGCCCTAATTGAAACACTGATTGATCAAACATGATTAATAAACACAACTGCCTTATTTTGTGTAAGAAGCCACATCATCTCACAGAAGGACGCTCAACTGTCATTATGAAGTGAGTTTGGAGTAAAAACATGTTAAATTTGTTGGACAAGATGTTAATAAATGTTTCTCATGTCTGGAATATGTTGCTTTTTCAAATGCACATTATACGTGATTCAAACTCGCAGTGCTTTCAGATGGATTAGTATTTGGAGCCATAGTTCATTGACAAGCCGTGCATAAAAAATAATCGCAGCTTTGCCATTTCATAATCACACTAAGCCAAAGCATGATTTCAATGTTTTTTTTCCGAATCAACCGATTAATCATGCAGCCCTAATATTTACTTATTTCAATTAATAGTAAAATTCAGTCAAATTGAATTGAATAATCCTTACATATCCTAACGTATAATGAAAATAATGATAAAGTCTTTATTTTTGTTTTGTTTTCGTGCACAAAAAGTATTCTCGTCCCTTCATAACATTAAGGTTGAACCACTGTAGTCATGTCGACTGTTTTAACGATGTTTCTACTACTTTTCTGGACCTTGAAAGTAGGGTTGCACGATTATGACAAAAATCATAATTGTCGATTTATTCCCTTAAATTGTAATTGCGATTATTAATTGCGATTATCACAATTTACATTGATGTTTTGAATAGCTTTATGCCATTGTTTGAAGCAACTGCCTTCCATTAACAATCTAAAAAACACTCTTCCTGAAAAACTTTTATTGCTTTTTATAGCATTAAGCCACAAATGTGAAATTGGTTTGGTTTTTGGTTTGGGAAAAAAAACTTTAAGATAACCTGTAGAAAGAAAAAAAATGCATCTTAAGCACAGAATAATGTAAGTGGACTTTATTTTGTAATTGAGCCTTTGAACGATTACATAATTGTGGCATCCGTAATTGTAATTATGATTACAAATCGAGTAATTGTGCAGCCCTACTTGGAAGTAGCAATCGTTGCTTTTTATGGGAGATTAAAAAAAAACCTCTTCGAGTTCATTAAAATATTGTAATTTGTGTTCTGAAGATGAACAACATGATATAGTAATTAGTTATTAATGACAGGAATTTCATGTTTGGGTGAACTAACCCTTTAAATATAGATTAATCCTTATTAAAGTTACAAAAGTTATTCAGTCAAGAGCAGTGAGTAATTTTTTTTCTCTTTGATTTAACATTAAAAACACAGACAACAGCAGGAATATTAGGCTCCTGTCACTTTAAGAGCTGCACGGATCCAATATACTGTTACACGTGCGTTTTATTTTTAAACTGTTTGTGCTCACTTAAGACATAACTGACTGTGTTTATGAGGATAAGCGTCAATACTGGCATTTTGACATCATTTTGAGTGAATATGTCTGTTCAAGCATAAGAAGACGTGAAAGAGAAATAAATTCAGCATTCGCACACTGTCTGAGAGGCTGCTTTCTGGGCGAGCGCTTTGGACACAAAACGTCTCTCAGCGCCCAAGTACTGAATCAAGTTCTCTTCCGCATCTTCTTGTGCTTGAATATTTAAATTGACCAAGCTTAAAAAACGTGCAAATGATACATTTTTATGAAGATGCAGCACTGGCCCAATTGTTTTGGTTGTCAAGTACTTGCGCATGCCTGTGAAAAGTTTTGTAAAGTCATGTGAACGCCCCTTGATTTTTGGCCGCAGCCTACGTGAGGCAACACAGTCGGCTTTCGTCTGCGCTGTTTTTTGACCTCGGCTTGGCGTGTCATGGCCTTTATACGTATTGGAGATGTTCCTTCCATGGGACAATTATTGTGTCTGGACCGATTCTGATTGTACTGTGAGTCAATTAGGGATAAAAGCTTTGTTCGGTCCTAAAGGGTCACTGCATGTCTGCAACTAATGCTAAAATCAATCAAAAGTACAACGGAAAAACCAATCGCTGCACTATGTTCCAGTACTGGAATAAAGTGGTTGGATTTTCATGGAAAGTTTGGTGTTGATAGTCACAGGATATTATCAGAAGTCCGAGATAATGAGAGTATTTTGGTTCAAACAGAGACAGGAGGGGTTTCCAATCATTGTCTGTTCTCTGTGAGGGGTGTCATTGTATTTCCTTTCTCAACAGGAAGTGACAGAGTGCATGAAAAATAGCGTTCTTTATTCTCTGACTTTATTTATATAATCTCAGTGTTTATTCTCTTATGCATGAAGAGGCTTCTGTATCTGAACCCGCCCGAGGTCTTTATATGATGGCGGTGGAAGCTAAAGCATCTCTCAGTGTCAGCGCAGTTACCAAGGAGATGAACACAGAAGGGCTGCGCTGCTGCGCTGTAATTCACATTCTGAAAGAGAGTGGGAGGAAACTCTGGAGAGAGGGAGAGACAGATGCTGTGGTGTATTAAGCACTATTTCTAAATGACATTTGAGGTTTGCAGTGAATGCTGCTCCACACAGACTCATCTCTGCTTGTGCTGAGAGTTTGGGTCACTTATAATGTGCAATTGTGAACGCAACAAACTTGTATTGAGAAGTTGAACAGTTGTACTGAAAAATGTATTTATTTTTTCTTAAATTCCCTTTTTTATTTTACAGAGAAATGTTACAGTAACAACATGTCTTTTGTTTAATACTTTTTAATAATAATTGTGCAGCCCTACAAACAAGCACAGCAGTTTAAAGCTTTTTTTATTAGAAAAATCATGGTTTAGTTTTTTTTTTATTTCACAGCAAAATATTACAGTAGCAGCATTTCTTAGCAATATTTCAAAGAGTATTATTATTATTATTATTATTAATTGTGCAGTCCTACAAACAGCAGCTTTTTTTCTATCAAAAAAAGTCATGTTTTTTTCTTTTATTTTGCAGCGAAATATTACGGTAGTAACTTTTCTTATTTGAATAATTTTAATAGTAAGAATAATAATAGTTGCATCCCTACAAACAAGCACAGCAGTTTTTTATTGCATTTTATCACAATTTCTATCAAAGATCATGACTTGATTTTTTTTTTATAGTGAAATATTACAGTAGTAACATTTCTTATTTTGTTTGATATTTTTAATAATAATAATAAAAATTGTGCAGCCCTACAAACAAGCACAGCAGGGTTTATCACATTTTATCACAATTTTTATCAGAAAAATCATGGTTTGATTTTTATTTATTTTACAGCAAAATATTACAGTAGCAACTTTTCTTTTGTTTAATATTTTTAATAGTAATAATAATATTAATAATTGTGCATCCCTACAAACAAGCACAGCAGTTTTTTTATTGCATTTTATCACAATTTCTATCAGAAAGTTCATGACTTGATTTTTTTTATAGTGAAATATTACAGTAGGAACATATCTTGTTTTGTTTGGTATTTTTAATAATAATAATAATAACAATAATAAAAATTGTGCAGCCCTACAAACGAGCACAGCAGTTTATTGTATTTTAATGAAATTTTTATTAGAAAAATCATTGTTTATTTTTTTTATTTTACAGCAAAATATTACAGTAGCAACTTTTCTTTTGTTTAATATTTTTAATAGTAATTATAATAATAATAATAATAATTGTGCATCCCTACAAACAAGCACAGCAGTTTTTTTTTTTTTGCATTTTATCACAATTTCTATCAGAAAGTTCATGACTTGATTTTTTTTATAGTGAAATATTACAGTAGGAACATTTCTTATTTTGTTTGGTATTTTTAATAAATAATAATAATAATAATAATAACAATAATAATAAAAATTGTGCAGCCCTACAAACGAGCACAGTTTTTTATCGTATTTTAATGAAATTTTTATTAGAAAAATCATGGTTTAATTTTTATTTATTTTACAGCAAAATATTACAGTAGCAACATTTCTTTTGTTTAATATTTTTAATAATAATAATTGTGCAGCCCTACAAATAAGCACAGCAAACCTGGAATTTTTAAATCACATTTTAAATCAAATTTTTTCAGAAAAATTACAATTAGATTTTTAACCCCCAAATCTTGCAGCCCTGCCACACCTTTTCTTCATCTGTCGCTTTTGATCCCCCTTTAAAACAGTTCTAACTATAATAAAGGCAAAAAGCCCAAAAATATTCAAATGTAATTGTTAAAACTATAAGTGCATTGTATTCTTGCTGTCAGAATGCATGAAATGCACTTTCTTTTCTCCATTCATTTTAAATCATCAGGCATTAAGATGCAGAGAAACACATTTACATGTCTTAACAGTTCTGCCTCTGTACTGATTAAACTGGCTCATTTAGGGTGCTTAAACTGAAATAAGTGGATTGCAGAGGACGAATGAATCTTCTGGCTCTGGAGTGTCTGCAGATTGAGAGCAGAGCAGCTGTCCGGAGCTCCAGAGTTTCATTACTCAATGCTGCAGTTATTTCCTGTGCTGGGCTGAAATGAGCCGCCCGTGAGTGTTGACATCATGCTGTAATACTGTGCTGCATTGGGCAGGTTGTGTTGTAGGTTCTGCTCTGGTTTAAGGTAGAAGACAGAAATGTTTCATAGCAGCCGGTACATGTTCATGTGGCTTAGAAACATAAGCTTACAATCAGCAACAAACCACTTAGACGCACAAACGACATTAGACGATCAATAATGCTGAGTCAGACAGACTGACTCCCTTCCCTTCTCTCTCTCTGTGCCCTACAGTGTCATTGATTCTCCTGCAAATACTCTTGAGCATATGTACACGACACTAAAGGCTTTCTAATCATAAACCTAAACGTATTTTAGAATTTTTATCTTGTTTTAATCTTAAATGTTTTGATATTCTTTGTTCTCTACATAAATAAAGTCTTATTGCTGACATGGAGTTAGTGCAGGTAATTGCATATCAGTTTTGGAGCTAAATGCCGGTTCATCTTGCTTAATGGACGGAGAAAGCACATTATGTCCAGAGCACTTGATAGTAAACGGCCGTTATGGCCACTCACACACTCCCGCTGTGCAGCATTCTGTCTCCCATGCCCTTGTTTTAAAAAGGCTCTCAGCGGGTCAATCTCATGTCCAGATTGTATTTCACCTCAAAATCAAATGGGGAATCAAATGCATTTTTTTAAAGATACACTATGAAATTTGTGGCTGAAGCATAAAACTGCAAGTTACTTGAGGAGAAACATTGTTTTGGTAATTACACGAGTAATTATTTTGTGCGGATGAATCTGATGGCTTGAGGAGATGATCTTCTAATCAGATCTGATGTTTCCTTATCAGTGCGAATGTCACTTACGACATCAAAACATCTCCAAAAATAAAACACGGACGGATATCCATATAATTTTGGATCTTATGAGCAGTTAAGTAGCTTATATGGCACTATTGTTTTGAGATTTTTATTTTAACAAATGCTGCAAAGGTTTGGCAATGCTGACATTAGACATAAATTGCTATTCACATTATATAACAGTGGAAAATATAACTTAAAGAGGCGGTTTATAGGCAAATAGTCCAAAGATGTAAATTGTTTAGAGATTTTGTTTGTTTTGTGAACAGAAAATGTGATTCTATGCAAATTATGTTGATTCATGTTTTATTACAGGTTCTGTCGCTTTACCTTTTTGCTTGCAAATTCTTTTCAGTTCGAGTATTTAATTTGAGTATACGGTATTAGACTGACCTTCTTTGTTTTACTTACAGATATGTAGTAAATACGAATGGACGAATGATTATTACCATATGCTTACCATAGGGATTTAGGGTAAAGATAAACACTATTTGGAAGATGATAATACGCTATGTTACAAAAGAAGTCAATCTAAAGCAAATAAATCTAAAGCATGTTTGTAAGTATGTACTTTAATTTTTAGCGCATAATTGAAGTATGCGAGTTCCCCTCTGAACTTTGACCTCTGTCACAGGTGTGTGATGAACGGAGACTCAGGTGCAGGGGTGGTGACGGCCCCCCCTCCCACCAACCCCCCTCATAAGGAGCGTTATTTCGACCGTGTGGACGAGAGCAGCCCGGAGTACCAGAGAGAGAGGAACATGGCGCCGGACCTGCGGCAGGACTTCAACATGATGGAGCAGCGGAAGAGAGTGTCCATGATCCTACAGAGTCCAGTGAGGACACAACACACATTTACATAAATACATAAATATATACTAGTCAGAAGTTTGGAGTCATTACGATTTTTTTTAAACGCTTTTGAAAGAGTCTCTTCTGCTCACCATGGCTGAATTTATTTGATCAAAAATACAGTAAAAACAGTGAAATATTATTACAATTTAAAACAGATGTTTTCTATGTGAATATATAGTAAACTGTAATTTATATCCAGTGATTAAAGCTGAATTTCAGCATCATTACTCCAGACTTCAGTGTCACATAATCCTTCAGAAATCATTCTAATATGATGATTTGTTGCTCAAGAAACATTTATGATTATTATCAGTGTTGAAAGCCGTCTTCATATTTCTGGTGGCATCCATAAAGTTCATTCAGCCCTCAATAAACCCCCTCGTGACTGCCCAGCAATCATATGTCCATCTGAATGTGTGTAAACACAGAGGGGATTCTGTTTATGCAAGCGGACAGTCATGGGAAGAATAAAGATGCTCTTTATCCAGGCAGAAATCGAGGGAGAGACCGAAAGGCAGCTGATTTTCACCCATTCTTTTCTCTTAATGTCCTCTGTGCTTGAAGGAATGAGAGAAACCTGCTGCTCTCATACTTTTTAGGCCAAGTACCATCTTCAATCAAGAAGTCACTGTCAATGTTCCCTTTAATATTTTAAATCAGCATTCAGCAAATCTCTTTAAGTGCAAGATTCAAGGGTTAGTTCAATGTGATTTATTACTCACCCTCATGTCATTCCACACCTGTGAGACCTTCGTTCATCTTCAGAACACAAATTAAGATATTTTTGATGAAATCCGAGTCTTATGTGTGTGGAACGACATGAGTAATTAATGACAGAAATTTAATTTTTGGGTGAACTAAACACCAAGCATCATAATTATGTTCCAGCGTGTAACTCGTCCCACACTGTTTGTGCTCCAGACACGTCATATCCAGAATAGTTGTGGCTGTAATTGTGTGTGTTCTCCCGTGTTTCAGGCATTCTGTGATGAGCTGGAGTCTCTGATCCAGGATCAGATGAAGAAGGGAAAAACTCCCACCAGTTTGCTTGCCCTGCAGCAGATCGCTGACTTCATGACCACCAGCGTCCCCACCATGTACCCCGCCGCCCCGCAGGGAGGCATGGCTGCCCTTAACATGAGTGAGTATGGGAATGTCCTGCATTAAGCTGCTAAATTTCACACTCTTAGGTGTCTTTTTTATAAACATAAATCCAACAAATAATAATAAATTCAAAAAGTAAAAATATACAATCTACTCCACGTTACTGCAAAAAAAGTGTGTTTTTTAAATTTAGCTAAGAGGTCACGCCTTGATGTATCGACCTTCTATTCAGTAATATTACTAGTATAGTTTTTATTCATTTTTATTTTTTTTTCTGTTTTAATTTTGTCATTTTAATGCCTGTCATTTTTTTTAAGTTCAAATTTCATTTTTATTATATTTATTTTTATTTTAGTACTTAATACTTAGTTCTAATATTTTTAAAATATTTTTAAGTTAGTTTTAGTAATTTTGTTGTTTTTGTCATTTTTATATATATATATAATATATATATATATATATATATATATATTATATATATATATATATATATATATATATTCAGTTTTAGTCATTTTCATACTTAGTACTAATATTTAAAAAATATAAATATTTCTATATTTTCCATTTTTGTTTTAGTAGTTTTGCGTTTTCGTCATTTGTATTAGTTTTTGTTAATTTGTCTATATTTTTTTTATATTTTTATATATTTTTATTTTAGGTAGTTTTAGTAATTTTGTTGTTTTTGTCATTTTTATTAATTTTTAATTAATTAAAATTATTTTTTTAAAATACATGTATATATTGTTTTTAATTTTGTCATTTTAGTCATTTTCATAGTTAGTACTAATATTTAAAAAATATATTTTATATTTTCCATTTTTATTTTAGTTCATTTTAGTAATTTTGCATATTTTTGTCATTTGTATTAGTTTTTGTTTATTTGTTTATATTGTTTTTATTTTAGTCATTTTAGTACTTAATACTTTTTAGTAAGTTAAACTAAATAACTTTTTTTATTTTATTTCAGTTAATGTTTATTTTTATTTCAAGTAACAAAAATGTTTTTTTTTTATGGTTTTAGTTTTAATTAATGAAAATAACCCTGGTGTACTCACTGAAAGTAAAATACTACATAAAAAAATCAACTTCAGTGTTTTAAAGAATGCTACACCTATATGTTTATGTAGTAATGTGTGTACGTACGTGTGTGTGTGTGTGTGTGTTCAGGTTTGGGGATGGTGACTCCAGTCAATGACCTGAGAGGTTCAGACTCCATCGCTTATGATAAGGGAGAGAAGCTCTTGCGCTGTAAACTCGCTGCGTTTTACCGCCTGGCCGACCTTTTCGGCTGGTCTCAGCTCATCTACAACCACCTGACTGTGAGTGTGTCACAATAATATATACAACACATCTCAGCAGGACGTTTAATATGTGGGAATTCAATCAAACCTCTCTCTGTCTCTTCAGGTCCGGCTGAACTCTGAACAGGAGCGTTTCCTGATTGTCCCTTTCGGTCTTCTGTACAGTGAAGTCACTGCCTCCAGTCTGGTAACCCTGCCTTTGTTTTTTCCTCAGCCATCTGATTGGCTCTCAGAACGTGACTTACATTGACTCTAAATGCTTTTACAGATATTATTACAATACTTGTAGGAAATTAAAGTTGTTAGAGTCGAGTTAGTAGTAGCAATTGGACTGTGATTTGTGTAACGTGTATTTAGCAGCATTGAATGTGTCCTCAGGTGAAGATCAACCTGCAGGGTGAGATCGTAGACCGCGGCAGCACTAATCTGGGCGTAAATCAGGCTGGCTTCACCCTCCACTCTGCCATCTACGCTGCCCGACCTGACATCAAGTGCATAGTGCATATTCACACGCCCGCTGGCGCCGCGGTACGAGCTGTTTCATGAAAAATAATCTCACAATAAACTTTTCTAAAGCAACTGCAATTATTTCATTATTTATTTCATTATTTAATTTTGCTGCGATTATATTTTGAGGTGCATTTCATGTCATTTTTTTTTTTTTTTTTTTTTATAGATTTTAATGAATAAATGCATTTTGTATTATTTATTTATTTATCAGTCCCTCCAGAAAAACGCGATTATGCGATCGCCTGATTTCATGCATAATCAGCCAAAGTCCGCATATTTATGCGGGGGTCGCATTTTTTCAAATAAGCCGCACTTTCGCCGCATAAATTGCCGATTTCAGCAAGCAAAATATATGCGGGGCTAGCATGATTTCATAATCCCTGCATTTTCGTTGCAAAAAGTCACATATATCTTAGCAGAAAGTTGAAAAATGTTGCGTTTACTTCACACTAGTAAAGCGCCATTATTTTCCCCCTATTGCCATGGGAACCTTGTGAAGTGACGTAATTACGCGACGTGAACATCATCTGCAAACCATGAAACCATGATGAGCACACAAATCATTCTCATTTGCCAATAAAATAAGCGCAAAAGACCGCGCGAAGCATTTCCGGTGTTTCATGACAGTGGGGGCAAAATATTTGCACTCCGTGCAACTGCGTGTTGACGCTGGAAAACTTTCACTTTGCCACCGCCAAGGATGGTTAAAGCGCAGCGAAGCAGGCAGGCAGAAGCACACATTTTTAAAAATATTTATTTATTCATTTTTATAGAAGTTGTTGGATATTAATAATATACGTTTATTTTATATAGCGCCTTTCTACAAACTCATATTCCTTTTGTAAAGCTACAGAACTTGTTTGACTCAATGTTTTGTTTGAGCCATGTGTTAATTAAGGTCTGAAATAAAACAGAATGAGAACTTAAATATTCTGTGATTTAGTATGCTTGCTTATCATAGGAAGTAATAGGAAATTACTCTTTACATTAAAGTAGTAGCCTAGTGAGAACAGGGTGTTGGGGGAATCACCTTTTATTTTTTTCTGTTTTTCATCAAACCGCAGTTTTTGCAAGTTCCCGCAATTTCATCGCATAAAATTGCAAAAATATCCCGCATATTCCATCGCATTTTTTAACAAAACGTGCCGCATAATCAAGCATTTTAGCCCGCAACAATCACAAAAAAATCCCGCGTTTTTCTGGAGGGACTGATTTATGCTCACATTTAATGATACATTTTTTAATGCTGTATTTATCTGTTATAGTATACCATCATATTAATCATTCAAATAATCCATCCTCCAGGTGTCTGCTATGAAATGTGGTCTTCTGCCCATTTCACCCGAGGCTCTGGCGCTGGGCGAGGTGGCGTACCATGATTACCATGGTATCCTGGTGGACGAGGAGGAGAATGTCCTCATACAGAAGAACCTGGGTCCCAAGAGCAAGGTACCTCAAATACACACACAGATTACACGGCTATATCAATTTGTGTGTGGGTTCAAGCTTTATCCAGTTTTATGTTCTGTAAATGTGTGCACTGAAATCATTGCTTGTGGTGTTCAGGTGTTGATTTTGAGGAATCATGGTCTTGTGTCTGTTGGAGAAACAGTTGAAGAGGCGTTTTACTACATTCACAACCTGGTCACAGCCTGTGAGATTCAGGTATGTCAATTTAGCATTTTTAATGTGTGAAATGATTGTGTTTCCAGCTGGGCTTTAACCCTGTAAAGCTTGACAATAATATAGTCAGAAAAAATATATTTTTAAAAAATATATATATATTTATATTTTTTTAGAATAGTTTATTGAACTGATTAAAAAAATCAGTAAAGATTACACACTTCAGCACAAGCTGAAGGTGGATGTTTATACAATTATGTTCAAAGGTTTTTTACTTGCTAAAACAGTATAAACTATCAATCTTGGAGATTGTGTGTGACAAAGTTTTAATCACTTATAGACCTTAGTTGATACAGTGGGCTTTTATAGGGTTAATATTCCATGTCTGTTTTTCCGGTCTGAAATTCCAGGTCCGCACCCTCGCCAGTGCGGGCGGTCCTGATAACCTGGTTATGTTGGACCCAGGCAAGTATAAATCCGCCCACGCCACCTGGAGCCTGCTGGAGACGGGTCGAGCTCGCACCCGAAGTGGCAGATCGGGGAGCAGGAGTTTGAGGCCTTGATGAGGATGCTGGATAATCTGGTAGACGAGAGAACAAACTCTTTATTACTTTATAATTGTTTGTCCATTTTTTTTCTTTTTTTTCTTTTTAAAAAAAAAAAAAAAAAAGCAAATCTCTGCTGCATGAATGTTTATATTGTCACAAAATTGCAAAAAATAAAAACTGTATTACAGCTCTATATATATAAAGTTGGAAATGTATTATCCAACTTTATCTGCATAAATACAGTACACTTACATGAAGCTATATATACTTTTATTTTGCTGCATAATGTAATTATCATCACAGAACTCTTTATATTAAATTGGATTGGATCGCAATTCTGACTTTATAACTTAAAATTGTTTATATCTCGCAACTCTGACTTTATATCTCGCAATTCTGACTTTATTACTCGCAATTTTGTTTATATCTCACAATTCTGACTTAACTTGAAATTGAGTTAAATTTTATTCTGGTCTGACTTTACAACTCGCAATTCTGACTTTACACTCGCATTCTGATTTTATATCTCGCAATCTTATCGCAATTCTGACTCTAGCATTCTGACTTTACTCTGCAATTCTGGAACAACTCGCAATTCTGACTTTACAACTCGCAATTCTGACTTTACAACTCGCAATTCTGACTTTATAACTCGCAATTCTGACTTTATATCTCGCAATTCTGACTTACAACTCGCAATTCTGACTTTACAACTCGCAATTCTGACTTTACAACATTCTGACTTTTTACTCGCAATTCTGATTCTGACTTACAACTCGCAATTGACTTTATTACTTGCAATTTGTTTATATCTCGCAATTCTGACTTAACTTGAAATTGAGTTTATATCTCGCAATTCTGACTTTATATCTCGCAATTCTGACTTTATATCTATCTGAATCAATTCTGCAACTCGCAATTCTGACTTTAACTCGCATTCTGACTTTATAACTCGCAATTCTGACTTTATAATCTCGCAATTCTGACTTTATATCTCAATTCTGACTTCAACTTCGCAATTCTGACTTTACAACTCGCAATTGACTTTACAACTCGCAATTCTGACTTTATTCTGACTTGCAATTTTTTTATATCTCGCAATTCTGACTTAACTTGAAATTGAATCTCGCAATGACTTATATCTCGCAATTCGCAATTGACTATCAACTCGCAATTCTGACTTAACTCGCAAGACTTTATCGTCGCTGACTTTATCTCGCAATTCTGACTTTATTCTCGCATCTGACTATCACTCGCAATTCTGACTTATATCTCGCAATTGCACGTTTATATCTTGCAATTCTGACTTTACAACTCGCAATTCTGACTTTACTCGCAATTCTGACTTATATCTCGCAATTGTTATATCTCTCAATTCTGACTGTATTACTTACAATTGCACATTTATCTCGCAAATCTGACATTTTTCTTGTGATTCTGATATAAACTCGTTATAAAAGTCCAATTTTGAGGAAAACAAGAGTTTATATCACAAAATTCTGACTTTATAACTTACAATTGTGAGGAAAAAAGGCAGAATTATGAGATAAAGTCGCAGTTATCTTTTAAATAGTTTTATACCATGGCAGAAACAAGCATGAAGATATTATACAACATCATGATTTCTGTAAATCTGCTTTGAAACAATGTTTATTGTGAACATATTTGACTTATAACCTGATTGGGTGTCTCTACCTCTCTCTCCACAGGGCTATAGGACTGGTTATCCGTACCGTTGCCCGGCACTGCGTGATAAAGCTAAAAAGTACAGTGACGTTGAGATTCCCCCTTCAGCCACGGGCTACTCATACGCAGAGGACAGTGACTCGGGTGCGCGCTCCCCGTTAAAGCACAGCTTTCAGCGGCAGCAGCGGGATAAGACCCGCTGGCTAGCCTCTGGGCGGCCCGACGAATCGGCAGAGGAAGGGCAGGACGGCAGCGGTAGCCCCAAGGCGAAGACTAAGGTGTGGACGAACATAACACACGATCACGTGAAACCCTTGCTGCAGTCTCTCTCGTCCGGTGTCTGCGTGCCAAGCTGTATTACCAACTGCTTGGTCTGTGCCAACCTTATTGTTCATAGTTTAGAAACGTACTGCTACAGAGCTAGAGAGGGCAGCTGGTTAGCACCCCGACACTAGGGCAAAAACACCCCTTACCCAAGAGGTTTTGGGCGTGACTGCCTTATTTGTTTGACAGCCAATGCAAATTGTCATTTAGACTTGTTTCGTCCTGTAAATATACAGCTTTTTTCTCTCTCAGCTGACTTTTACCCTTTAACCTCTTAAAGCAAGACTCTTTAGGAAAAACATTAACTAATAGACATCTTCCCTAGTTGATCGCTTGGTCCAGGTTGCACTTATTTAACTTATTAACTAACCTATTAATCATAACCTGTTCTGATTTGTGGGGAAAGCAAATCTCTCCATTGCTTCCTCTGATTTCATTCTGTCAATCACAGTGTCAAGCTCCTCACGATTGGTCGAAGGGGTGTCAGGGTTCTCTCCGGCTGCTCAGTGCATGCTGTGTTGCATGATTGATCAGATGCATTGTGGATCTTCTCCTGGGGGACCAGGAGGGTGTGGCATGTGCGCAAAGTGGGTGTGGCTAATCCTTACTGTTGCTTTGGATTTTCCTCCCGTTTCTGTTGTTGTTTGTTTCATTTATTGCTTTATTTCGCACCTCTTGTAATGTTTGTGTGTTAATGGAGCCATTACGCCACATGAACGGTTCTCAGAGCAAACCGAGTAACTGTTACAGGAAGCTTGAAGAGAGCCATTTGTGTACTTGCTGTGCACTTAGACTATAGTAGAGTTATAGTATGATGATTTATAAATGACTTTTAGCTAAAAGCATCGGAAAGCTTTGGAGTGAACAGATGGGTGAATCTCACCAAAAAATTGTCATATTTCATCAAAAACATAATGTCACGGAAAATAGGAAATTCTATTTTGCTTTGAGAAAATAAAACCTTCTTTTAGGACCATTAAGATGCGTTAATTTGCATTGTGACATTATTTTCATGACATTTAAGCCTCATTTTTGCACTTAGGCAAATGTGTGCTTAATTGCCATGAATATAATGTCATAATTAAAAAATGGTATTATATCTTTGTCATATTTTAATGGGTTTTTATGGTTTCAACTCCTCCAGGACTTTTTTCCCCCCGGTATGAAAAGATTTTTAATGGTGTAAGGCCAGATTTAGATTTTTTTAATTGAAGATGATCTCTATTAAAAATTTTTTTTTCTTTTCATATTTTTGTTACAGTTCAAAATGACTATAAATCACTAACTTTCAATGTTTGGGTGAAATATGACTACTTCAGGTTTTTTTTTTTTTTTTTTGACAGTTTTCACCTAGACTGCAAGAAAAAGGAATTTCTTTCCAAGAAAAGGAAAATTTGGGAATATCAGAGAAAAAGCAGGATTTTGCCGCACATTCTGTAGGAGAAAAAGCTCGGCTGCTTATATTTATGGAGTCGTGGCTTGCTGTTTGATGACTCCATGTTCTTTCCTTCCTTAAAACTGCTTAAAAACATTTGTGTTGGCTTTTAATTTCTCTTTTCTGTTTTTGTGAGTTTCCTTTTCTTCTTTCTGAATTGGATTTACCTTTTCCTGAACTCCTCCTGCGCATGAGTGTATATTTTAACTATCAAATTTCAAATTCATCCAAAAAAAAAAAAAAAGAAAGCAAAAACATTGGTTCATGAGTGGTTGTTAACTCTCCGAACGATTGTCTCTAGTTGGGGGAGAGCGTGTTGTGTTGTGGGGCTCTAAACGTGATCAGTGAGTATTTCATGTTTACGTGTTCATCCCATGTGCCCCGTTTCTCCAGCGCCCATACGGAAACCCTTCCTCATGACTTTTGGTTCCGTGCTGAAAGCATTTATTTCATTTTGGTAAAAGCAAGTAACTCATTGGCTACTCATGCCATTCTTACCCAGGCCAAACGCTAACTATCTTTGCTTCAGAAATATTTAGTACTTGCTCTTCATCTTTATTTGAATCCATGTATCAGAGCTTTTGGAGTAAACCTCTGAAACTTTAAGCTGAAACTTCATAAACTGAAGTTTATTTTGTACGTTTTAAGAAAAGTTGGGCGTAATTCTGTCCTTCCTTACAGACTGTGTATGTGTGTGTGTGTGTGTGAGAGTGAGAGAGAGTGTGTTTTCTCCCTCTTACAGTGTGTGTGCAGGGTTTGACATTAATCTTACAGGTACTTGCCCTTCAGAGAAACACGACGAATCATTTTCTGTTGCTTATGCTTTTGATCAAACTTCCTGCAGCAACATGAATGATTCCTCAAATCATATAAAATCACTATTTAATTACTCAAAAATAACTTAATTGATTCTTGCAGAACCGATGTGCATTATTTCAGTGTTTAAGATCAACATTTATGACACGGTTACTTAAGTGTACCAGTGTAATTGTTGTTTAGTTGCAAATTTATTTACTCATTTGTGTTATTTTAGAAGTCAAGTTTATAATCAGTACATTGTGTTTAAATGTTGGCCTATTTCAAGTCATTATCACTGCTATATTATTCTGTAAAGCTGCTTTGAGACGAAGTGCATTGTGAAAAGTACTATATAATATATATATATATATATATAATATTTTTTTTTTTTTTTTTTACAATAGTTAGGACCATTTCTCAATACTTAGGTCACTTTTCAAAACTCTTCACACAGTCTGTGTGGCTAAACTGTGGATCTTTTCATTGCTTTGGAACAAAATACATTAAAATAATGACATCTTTCAAATTACATAAATTTTTATCATCAAACACAACCAACAAACTTTATGAAACATTAGGGCAATGTTTACATACTTTTTTTCTGAATAATACAGCAATTTGCTACATTTCTACAGTAAAACCATATTGAAATATATTCCAAATCTAAAAAATGAAATGCTATGAAAACAAATAGATGTAACTGAACACCTACACAGATGTTAGTCTTTCAATTTCATTAAAACTATACAAAAAAGGGAAACTAAGGAATCATTTGTACTGTAATGTACATGATCATGAAACTAACAGTGAATTATAATGGAAAGGTGTCATTCTTGTGTTTTAGGTCATTGTTTTATGAGTAACAAAGTGTGTTTGTTTGGGTGACGTGTATGAAGTGTTTTGATAGTTTCAGTGCTGTTTAGATATGAAATTTGCTGCTTAGGAGTAAAAAAGTGACTCAAATATTGAGAATTGTGTCTGTGATCTCTTAAAACACATCTTTGATCAACAAAATGACTAAAAAAGTTTTTTTTCCTTGAAAAAAAAATTCTTCATGCCTTAAAATAGCTTGAATGTAACTCTACACCTTGCCTCATTTATATGGTTCTATGAATACAAAGCCCCGCCTCCACTCACACCAGCTCAGAGATCCTGATTGGTTATAAGGATAGTTTGTGACGTCAGGAACACCAGCGATTTCACACCGCGTTTTTGAGACATTTTAAGGAGAAAATACTCCGTCCTAAATGTCTTAAATAGGATTCAGCAGTTTAATTAAAGTCTCCCTGTGGGGAAAATCATGTTTTTAATGTTGTTTATATGTCTATGTGGTGTTTTTAATATGCTTTAAGACAAACCATGTGCAATTCATAAGTCAACACCATTGCTGAGTATTTTCTCCTTAAAAAACTACCTTGTAACCAATCACATTGTTTATAAGGACACTGATTGTTAGAAGACAGCCGTCTGACTCGCGAATGTGAATATGGTTTGTGTGACATTAGCACACATTATTAGCTGTTTGATAACATAGTCAGCAAAACACTAATTATATTATTACCGTAATGTGTACGACGTTGTAAAGAGCGATACCATTGTGCAGCGTTTACTCAGTAAGTTGACCGAGTGGATTTCTGAGCTGGCATGAGGAGTGGAGGCGGGCTAATTTGCATATTCATTGATCCGCGTATATTAAATGAGGCAAGGGTGTAGAGTTACATTCAAGCTATTTTAAGGCATGAAGAAATTCTTTTCACAGGAAAACACATTTAAGTATGTCATTTTGAGTCGTTTTAAGGGATAAAATTGACTACAGGGAGATTTATGCCTTACTATATTTGTCTGCAACTTCATTTGACATTTTCAGTGGTCCAGGTTTGCTTTTGTGGTAGTCCTGGACAGCATTAATGTTGAACCGTGTGTGTGTGTGTGTGTGTGTGTGTGTGTGTGTGTGTGTGTGTGTGTGTGTGTGTCGTGTTACAGTAGCTGAAGGGATTTTCTGGCTGTCCACTCACGCCTCTGTCCACTGCCTAAACACAAACCCAGCTTCTGCCTCACCACCCCACCTCACACCTGCCTCCCTCGTGGTCTTTCATCCTCTTAAATCTTCTGTTTTTCTGTCTGTGCTCTTTTCTTTCCTTTTTAGCATTTTCTGTCCTTACTATACGCCCAACAGCAGTATCAATGATGATGGGGGCCGTGGCTGCCCTGCACTGATGTAAACTGATTTAGAATCATATTTATTGTGGTGAAATGTATAATATTATGTTACATTGGTAAAGTTAATATTTGTGTGCAGAGGATTAGAGGAATTAAAAATTTTGAATTTCGAATTTTTAGAATTCTTGATGCGCAAAGAGTTCCCAAAGCAAATCGTTCATCATCATTGGTTCGTTGCTCAGTGGACAATTATAATTTGACCAGTAATCTTTCAGATCTGCTTTGTGTTTATTTCGTATTGAGGCATGATTTAAACTTCTTTTTTTGTTAAATATTTAATTTGGGTATTTATTTTAAGTTTTGGTTTATTTGAATGGCTTTGCTTTAATAATTTCAGTGGACTAAGGAGGACAGTCTCCGACAGGCTGCTGTGGCCAATCAGTTTGTCCCGATGAACACCAACCCCAAAGAGGTCCAAGAGATGCGCAACAAGGTCAGAACCTTTCTTCAATGATGAGGGAGCAAAAACTCCCTAAATGTACTGTGACATGTCTTTTATCACATTTTTGCTGTCTTCGTTTGAGAAGTACACTCTCCACAGACCCCAGGCAACAAAATGTAATTTGTAACAAAATAATAATTTTTTTTTTTTTTTTTAAAACAAATGCAATTTTACTCTGTTTATTAATGTTTTTACTCGCCATTTGTGCAGTTTTTGGAGGATTTATCATATTTTTTAAATTTATATAAATTAAAAAATATATTTTTTAAATGGGTTTTTATACAAAAACAGTAAAATTCACTTTTATAAAGACCTACTTCTAAATTTCATTCAAGGGGATAACATGATAATTTGCATGGTTTAGTGTTAAGATTTTTGCCCATCTTTTGGAAAATGCAGTTTTAAAAGTAAAAAAATATATAATTTTTACCAGTAGATGGCAGCAGAGCTCCACTAATTGCTATTTGATTGACAGAAAGACATCTTTTCACAAGTATTTTCAGTTGGGTTCATATCTAAATATTATGAAATCACAATTATTACAATAAATGCAACTTTTTGTCAAAGAGTTTAGTATTTTTTTGTAAAAAAAAAAAAAAAAATTAATATTGTTACATTATGATGAGACCCTGCTTAGAAACTGGACAAAATTCATCCTCAAAATCAACATTTTTGAAAAAACTATTTTTTTTCAGTAGAAAAAAAAATGCTAAACTTGACAAAAAGTAATTTTTATTGTCATAATTGTGATTTTATAATATTTAGATATGAATCCAACTGAAGAATACTTGTGAAAAGATGTCTTTCAGTCAGTCAAATAGTATATAGTGGAGCTCTGCTGCCATCTACTGGATAAAGTGATCTTTTTTTTCTTTTTTTTTTTTTTTTACTTTTAAAACTGTATTTTCCAAAAGATGGGCAAAAATCTCACACTAAACCATGCCAAATTATCCATGTTATCCCCATGAATGAAAGTTGGAAATGTGGGTCTTTTATAAAAATGAATTTTAACATAAAAGCTGTTTTTGTATATAAACCTACTCAACAAAATATTTACTTATTTATTTATATAAATTTAAAAGATATGATAAATCCTCCAAAAACAATTATTTTGTCACAGAATTACATTTTGTTGCCTGCAGTCTCTGGAGACCCCAAAGACCCTGAGTGTGACACTAACATAAAACCAAGATATCACTCCAATTTTTATATTTTATATGTATTTGTAGATCTAGAAAGTGTTAACAACTGTACAAAGTTTCATGTCATTTGGACAAAGAGAACATTTTTTTTTATTTTAGCAAATGTCGTTTGGGATCTAAAAAGACCCTATGCGGCTTAATGTCAGTGATTTTGCTTCCGTCAGATCCGTGAGCAGAATCTGCAGGACAAAAAGACGGCAGGTCCTCAGTCACAGGTGCTCACAGGTTCCGTGGTGGACCGTTCGTTCGTCCAGGTGAGTCCCTCTCATCTGCACACTCCTGTTCCTCCCATTAGATCCAACATATTCTGTTCCCACCATTATATTTCAGTGTGTGTAACGTTAATTTGTGTCTTTTGACCCCAGAGAGTGACTATATGGCACGTAAGTAAACCACATGACCAGCGAGCCAGAGCTGTGTCCATTTTCTTTTGGTTTGATTGGTTTGCAGTGCCATGTTTGCCCTTTTTCTTTCATTTTGTTTGGTTCATTGACTGTAAACTATACAGGATGATACTGTTGTCACACGTGCAATAATAATTCTGCATGTCTCACATGACGTTTGCCGTGCTGAGCTGCTAATCTAGACCAGATCATTTATCAGTCTGGTCTGTGTAGTGTACATTTTATGTATTATACTTTTATATTACTATAATAAATCTTTAATTTACTACAAGATAATTAATTCATTTAATTTATTGGTAATTCACAATTATTTTTTGGAAGCATTTTTTCTGTTTAATTTTCTCCATAGGTATTTAAGATTTGAAAAGTCTTTTTTTAATGCATTTAAACACCACTGTCTGACATGCTGATATTATTTAACATCCCATATTAACTGTAGTTAGCTATTATAATTAATATCTGACTATTTTAACGGAAGCATAAACCACCAGAGTTCATGATAGATCTGTCTTGAATAATTTACATGTTTATACATGTTGCATTTATACTCTGTAGGAGTCATTTTAAAACACCCTAAACGCATTAAAAGAGTGTTACAGATGCAGGAGTGTGTGTTTGCCACTAACATCATTCATCTAAACCACTCGAGTGCAGCAACACTATTACAAACCAGAAATCTTCAGGCTGTAGAGTATGGTTTCAACAGAACTCCTATATTGAACATTTATATAATTATAAATTTATATTGATCTCTCCTGACCAGTCACATGGTCGTGTTGTTATTATGGGAGCAGCAGTATGAATCTGTGTGTGGTTTGACTAGCACACATATGTTTGGTTTCTGGTGTTGCAGTGCATGACTCTGAGCCATGACATCAGCCTGCCCATATGCTTCTTTAGGAAATGCTTTGTGCATGTCTGGAGCGCGTGAGTGTGTGTGTGTGCGCGCTTGAGCGTGTGTGTTTTTGTATGTGTGCTTCAGTGAGATGTGTTGTGTGCTTCATGATTGTGCTGTTTGTGCTTGTGGGTGTGTGTGTGGTGTGTTGTTGTGTGTGCGCGCGCTGCTCAGTGCGTGTTGGTGTGTGTTTTGATGGGTGCTCAATGAGTGTGTGTGTTTGTGTGTTGCGTGTGTGCTTGTGTTGTGTTCGTGATGTGTGTGTGTGTGTGTGTCTTGTGTGGTGTGGCTTGTGTGCTGTGCTTGTGGTGTGTGCTGTGTGTGTTATTCATGAGTGTGTGTGTGTGTGGTGTGCTTGAGTGTGTGTGTGGTTTTTGCTGTAGTGTGGTGTTGTGTGTGTGTGTTGTGTGTGTGCGTTGTGTGTGTGTGTGTGTGTGCTTGTGTGTGTGCTTCAGTGAGTGTGTGTGTGTGTGCTTGTGTGTGTGTGCTTCAGTGTGTGTGTGTGTGTGTGTGTTTGTGTTTGTTCAGATGAGAGATATAGGCTCTTTGTGAATATTTGGATGCTGTGTTGTTTTAATCAGTATTTGTCATTCCAAATAAATAATCAAATGTGTGTTTTGTGTGTGCTTCAGTGAGAGTGTGCGTGTGTGTGCTTGTGTGTGGTGGTGTGTGTGCTTGTGTTGTGTGCTTGGTGAGAGTGTGCGTGTGTGTTGTGTGTGTGTGGTGGTGTGTATCTTGAGTGTGTTTTTTTGGTTGGCTTGTGTTTGAAGGTGTTGTGTTTGTGTGTGTGTGTGGTGTGTGTGTATGTGTTTGACGTGTGTGCTTGAGCGTGTGTGTTTGTGTGTGGTGTGTTTGAGCGTGTTTTTTGTGTGTTTGAACGTGTACTTGAGCGGCGTGTTTTTGGTGGTGTGGCTTCAGTGAGTGCTTGGGCGTGATTGTAGTGTGTGTACTGAAGTGTGTGTCAGGAGTTGTGTGTGTGCTTGAGCAAGGGTTGTGTGTGTGTGTGTGCGCTTGCGGCTTGTGTTTGTGTGTGTGTGGTGTGTGTTGTGTGTGTGTGTGCTTTGCTTCAGTGAGTGCTTGGGCGAGCTTGGTGTGTACATAGTGTGTGGTGTGTGCTTGAGCGAGCGTGTGTGGTTGTGGGCTGTGTGTGTTTGTGTGTGTGTGTGTGTGTGTTGTGTGTTGTGTGGTGCTTCATAGTGCTTGAGGCGTGTTGCTTGTGTGTACTTGTTTGAAGTGTGTACATGAGTGTGTGTTGTGTGTGTGTGTGTGTTTGTTTGTTTGTGTGTGTGCTTGAGGGTTTGTGTGCTTGTGTCTTGCTGTGTGTGTGTGCTTCAGTGAGTGCTTTAGTGTGTGCTTGAGCTTGTGCTTGAGTGTGTGCTTGTGTTTGAAGCGTGTGTAACTGTTGTGTGTGCTTGTGTGTGCAGTGTGTGTGTGTGTGCGTGTGTTAAGCTTGTGTGTATGTTTGTGTGTGTGTGTGTGTGTGTGTGTGTGTGTGTAATTGTACAGATATCTCTGTGAGGACCGGTTTTAGTTTAGTGGAGTGAGGACAGACAAAGAGAGTCTTTAAAGGCCTGTTTTTAGGGCAAAGACTTTCAGGGATCAGATTATAGTTATGTTAAGGGCAGGTTTAGGGTCAGGGTTCGGGTTAGGCAGTTAGTTGTGATGGGTAGGGTTAGGATAAGGAGCTGGAGACTGCATTGTGTCAATGAATGTCCTCAGAGATAGATAATCAGAATGTGTGGTCTTTTGCTTGTATGCATTGGTTCTGGCTTGCCTCATTAGTTAGTTAGAGTGTGTGTGTGTGTGTGTGTGTGTGTGTGTGTGTGTGTGTGGTCAGTATTTGTGGTGGGCTTGTGCGCTGCTCACCAGCTCTACTGTTTCAGGACGCTCCTCTCTCTGACTGTACGGACTCTATTGATGGCATTGACACTTCAGAGAGCTTTAGTCCTTCTAGGTCTATTCGAAAGGTACATCCTGCGATAACATCAAACCACACACAGTTTCAGTACTCTGTAGCTTTACATCCAGAAACATTGAGGTTATTTTGTGTTATAAAAGCCGAGTCTGCTCTGATGAATTCAAAACCAGTGTCAAATGTCTCTTGAGACTAATCATGGCAGATTAATTTGACAAAAACAAGGCAGTGAGGATCTGAAAGTACATCAGGTCAAATTTCAAAATGTAGTTTTTGTAGTGCACTTGATATTTGTGAAACGGTGTATTTTAAATGTTTTACTAGCTGCAGGACAACAAACATGTACTTTTATCCCTCACAGCCTGGTTTTTGTTTGTGTTGCAATAAATATGTTGCATTTTTTGATTAAAGGTACTTTACTGGGATTTGAGTTTCAATAAAAATAATAAAAAGTGAATATGTTTTTAAGTGGGATACTTGAACTTTTATCTTCTTTTATTACAAAAACAGCATCAAGTTCATCTTAAACTGTTATTGGAGACATTGAAGCTATTTGGATGTTTAGTTCCCCACTTGTATTCACCCTATTTAACAATTTATAATTTTTTTTTTTTTTTGTATGTAAAAATTGGTTGCTTTTTTTCAATTTTAGAATGATATCAGGGCTTAAACTGTTGTTGTTCTGTCCTCTTTTGGCCCGCAGGGGGAGCTAGTGACCGCATCTAAAGCCATCATTGAGAAGGAGTACCAGCCACGGGTCATTGTCAGTAAAACTGGTCCAAACCCCTTCAACAAGTTCACAGACCAGGATCTGGAGGAGTATCGCAAGGAAGTGGAGCTCAAGCAGAAAGGCCCAGAAGGTATTTTTTTGAACAAAAGTATGAGCACAAGTAATGTCTCTTCTGTTGACGATCTCAGGAGCACAAAGTGTTTTCATTTATTGTAAATGGCATTTTACCCTGCACATGAATCCTGCAGCCCAACAGCGCCCACTGCAGGTCAGGAGAGAAACTGTTGTATTGCATTTAGCACAGGTGGAAGAGTCGGCCTCGACTCCTGAAGGAGTCCAGACACCCGTCGGCGGTGCTCCAGACGTCACTTCCGCGCAGGAGGATCCGCGGCCCACCGCGACCCCGCCACCCTCCATAATCCCCAGCCGCGGCACTGAATCTGGCCGCGCGTCGGGTCACGACAGCCCGGCGGATCCTCTAGAATCCCCTCATAAGGAGTTTCACTCCGCGGTTCTGAAAGCTCTGGGCTGTGACGCGGAGCCTGAACGAGACGGGCCGCCTGCAGGTACCTGCGGAAGGCCTCTCCTCTTGGGCTGTGTTCTGACTTTGCTGGGCTCTTTCTTTCTTCCTGTCTCTTGCTGTTTCAAACCCTGGTGATCCAACATGCTTTCTGTTCTCGTGTCCACCGGTGTCCCGTCCCATAAACCCCTGCTCTGGATCTGATAATAAAGACCCTCGTCCACTCTTCCAATCTTACTCCTGGACTGAAATCACCTGCGGGCTCCTCGCTGTCCTCTGAAGTGGGATTCGCTGCTCTGATTGTTGGGGTTTATTTCGATGTTCTTGTACTAATGTGGTGTTTCTGATGGACGTCTCTGAGTCTGAGCTGAGATTTGACTAAATGTTGATGTGCTGCTTTGTTTTTTGGTTCTTCAGCATTTTTTCAATGGTTTTCCTTTTTACTTTATCATGCAAATGAATGTTACTGTTATTATAGCATTTATGAATTGGAAGAATCTATATATATATATATAATATATATATATATTTTTTATTTTTTTTTTAGTTTAGTGTCCTTTATATACAGATTAGATTATTGATATTTTAAATTAGTGTTTATTTTTTATTCGTTTAATTTTAGTAATTATTTTATTTTTTAATTTTATATTTTTTATTTTTAATAGTTTCAGTACTTTTGTTGTTTTTTTTAGTATCGTTAATGTACTATTGTTTTTTATATATTTTGAATTGGCGTTTATTTTTATATTATCCGTTTGTTTTAGTTTTAATTTTAGCATTTATTTTTATATGCATTTTGATTTTAATTTTTTAGTTAGTTTATTTTTATATTATTTTCATTTGAGTTAGTTTTAGTACTTTTTTTGTTTTTTTTAGTATCATTAATGTACTATTAGTTTTTATTCTTATTTTTGAATTAGTTTTTTTATATTATGCATTTTTCATTTAGTTAATTTTTATTATATACATTTTCATTTGAGTTAGTTTTAGTACTTTGTTGTTTTTTTATTATGATTTAATGTACTATTATAGTTTTAATAATATTTTTTTAATTAGTTTTTATTTTATATGATCCATTTTCATGTTCATTTTAGTTAAAGTTTTGGCAATTGTTTTTTTTGTTTTTTTTTTTTTGTTTTTTATCTCTATTTTAGTACATCAATGTCATATGGTATATAAACGAGTTGAAAACACTAACTAAAAAAATAAGTTTAAGGTTTTTTATATTGAATTTTATTTCAGTTAATGTTTATTTTATTTCAAGCAATGAAAATGTTTTTTATGGTTCTTCTAGTTTTAGTTAACGACAGTTGACATTCATTATCAGGAATCATCTGCTGATATATTTTGGCAGTTTTTATATTATTTTGTCTACCAAAAGTATACATTTTAATGCATTTTACCATATTTACATGCATTTCACAGATTTTATCCATCAGTCATCATCAATGTAAAAAATCCCACATGGAATCTGAATTTTTGTAGTATGTCACATTACTTGCAGTGTTTTGATGTCAGATCTGAGCGTTTGAGAAGGTTTTTATGTGGTGACGGCTGGACTGTAATGATTCTTGTGCTGTTTCCAGGTCAGACAGCGGAGGTTGAAGAGGGGCAGGTTCCCAGCGCCACCTGCACTCCCCCGAGCTCACCTGTGCGTGTGGAGGAAGGTACGTCCATCCGCTCAGACGGCGTCTCTCTGAGCATGAGCCGGTTCTAGGAGGTTGAGACCTGCTAATGTCTGTCTGTACGTTTGTTAATTAACATTTTTAGACATTTATTGCTGTTCGTAATAACAGACCAAAGGGCATCATTGATGTTTTGTTCATTTACCCCCACAATTTAAAAGAAAGTCTTCAGACAGATGATTTAAATTCATTTAAAGGAGGATTAATGACAAAATCATTTTAAATCCAAGTTAAGCCTTTTTAAAAAATCATATTTATTTTTATTTTTTTTCATTTCACCCTTTTATCTTTTTTTTTTTTTTTTTTTACCGATTTTATTTTTATTTATTTTACCCTCTTGGTCTTTATTACTATGGATTACACCCATCTTATCAAAATAGGAGCTTTTATATTGAGATTATGTAATAAACAATGCTTTATAATATCTATTTGTAGGATACACCAATATTTTCACCTTTTTTACATTGATACCAATAGCGATAATTTATTAATAATAGGACAATATTATAAATCTACTGATGCCTTTTTAAATAAACAAAAAGTAAAATAACAATGATTTAAATAAACATTTAAAAAAACTTTTTGCATTTCATGCAAGCATTGTTTTACTGACCAATTGCACCAGTGTTATTTAATTTTTTTGTTGTTGTTGTTTTTATTAGTTTTATTAATATTTTGAACTAGCTTTTTAAATATTTTTAGTAATTTTTTGTCATTTTTATTAGGGTTTTTTTTTTTTTAAATATTGCTATGCAAGTTTAATTTATTTTTATTTCAGTTTTAGTTATAATTAATTTCCATGTTATAATTTTAGGGCTTCAACTAAGGCAACATTTTTAATTTTCATTTAAAACTAATATTTATATTTTATTTAGGATTATTTAATTAACAGAAGTATTTTTAAAACTTTAGTTTTAACGATAACCCTGAATTGCTCTTGTTCTGCTTATGATATGAAATGGTCACTAGTAAATCATTCAGTTCTAGTGAATTCATAGTATTTTAGGCCCTGAATGTCATCAGATTCTTATACTCTTACTAGCTTTAATACACCAGAACGTCACACTCACATATGCACTCAGATCAGCTGCTGTATCCCGAAACTCAGGTGTAATCCGAAATGAGAAATGTCTTGTAAATCACCTGTCTTAAATGTTCTCACTCACCCTTCATGCTCATTTCTCTGGGGTCTTTAAGAATGGCTCGGCAACCATTCTTTACTTCCGGTGGCCTGTGTGTCTCTTTACGGTTTCTGTTAATTTCTTTTTAATTTAACCCGGTGGCTGTGATTTGATCTGCATAGACATTCTCTCTCTACTTGTGCTTTTTCTTCTTCGTGGCTGCGTCACAATCAGGAGATGGAAATGCAAAAGAGTACCTGTTACCATAGTAAGTACCTCACCTCCCCACACCTGAGTTTGCTTCCCTCTGCACGGCTTCACTCGACCTCACTCCTCTGCTGTCTAACTCATCTTCCTGTCCTCACTTTCCTCTGGGTCTCGATTGTTGTGAGGGATGATTTACGCCGCTCAGCTCCAGTCAGTCGTACGGTTGCGAATGCCGTTTGAAATCTGCATTTGTAACACATTTGTCTTCTATAATGTGACCGATTTTATCCATTTGGATTTGATTGGATGTCATTAAACTTTTCCTTGCTGTCACAACTCTGCCAATCTTTTCTAAAATCTCTGAATTGTGCATAATAAAACCAATAACATTTTAAATTATTATTATAGATGTCATTTTAAAGGTAAAAACACCTGTCGGATGTTGTTCGGTCTGTCTGGAGTGCGGTGAGATCATGCTATAGCAACAAATCTCTCCCTAGAAACTTCTACATCTTTCCTCTTTTAACTTCTATAACAAATAACAAAGAAATATGCCATTTTAATGCAATCTAGTATTGCTCCAGCAGAACAGGTAATGTATGAATATTGCGCTTCTGGTGTGAATAATGTTTTAAATATCTCTATTTCTCTGTTTATGACTGTCAGTGAAACGCTGCTGTGTGGTTTTGAAGCTGGTTCGTCTCTGTAGAGATCAGATAGTAGTGAGCGTTACATATGTTTGTCTTTATTACTGGTGTTTGTTCGAGAGGAAATATGAATGTCACATTCATAGATGTATGTGTTCTGTTGAAGAGCCCAGACTGGTTCTGTTTCACTGCTTATGTGCATGAATTGGGTCGCTGCTGGTCTGTATTTTCAGCCTGATGTTTCTGATGGAGAATAAAATAACTGAATTGTTAGGGGTTCAAGCGTGAAACACTAATGTAATTTATTAAATTTCCAAAGGATCCACATTCTCCTCTAAAAGTGATCGGGCAGACCAAACCATAAGTCGTATAGACTTGAAACTTTCAGGGCTGGTCGTACTCACACTGTCTACAATGTCATCAAGGCTCGCCCCGATCGGCCTGACGGGGGCGCTACAGCGGTCAAAAATATGAAATCTGATTCGCTCAATTTTCGGGTATTTTGGATATTTTTTTACTTTTGCAAACTAGTCTTAGGTTTTTGACCCAATCAGAACCAAACCAGTGCAGCGAGATTCTCCGGAATCTGATTGTCAATATTATCAAAAAAAGTTTAAATTTCGATTCACGGTCCCTAAGAATCGCCAAAGAGTTTGAAGTGGGCGGAGCCTCTTTTACTGAAATGGCTATAACTCGTGAACGGAAAGAGATATTTTCACCAAAATTGGCACACCTCTGTAAGAGCTCATTCTGTGGTCACATGAAAAAGGACACGGCGACTGGCCACTTGGTGGCGCTATAACAGGGAAAAAAAACATGTAAACGGCTATAACTACTTTGCCGTTTGTCCGATCGACTTGAAAATTGGTGTGCAGTGTCTTCGTCTGAGGTGTCCTGATTGTCTATGAGGACATTGACGTATCTCGAAAAACATGTTCAATGAAATTTGAGCAGCTATCAGACAAGGTTAACAGAGGCCGATCGGAAATGAATCTCACTGGACATGTTTGAAATTCGAAAGAAATCGGCCACTGAGGGGCGCCTTCGTGTTTTTCACTGCGTAAAAGATCATGTATCATGCGATTTTTCGCACACGCTCACAAAATTCATACCACATGGTAGAACTCCTCATTCTCAGCAACTTTGCCTCTAGGACTGACGCCGTCCATCGAATCGTTCGTTAAATGTTAGAGATTATTTCAAAAACTAACTTTGGCGAACTAGTCCTAGATTTTTGGTTCAACCTTGATACTTAAAAAGCTTTATAAATCAAATATTTCCTATGGTAAATTGCCTGTATTGGCTGTAAATGGTCATTTCCATGTATGATCGTTATAGGCTTGCTAAAATCTTTTAACAAATCTTAAAACGCTTGAACCCCGTTAATTGCTATTATATATTAGGATTTATTGAGTGACAGATATGCAAAATATAGGATGAGATGCAGGTTTTACTGTTATTTAAATCTGCTTTTAATGGTCTTTAATAGTTTGCAGATGGGGATCTTAATGTTTAACCAATGAACCAATAATTGTAAAATAATTTGATGTATATATATTTGAGAGTCCTGTACACTTATTTTAAAGCATTCATTTTTACTATTTACTATTTTATTGTTAACTAAGATCCCTATTTTGCAAACTAGGCACAGTTTTTCATGGTTCACTTTGAAATTGGTGGTTCTGCGTGGCCAGTAAATCTAGTTTTTGTTAATTAGGTAATTGCATTGGGATGCAGGTGTTTCATGGTGTAGCAGTTTGGTAATTAAAGGGTTAGTTCACCCAAAAATTAAACTTCTGTCATTAATTACTCAACCTCATGCCGTTCCACACCTGTAAGACCTTCATTCATCTTTAGAAAGTAGTAGTTGCGTTGGATCTCTATGGAGGGGTCAGAGAGCTCTCGGACTTCATCTAAAGGATCTTAATTTGTGTTCTGAAGATGAACGAAAGTCTTATGGATGTGGAACGACATGAGGGTGAGTAATTAATGACAGAAATTTCATTTTTGGGTGAACTAACCCTTTAAAGATAAAGATGAGTGTGTGTCTGGAGATCAGTGAGGTCTTTAAGGTTTACAGTCAGAAATGCTTTTTTTCATGCTTCACACATGAAGAGTGCTGAATTTCCCCTTGGACGGTTTCCATGCTGTGAGCCGATCGACAAACTCACTGTGATCTTTCCCCTCATCCTCCACAGAGGCACAACAGGAACAGACGTTCAAAGACGATAGTGACGCCGCCACTTTAAGACAGACCCTCCCCGATCTGACCCCCGACGAAGCCTCAGAAGTCGCCGCCCTCCCTGCAGAAGAGCCCGCCCCTGAACAGACAGACTCCGCCCCTCAGCCGGAGGGGGAGGAGCCTGTCGCAGGGGACGATGCGGCTGGTGACCACGGCAGTGATGAATCACCAAACAAATCCCCTTCAAAGAAGAAGAAAAAGTTTCGCACCCCGTCTTTCCTGAAGAAAAACAAAAAGAAGTCTGAAACCCAGTGAGGAAGCTTGGCAATACCTTTCTTTAAATCGATTTGTTTTTGTACTGTGTTCACATTTAGTGTGTCGATCTTTTTATTACATTTTTATTCTTTTAACAGTTCTTTATAAATGCTGGCTGAAGTGCACTTTAAGTGCGGCTTGTTAAGTATGAACATCAGTCATCTCTGTTTTTATAAAGAAAAATCTGAATATGAATAACCACTATAATGTATCGGGAATGTAAATGAACTCAAGTTAAAGTTCCTCCTGGTGTTAAATTAAGATCTTTACTCCGCTGCATGTTTATGGCTTTTCAAATCATGACTATAAACATCTCAAACACAATATGACCTGGAGTGAAATGCCTCATATAATCATGAAATCGTTTCAAGCAATCGGGTTCACAAGAGTGTAAAACATGCTTACGATAATATTCTGATCAGCTAAAGTTTGTTTTTGGATGGAAATTGACTCATTGACTGATTTTTTTGAAATGGACATTAGTGCGAAGCGTTGGTCGAATCTCACAAAACCTCTACAAACAAATCAAATGTTTTGCTTTGTGACATTTTCATAACAAATAATCACATTCCCCACCAATTATCTTTAATTCACAATTGAAATCAAGGAGTCAAAATGTGTGCAATTGCTTTGAAAATTGTTATAATTTTTTATGCAAAATATAATTTACTTTTTTTTTTTTTTTTTTGGGATGAAATGTGAATGTTTTGTGAGATTCGCCCTACAAAGATGCGTTTCTGTAGCTTTACATGTCTAAACACAAAACACTTTTCGTCCTTGTGAAGGTTTGTTTTAAAACTAGCTGTGACTTTCATCCTGCAGTAATATGAATGACATACGTTTGCTTTTGCTTTTATATATATTTTGTAGTTATTTTTAGCTGTAGTTTATAGTTTCTACGGATCCACACATGACATGCGGGGGAAAAAATATGATAAAAATACTAATACATCAACACGTTTTATTAATTCATTTTCTCATTTTAAGTAAATCATGCTCACAATATAATAACATATGGCCACGTTTTAATAATAATCGTTCCCTTGTTTTAGTTAAATCAAAATGTGAGAATGAATTCTTAATTGGTTTCATGCCATATTTTTGTCCACATGTCATGTGCGGCTCCGTAAGTTTCATTCAAAACACGTCAAGTAACTTGACATCACTGTTGTAACTTTGACACTATTATTTCTTATTAAAGTTTCAAACAGCCGCTGATGATGATGATATATGCGTGCTCTGGATTGGTTTATTGATGAACACACTCCTGCGGTGTGTGTTTCTAGTAACACTGTGAAAGTTTTCACTCAACCATCCTGAATAACCACTGCTAACATGCTTCAAGATGGACGTCTAAATGGTGAATCTCACAAAGAAACGTCCACTTCATATTTCAACACAGATTTAAAAGAGAAAAGCATTATTTTGCATACAGAAAATGATCTATTTTTAAGATTTTCTTTGCACATTTGATCCTGAAATCCTCATAACCATAATGCAAAAAAATCCTCATTACTGTAATACAAAAGATTGGTTGTTTATTAAAATTAGTGCAACAGATACTTCCATTATGTGTACTTACAAATACTTTTTCTCTATTTCAGTAATGACAATTTTTTTTCATAATAAAATTTTTGAATTCTGTTTTGAGTTGAATTATGACCTGTACGTTTCTTTGCAGTTTTCCTGAGATTCATCTGTTCTTGAATACTAACCTGTGCAGTATGAACAATTCTCTAATAACACATGACTCTTTAAAGGCAGAAAGGAGTGAAATACTAACAATGTTTAATTCTGATGGTGCAAAACAGCTTTTTGGATTCTGGACCAATGTGAAGCGGCAGTGCAGTTTGTTTTAGACACTAAAGTCTGAATATAACATGAGAGTTTGCTGAAGGACCGCACGGCATTATGGGCTTAAGCTTGTGTTGTTTTGTCCTTTGCAGTTTTCTGTTGATGTTCTTCTCAGCCGTTCTGTTGATAACATTACTAAGTTAGATGGTTTTATTTGAACTCTTCATTTCCAGTTTCTGTTGAATGTTTAAATGCTGTCTTTTCAAGAGCAATTGTATGTAATACAATATAAAAACACAATACTATTTTTTTTTTTTTTCATGGTACTGTTTATTTTGCAACCATGAATAAAACTCCATCTTTAAAAACAGCCATGATTTGAAGATTGTTTGTTTTATAAATTTGATCTAACACAACAGTAACTTTGTTATTGATGATAACAGATGTATTTACTGTAATGTCTATTTTGAGATCATTATCATATAGCTCAATTTATGAAGATGCAAAGTACACTATATAGTGGTTAATATAGCAGACTAGTGTGCATTATACACATTTACTGCTATGTGCTGTATTAAATGTCATTGTTGCTGAACCACATTTGAACTTATGAATAAAATGTAAATGGTGTTTGCGTGTTTTCAGTAAACACTATACAATAAAACGATTATGAATCAAAAGTCAAGTTCAAACAAGTGTAGATAACACACATATATCAAACCATATGGTAACCAGTATAAAAGACACATCTGTTAATCTGCAGTTATAGTTCACACAGGCTGAACAATGAATAATTTGGTAATGATTATTATTCCTGATGATTATTAATATTGCTGATGCATGTTTTTGGGAGTACCTGCTGTAAATGTGAAGCTCTTCATTTTAAAAGATTAAAAGTAGTCATTTGTTATACTGGTTGAAACTCTCTTGGTTGAAACATCTTGATAGCAATCAATAATAGAAGTGGTCTAAGTATTAAAATGCACATATATCTTCTGTAGAAGTCACATGACTGCAAAATGTTCATCCAATCATTGCATTCAAAGCAAATGCATTTCTCTGTCAACAAAGTCGAAATGAATCTGCAGGAATCAGGTGAGTAAGAGCTCTGTAAGTTGTTTACGTTCTTTATTATTTTAATGTTATGTGCTTTGAGATATGAGGTAATTTAACTCTGGTCTTTTGACTGCTCTGGCTGTGCGCATTCATGTGTTTTGGAGGAGGCGTGGCTTTGGAGCAGAGAGTGCAGAGAGTTCCTCGGGCAGGGGCTCAAAAATAAAAAAGGGGCAATGTAAAAAAAAAAAAAAAGGATTATATATATTATATTTATTATCAATGTTTTAAACAGTTGTGCTACTTAATATTTTTATAACCTGCTGTGATACTTTTTTCAGAATTCTTCTATAAATAAAATGTTAAAAATAACAGCATTTATTCAAATTCTGTAAAATTTCACAATATTACAGTTTTTTGATCAAATAAATTCAAGCTTGATGAGCATAAGAGACTTCTTGCAAAAGCAGTGTGAAAAGATGGATCTCAAAATCTAGTCACTGCTGGAAAGGGTTCAAATATGCAAAAGATGCTTGAAAACTGAAGAATCTGCAGGATCTGGAGGATTTTTCTGAAGAACAGAGCTCAGTTTAACTGCTCAGAACAAACAAGAGACTCATGAACAACCATCACAAAACACAAACACAGTCGTGGATCATCAGGTAACCAGACTCAGTATGAACAACCAAGGTAAACTTCTGAATGGGGTTATTCAGGACAGTACTAAATAAAAAAAAGTTATATGATCCCTCTTATTTTGTTAAAACAATTAACATTTTGCACATTCTACAAGGTGTGTGTAAACTTATGACTTCAACTGTATAATATACAAAAGTTTGGATACATTTATATTTTATGCTTTTGCAAAAAGTCTTTTATGCTCATCAAGCCTGAATTTATTTGATCAGAAATACAGAGGAAAAAACTAATATTGTGAAATTTTACAGCATTTGAATAAATGCTGTTATTTTTAACTTTTTATTTATCGAAGAATTTCAGCTTTGATCACTGGAATATTTTAAAGTATATTAAAATAGAAAACAGTTATTTTAAATTGTAATAATATTTCACAATATTACTGTTTTTGATCAAATAAATACAGGCTTGATGAGCAGAAGAGACTTATTTCATAATGTTGCATAATTATCAAAAATGGTAATAAAGTGTTTAGGCCTGTAGGTGGCACTTGGGCTTCATTAACTATGATAGTTTCATCATATAGTAAACTGTATCAATATACATGAATTGAACTCTACTTACCATTAATGCGAGTTTTTGGTGCTGCATGGTTTTGTGCAGTGCTTAAGTGTCAGTTAACATCCATTTAGTCAGCAATGCAATTTGATTTATAAAATGAGACAACCCGCAGAAATCGCTCCACAAATGCAACTTCGCCTGTCCATTTAATTTTCAACCGATTTATGATTTGGAAAGGAAAATTACTGCTCCACTTCACATTGTCAAATTAAATTTGAACTTCTTGTGCTGGAACACGATTGGTTGGTGTATTCTACATGACAAACGGGCTTTGATGAATTACGTAATATTTTAAAATATATAATATATAGATTTTTAATTAAATCGACACTCTAGCTTTGATTATTGATGAAAAAATTAAATTGTTTGGTTTATTTTTTTTCTTCCATCAGCCATAGGCACTCAGTGAAAGAACCATATATAGCTCGAGACGAGCCCATGTTTCCAAACAGACTGTGGAAAATCAGTCCGTGCATCAAAACGCACGCATCCCATAGCAACGCCTCAGACTACAAAAATAAACAGGAGCATGCTTTTGGTAGCCTCTCTGCAATTGCCTACCCTACCTTTAATTGAAAGTGAAACTTTACTCTGAGGTTCATTTCTAAGTAAATTAGAGAAAAATGGCGGCACAATCTTTTGCTGAGGAGGATTTCTCTTGTCCAGTGTGCTGTGATATTTATATAAATCCTGTTCTTTTGTCGTGTAGCCACAGTGTTTGTTCAGTCTGTATTCAGAGATTTTGGGAAAATAAAACATTAAAAGAATGTCCGGTTTGCCGAAGAATATCTTCAAATGATCGTCCTCCGTTGAATCTGGCATTGAAGAACCTGTGTGAGAGTTTTCAACAGGAGAAAAGTCAGAGATCTTCATCTGAAGATGAAATGGTCTGTAGTGATCACAAAGAGAAGCTCAAACTCTTCTGTCTGGATGATCAGCAGCCCGTGTGTTTGGTGTGTCGAGACTCCAGAAAACACTTCAACCACAGATTCTGTCCCATCGATGAAGCTGCGATGGACAATAAGGTCAGATAAATGATGTTTTTTGTTTAATCATCAAATGTCAATAATTATTGACATTTTCACAATGACAAGCCAATACTGAAAAACAAAATATAATTGTGTGGGTTTATTAAAACAGGAACAATGCATAAGTTTTTTTTTATATCTGTTAAATGATCTGAAACCAAAGATAATATAAGATCTGATAAAATTGCAATTTGGCAATTACTGAATTTGCTAAATTATTCTTTATGTCTTTAATTAATAATTTTATTCTGACTTCAAGCCATAAACAGATTGTAAAAGTTGTAAATCTGACAATATGCAAATAAATGAAATGTTTACATTTTCAATTGTATAGGGGAAGTATAATTTTAAGTATACTCAGAATTAATAAATAAATGTGTCTGGTTTTAAGATAATGCCAGACTGTTTTTCCATGGACATTTTCCATGGTGTGAAATTTCCTGTTCTGCACCATGTTTTTGTAGTCCTTTGCAGTTCTTTTTTTTTTTTTTTTTTTTTTTTTTTAACTTTATTTTTCACAAATGTTATTTTACAAAAATGACAAAACAGCAGACCACAAAACAATAACAAAAACACAGAGCATCTAGTTTGCACACACACAATACCATTAGACTATTACACTTGATATTTCAGCATAATAAAATAGAGTAATACTTGTCAATATCTAAAGGCAGAGTTTCGTTTCATATAGTTGTCCCATTTTTTCCAATAAAGTTTACATTTGTCCGAGGCCAACCTTATTGAGAATGTGAGTCTTTCCATTTCACGAATGTCTGTGATGATCTGGAACCAGTCTGTTTTGGAGGGAACATCTTCACACAGCCACTTGCGTGTTATGGCTTTCTTTGCACCAGCTAATAGTATTGACAGAAGATACTTCTCTGATTTTGTTAACTCTTGAGGTAGATTACCTAAATAGACTATTGTGAAATCGTATAGCAAGTCCAGTCCAGTTATGCTTTTTATTTCTTTTACCACCATTGACCAGAAGGGTGTAATTTTGGTACAGCTCCAAAAAACATGAAAATGGTTTGCTTTGATGTCACCGCAGTTTCTCCAACACACAGCTTTGTCGGATCTTTACATTGTTTACTCTTAACATATGGTGAATAAAGAAACGTACAATGTTTTTCCATATAAACTCCCTCCAAGTACCAGAAGATGAGTATTCATGGCAGTCTTACATATGTTCAACCAATCATCTTCAGAAATTAATATATCTGCTTCTTTTTTCCCATGTTTGTCTAATATATGTGGTTGAGAGGTTTCTTGCAGCTTGTAAACATGTATATACCTTTGATATTTGTTTCTTAGGGGCATTACCTTTGCAAGATTCTACCAGAAGTTTAACCAGTCCTACTTCTTCTTCCATAAAATTTATATTTTTTTGTCATAATAGTGCCTCAGCTGAAGATATCGGAACAAATCATGTTTTTGTAAATTATATGTCTCTGAAAGTTGTGAGTAACTTTTAAGAACCTTCTTATCTGAAGAGTCCAATATCCGTGATGCCTTTTTGAGACCAATGCACAAAACCACAATCTGTCTTTGAAGGTAAAAACTCAGAATCATAGGCTGGCCATCTTAAACATCTGGCACTCCTCTCAGTGTTGCTGTTTTTTTAGTATTTTAAACCAAATTTCTATTGGTACTGTTATCGAGGAAGGTAGCAATGTGAATTTAAATGTTTATTGAGAAGAGGTTTATCACCGAGCATGGACTGTAGGGGGTGTCAAAATATGACTGATCTATTTCCTTCCATTTAGCCTCGCATGTTGGGTCACTCCAGCCTATCAGTACTCGCAGCTGTGCTGCTTTGTAGTAATCTTCCAAACATGGTACAGCCAATCCGCCTTTCTCCTTTTGCAACTGTAATGTTTGGAACTTTATTTTTGGTTTTTGCTTTGCCCAAATAAAATGTGACATCATTCTATTCCAATCATAAAATTGTTTGGGTGGTATCCGAATTGGCAGTGCCAGGAACAATAAGAATCCTTGGTAACACATTCATTTTGATACTATCAATCCTATTATACATATTCATTGGCAGCAGAGACCACCGCTGTATATCAGCTTTAATATTTGAGGTCAATATAGCATAATTTTCTTCAAACAATCTAGAAAGATTTTTGGAATTTGGATTCCTAAATATTTTATTTTGTTATTTTTCCAGTTGAATTTTGACAATTTTTTAATATCTATGGACGGGTGATAGTTAAATGAGATAATCTGAGTTTTTTGCAAATTTAATTTGTATCCTGAATAGGTACCAAATTCTTTAAGTAAGGACAAGAGGTTGGGTAAACTCACTTTAGGGTTAGATAATGTTAAGAGGACATCATCAGCATACAAGCATGCTTTATGTTCCGAGTCTCCTATGATAATACCGGAGATGTTTTTATGTTCTCTGATTGCTTGAGCAAGAGGTTCAATAAAGAGAGCAAAAAACGTCGCACTAAGGGACAGCCCTGTCGACAGCCTCTTTCTAAATTCACAGTGTCGGAAAGGTCCCCATTTATTTAATTCTGGCAGATGGCGAGTCATACAAAGATCTTATACATCCAATAATATTACTATTAAATCCAAATCTGTTTAAAACTAGGTATAAATATTCCCAACCAACAGAATCAAATGCTTTTTCAGCATCAAGACTAACGGCTATTGATTCTTTATTTTTCATTTTATCAAAAAGATGGAGGGCCCGCCTTACATTATCATGAGTTTGTCGGTTTCGTACAAATCCAGATTGATCTGTGTCTGTTAGTTCAGGGACAATTGATTCAAGCCTCTTGGCTAATATTGTTGCAAATATGCGGTAATCAATGTTTAAAACCGATATTGGCCTATACGAACCACATTCAATTTTGTCTTTGCCTGGTTTGTGTATAACTGAAATCACCGCCCGTTTCCAGGATGGTGGTATTTCTCCTCCTGTTAAGATGTGGTTAAAACAATTTTTAAGTTGGGGAATAATTAATTTTCGGAAATGTCTGTACCACTCTGCGGGGTAACCATCCTCCTGCCATTTTGTTTACTTTCAATTTAGAAATTGTTCTACTGATTTCCTCCTCTGTTATTAATTGATTTAACCTTTCGTTCTGTTCTGTTCCTATTGATGGTAGGTCAAGCGAGGACAGAAAACGGTTTGTAGCTTCTTGATCCAATGGGTGTGGTTGGGTATATAGTTGCGTATAGAAAGCTGCAAAAGAATTTGTATGTCTTTCAAATTATAGTGTATGTGTCATTGAGGGTTTTTCACCTTGTGTATAAATCTATCAGCCTGCTGTTTACGTAATCTCCAAGCAAGAAGTTTCTTAGCTTTGGGACCATTTTCATAGTAATTTTGCTTCATAAATTTGGTTTTCTTTTCTATTTGATCCTCATAGGCCTTGTTTAAAGTTTGCTTTATTTCTGCTATATTTCTAATAGGTCATTATTATTATTTTGCATATGTTTTTGTTCAAGGGACTTTAGTTCTGCGGTCAAATCATTGATACGTCTTTCTCTTTCTTTTTTTTTCATAGAAGACCACATAATCAATTTTCCCCTAAGAACGGCCTTTAAGGCGTCCCAAAATATACTTGGAGAAGTGCAGGTGTCATTGTTATAGTCTGTATAGTCTCTAATTTCTTTTTCAACAAAATTATGAAATTCACTATCTTTTAAAAAACTGGTGTTCAGTCTCCATAATGTTTCTTTACGGTCATTATCTAAATGTAATGTTAAACATACATCTGCATGATCGGATACGTCCTTCACTCCTATTTCACATTCTACAATTCTATGTCTGTCAGCGTTTAGCATAAAAAAATAATCTAAGCGTGAATGCACACGGTGAGAATGAGAAAAAAAAGTATAACTCCTGTTTGTTGGATACAGACTTCTCCATACATCCATCATCCCAACTTCCTTAAGCATTTTCTTAACAAGGATTGCCTGCTTGAGGTTTTTTAATTTTGCTCGAAGAATCTATGGAGGTGTTAAGACAAATATTCCAGTCACCTCCACAAATAAACACTCCCGATATTTCTGTTACAATAAGGTCAAAAATTCTCTTAATTAGACTATTGTCTTTACCTGGTGGTCTATAAACGTTTAAGAGAGTCACTTCTTTATGATCTATATATCCTTTAACCAATATATAACGTCCCTCCTTGTCGCTAACCTGAGATGAAAATTGGAAATTTAGCCTGCTTGGTAGAAGAATAGCAACTCCTCTAGAATTACCTTTTGAGTATGAAGAGTAATACAAGTTTTTATATCCCATTTTGCGTATCTTTTCGTGCTCTGCGTCTGAACAATGTTTCTTGCCAGAATATTATGTCATATTTCCCGCGTTTCATTTTAGCAATAGCTTGCTTCTTTTAATTGGGTTATGTAAACCATTTACATTAAGGGTAATTACCTTATAATGCTGTTTGACCGTCATCTTTATGGGGGTATAGAATAATGTACATATATATCTCTAGATGCTCTGTTGAACAAACGAAGGTCTGCAAAGAAGAACGTAAAACACTCCTGAACAAAAAAGAAAAAAAAGGGTGACTTCCAAAAGTGAAGTGTAAGTCCACCTTCATGTTTGGAGGGGGGAGGAGAGCCTGGAGAACCAGGGCATCCCTCTCAGTGCTGCCACTCTTCCTCTCCTCTATCGTAGCAGCGCAAGAGAAAGCGTTCCTCATGTGACGGTCAATAACAATGTCACTCTTTTTTAAGGGCGGAGTCATAATCCTCTGTTTACTTTTCTATTCCAGCACGTAGAGATGACTAGCTGGGACGTTTTAGTTAGTCCTTATTATCGGGGCGCTTGAATCTTTTCAGCTTTTCCTGAATATGTTTTGTGCGCTCCTCTCTGTTCCGACCGGTTCCACGCGCTGATTCCCAAGGGGTTTTCCTCATCCTGTGAGTGGGTGCGGCGGGTGCGGTGTCCTCCACCACATCATCTTGTATTAGCCCTCTCTTCTTCAAGTCGTCCGTAGCTTCCTCTAGACTTTTGTAAATGATTGGGCCTTCATCAAAGAACACGCGAAGTCTGGCCGGGTACATAGTTTGGAAACGACAGCCTTTCTCTTTCAGCATTTTTCTGATTGGGTTGTAAGATTTGCGCTTGGAGAGAATGTCACTGGGGTAGTCGTGGTCAAAGTACACACGTTTTCCAAGGAATTGAATAGTCTTTTTCTCCCATGCCGCGCGCAACACTTTCTCCTTCGTTGTGTGCTCCAGAAAGCACATGACAATGGATCTGGGATTAGCACTCGGTGGTGGTTTGGAGCCTAGCGAGCGGTGGCAGCGCTGTATGTTAAGTGTCGTATTAGCGAGAGAAAGTTCTGATTTTAAAAAGTTCTCCATGAAAAGTTGAATATTGGTGCCTTCGGATTCTTCGGTTATACCATGTATGCGAATATTGTTCCTGCGTGAACGTGCTTCCAGCTCTGTTACTCGTGTTTGGAGCTCCTTTTGCATGTATAGAGCGTGTTCCAGGGCATCGTTAACATCGGCATTGATCTCCTCAATGTCGGTCACTCTCTGCTCTGTCTCCTCCACTCTTTGAGTCACTTCTTTTAATTCTTTAGCAATGTCGTCCATACGTTTCCCCATTTCTTCTCGGAAACCACTCACTTCGGTATTTAATGCCCCAATCTTGTCGATCAGCTCGTTTTTAGCGTCATCTTGAACTTTTTTTAACTCTGCAATGATAGTAGCTTGAATAGCTTCCATGCTTTTGTTATCTTTAGCTAGCTCGTTAGCTGCGTTGGTTTCTGAGGATAAAAGATCTGTCGGTTGAGTAGTTGTTTGCTGATTCGCCCTTGTTCTTCTTTGTTTACTTCCTGACATACTATATTATACTATAATTTTCAGGTTTTTATGTATTTTTCCGTCAGGGAGCATAAGACCGTCAGGGAGTTAAGATATTACGCTTTTGCTCGCTTCCTCGTCATCCCGGAAGTCCGTCCTTTGCAGTTCTTGTTGTATTTCCAGGTGTGTCTTGTTTGCCTGTTACCGCTTGTGTATTTAAACCCCAATGTTTCTTATGTTACTTGTCAAGTCTGTCCTTCTTGGATGTAATTTTTGGTCCGCTAAATCTGTTCCTGTTTCTCTCTCTTTGTGTTTAATAAAATTCACTGTTTGGTCCAGCTCTCCAGCATTTTTGAGGTCCCCCATTACAGATAATGAGTGAAATATTTTTTCTGCAATACAGCAATAAGAATTTGAGAGACAAATTAGCAACTGACATGAAAAAAAAAAAAAACTTTAAAAAAAAGGGGGGTAACACTTTACAATACGGGTGCACTAATATGCATTAATTCATGCTTAACTAATGCACAGATAATCATGTGTTAATGAATGATGAGGCACATGACTATTAACTAATTGTTAAGTAATATGTCATTTATGGGTTTTGAAAGTTGCACATGCAGTGAGTGTAATGTCAGAGAATGTGTTTGAAGGATGGGTAAGTTGGGCTGCACATGAATATCAGCACGCCAGAATCTGAAATACTGACCACTGTTACACTATGTTTAAACTGGACGCGACCCTTATCGAGTCATGTGACAGACCATTGCAAGTTCATTTGTCCTTCATAACAGAAGTAGCATTTTGTTGTGTCATGTAGTGCCGTCCCGCATCCAGTGTAGCATCACTGTTACTGATTATTATAACGGGTTCTATTGTCTTTGTCCAGTCTTGACACAGTGTTGCGAAATAGCAATGCCCGGCCACATGTTCTCAGTGTTCTGCCTTTGAATCCTTGACCTCAAGCTTAACCTGACACATTCCTGTGCCATGAACAACAAGGTTCTGGATGCAGCAGTTCATCTGGTACAGTGGAATCACAGTTGTAGATAGTTGGAAATTGACATCCATGGCTTAGTGATATCAAAACCATGATGACATATTGCTTAACAATTAGTTAATAGCCATGTGCCTCAATAAGTAAAGTCATAACATAATGATACATTTGCAAATCATTAGCAAATCATAATTAACACATTAACTTACACTATTAGTTAATAAAATATGTTATTAAGGAATTAATACATTATGAAACTATTTAATTAATAACAATTCATATATTACTTAATCTATTAATCACACAGACTCTTTATTAGTTGCTGATGCAGTAATCATTAATGATTAGTCCTTCATGAGTCATTCATTAACACATGATTATCTGTGCATTAGTTATGCATGAATGAATGCATATTAGTGCACCCATATTGTAAAGTGTTACCAAAAAGTCTTATTTCTTTAGATACTAGCACTAAATTATCTAATGTTTGCTTTTAATATTTCAGTTTATTGTGTCATTAAGTAGTAAAAATGTTTTGAGTTATGGTGCATCTGTCAGCACAAATCCATTCCCTCCACTGTCTGCACTATTGTTAAATAAAAGAGGTAAAAACCCCAAAATAAAAACAAATTCAACACTCTTTTTGTTCTCTTTCAGGAGATACTCAAACCTTCACTGGAATGCTTACAGGAGGAACTGAGAAAATATGTGAATCATGAACAGAATCTGTGTAAAACTGCTGAAGATATTAAGGTTTGAAATAAACAATGTGTTTAATGCAATTCTTGAAGATACTGATGTAGATCTGGTTTAGCCAATATTGTTGCATCTTTAATTTCAGTTTCAAGCTCAACTCACAGAGACGAAGATTAAAGAGGAGTTTGAGGAACTTCGCCAGTTTCTACACATTGAAGAAGCGTCCAGAATAACAGCACTGAGAGAGGAAGAAGAACAGAGGAGTCAGATGATGGAGGAGAAGATGGAGGAGACGACCAAACAGATTTCATCTCTCACAAGCATGATCAGTGACATGGAGAAGCAGATGAAGCCTGAAGATGTCTCATTCCTGCAGGTGTCAATGAATCTTCACTATTCTCCAATTATATGAATGTCAATTTCAGAGATTTAAGCCAAACTCAATTTTGCTGAATAATTTGCATTTCTTTTTTTTATTCTTTACAGAACTTTAAGGCCACATTGCAAAGGTTTGTGTCATATCTGTTTCTCTCTGTCCTTCTGAACTCAAGTCAAGTCACCTTTATTTATATAGCACTTTTTACAATGCAGATTGTGTCAAAGCAGCTTTACATTGATAACTGGAAAAAATTTTTGGCTGCACAGCAGCTCTAGAGGAAATTGGTATCATTGTCCAGCTTAAGTAAGTTCAGTATTGATTTATCTATACAACAGGCTCAGGAGAAAACAGTGAGTCATCATCCAGCTCAGTTCAGTTCGCATACAATGGTGTCAATGCAGGCAGATCAAAAACATTGTTGAATATCAAGTGTCCCCAACTAAGCAAGCCAGAGGTGACAGCGGCAAGGAACCCAAACAGGTGACAAAAATGTAGAAAAAACCTTGGGAGAAACCAGGCTCAGTCAGGGGGCCAGTTCCCCTATGGCCATCAACAAACAGTGTGTGATTATGATTCAGGCAGCATTACAGGTCAGAATTCAGATTGGACTGGAACAGTCAAAATATTTAATCATGATCCATCTGGTTGAAGAGCGGATTCATTACGTCGGTATGGAAACCGTTTGTTTTTTTTTTTTTTTTTTTTTTTTGAGGGCCTGTACCGCTCAACATCTCTGACTCTTGAATGTTGTTTCAGAGCCCAGCATAGCCTTCCAGATCCAGACCCCAGTCCAAGTGTGATGATCACTTTCACAGATCACCTGACCAACCTGAAGCTCAATGTCTTACAGAAGATGCAGGACAATGTTGGTAAAAGTGAGTATGACAGAATGCAACAATGATTTCTGTATTTTTTGTTTTAATGTATGTGTATGAGGGTGTATCCGTTCTCTCTCTCTTCAGCTTCAGAGTTCAGCATCAATTGTTCTCATTTCCTTTTTGAGGAAGTCAAAATAATGAATGAAAGCATTTTCAGAGTGCTGGAGGAAACAGTCCAAATAAGTTTGGAGGCCAACAGTCCAAGAAAGGACCACTGCAAGAAGTAAAAGAAATGAATCAGCAGCCCAAGTTCTTCTTAAAAGACTCTCAGCAAGAAGTGAAAGAAATGAAACCCCTGCCCAGTTCTCCTTAAAGACTCACAGCAAAAATTAAAAGAAAAAACCCAAGCCCAGTTCTTATTAAAAGACTCACAGCAAAGTGAAAGAAATGAAACCCCAGCCCAAGTTATCCTAAAAGACTCTCAGCAAGAAGATGTAAAAGAAGTGAGAACCCTGCCAAAGTTCTCCTTAAAAGACTCTCAGCAAGAAGTGAAAGAAATGAAACCCCTGCCCAAATTCTCCTTAAAAGACTCACAGCAAAAAGTAAAAGAAATAAAACCCAAGCCCAAGTTCTTCTTAAAAGACTCACAGCAAGAAGTGAAAGAAATGAAACCCCTGCCCAAGTTCTCCTTAAAAGAGTCTCAGCAAGAAGATGTAAAGAAGTGAGAACCCCCAAAGTTCTCCTTAAAAGATTCTCAGCAAGAAGTGAAAGAAATGAAACCCCTGCCCAAGTTCTCCTTAAAAGAGTCTCAGCAAGAGAAAAGAAGCGAAACCCTGCCCAAGTTCTCCTTAAGCCAGCAAAATAAAAGAATAAAACCCAAGCCCAAGTTCTTCTTAAAAGACTCACAGCAAGAAGTGAAAGAAATGAAACCCCTGCCCAAGTTCTCCTTTAAAGAGTCTCAGCAAGAAGATGTAAAAGAAGCGAGAACCCTGCCCAAGTTCTCCTTAAATGACTCACAGCAAGATGAAAAGTGAGAACCTGCCCAAGTTCTCCTTAAAGAGTCACAGCAAGAGATGTAAAGAAGCCAGAACCTGCCAAGTTCTCCTTAAAAGAGTCTCAGCAAGAAGAGTAAAAGAAGCGAGAACCCTGCCCAATTCTCCTTAAAAGCAGCAAGAAGATGTAAAGAAGTGAGAACCCTGCCCAAGTTCTCCTTAAAAGAGTCTCAGCAAGATGTAAAAGAAGTGAGAACCCTGCCCAATTCTCCTTAAAAGACTCACAGCAAGAAGATGTAAAAGAAGCGAGAACCCTGCCCAAGTTCTCCTTAAAAGAGTCTCAGCAAGATGTAAAAGAAGTGAGAACCCTGCCCAAGTTCTCCTTAAAAGACTCACAGCAAAAAGTAAAGGAAATAAAACCCAAGCCCAAGTTCTCCTTAAACGACTCACAGCAAGAAGATGTAAAAGAAGTGAGAACCCTGCCCAAGTTCTCCTTAAACGACTCACAGCAAGAAGATGTAAAAGAAGTGAGAACCCTGCCAAAGTTCTCCTTAAAAAACTATCAGCAAGAAGTGAAAGAAATGAAACCCCTGCCCAAGTTTTCTTTAAAAGACGCACTGCAAGAAGTAGTAAAAGAAATGAAAACCCTACCCAAGTTCTCCTTAAAAGAATCACTATAACTTGTTTGGGGTGGGGTGGGGTTGGGGTTTGTGGCTTGCGATTGACCTCCCCACTAAATCATATCGCTGTTACACTGTAATGGTGTTACAACATCAGGTTTGCAGCCTCATTTAACCCCTTAAGCTCTTAAGCTTATTTTGGATTTCCAACTGAAATTGACATGACATACAGTTAAGTAAATAAATAAAATTGGTGTCATTTTAAAGGAAACCCCTTAATTAATGTTGAAAAACATTACACTGAAATGTAATGTTAACATAGTTAAATCAATGTTGCAATTGTATGTACTAATGCTGAAACAACATTAACATTTCAACTACACTTCAATGGTACATCATCCAATTCCAGTCCATTACAAAGTTTCTTTTACTAGGAAATGAGGAACTTAAATACACAATGATGATTAACTCAAAAACTGACAGGTGTGATCGTAAATGAGTGTCCATGACAACTGATTAGTGGCAGAAAAAGGAGAACAAAGGAACACAGTTAAACATACTTACAGAAAATGAAACCAATCCTAAGTCAAGACATGACAATTTTAAAGGTTGTGGAGCTTTTAAAGGTTGTCGGTACTATACAACACTGACAGAATACTCAACCCATAAAGGATTTTTATGGAGCATGCTGCAGACATTATCACCCTCACCTGTGAAGGGCTGCCCATTTTAGACTTCAGAGCCCAAGCCTACGGCAGACCCGTGCCTGAGCTGATATCCGCCACGGACAAAGAGCCAGATCCGATGCCCTCTACGGAGACAGAGCCTGCAGCTCTGTGTGAGCCGGTTAAAGTAGTTTAGTGAAACTAGAAGAGGATGATCTTCCACCACTGATCCCAGGCAATCCCCTGCTCAATGTCTACATCGTCGCTGATGATGCGCCCACCATGCCTCTCTGCCTAAACCAGTCACTTCTTCGGCCCCTCTCCACTGATTCCCTCAAGTCCCCTGTCTCCTCCTCTTTTAAGTTCAACCCTTCAAGCTGGACTAGCTGCAGATCTTTTGGTTACCAGCTCTGCCTTGGAGAGTGGATCTCCTGACTTCACCTCGGGCCTCTGATCCAGTTAGTCCACCTCTGCCCGTCGACCAGTCGGTGCCCTCTTGGCTCCACCGAGCTCCCTTGCCATGGACTCAAGTGCTTTAGCTGTGCTCCATCCCTCCAACCCCTACAGCTCCGTCGGTCTTCACCTTGGTCACACCGGAGTTGCCTCAGTCCTCTGGTACCTTGGTTCCACCTCGAGTGCTCATCTCTGCGGCTCCGTCTAAGCCACTGGATCCTTTGGTGTCATCCAACCTCGTCATCACCTCAGCTTCGCCCAGGTCTTCAGATCTCTCTGTTCCATCGCTGGTGGTCGGGCCACTAACTTTACCCTGGATCCTCCCAACATCAATTCCGCTCTGGGTCTTTGTACCACCTGGGCTTGAAGTTTCAACCTGCTCCATTCCACCAGTGCGTCCTCTATGACTCCTCCCACCATCAGCTCTGCCATGGAAGTCCTCTGCTCCTTCACTCTCCTGAACTTAATTTGAACATTTGTCATTTACGGTGCCAGGAATTGCCTTCTGGAAGGGTGGAGTTCTGTCAAGTTTTGCCTGAGTTTTGGTTTCGTTTTCTGTCAGTATGTTTAGTCACCTGTTTTCCTGTGTTCATTTGTTCTCCTTTTCCCACCACTAATTAGTTGTTATGGACACTCATTTACTATCACACCTGTTAGTCTTTGAGTTAATCATCATTGTGTATTTAAGTGCCTCATTTCCTTTCATTCATTGTCGAGTATTATTTGTGCTGTGCATATATTCTTCAATCTCTTAATCTTTGGCAGAAGAGAGAAATTAATCTTGCTGATTCTCTCGCGCGAAGTGAATCGCAGTTTCTCTGTTTCAAGGCATGTAATAGACTGTTCGCTACTGATGTCATGCTTTCATGTGCATGCTCTCCATGAACTCAGGATCAAAGCCTGAGTTGACAGAGAAAGTTGATTATCAGTGTCATGGTACCAACTAACCCTGGTTGAATTGGTTTGTATTTTTTAACTTGAAACTAATCTTGTAATCCTGAGTTTGTTCAACTACCTTCATGGTATAGCCCCCTGGCCTCTGGTTATCATGGCAACAAAGACAAACCAGCAAGAAAATACATTTTACACCCCAAAGGAATTTAGTGAGAGTTCACTCACAAATGCATTCCTTATTGAAACAGACACAAGGCTCATAAAAAGGTCTTCTTTCCATTAATTCATAGACGAACCATTGAGTCAGTGTGCATATCCCCAGGACATTGTATTACTTCTGTTTTGTATATTGTCTTTTGTATTGTATACTGTTTTATGCATGTTATATGACTGAACCACTAGTTAATGTAACCTCATCTATATAATGCTTCATGTCAAAATGGTCCTTTAATGCCCCTTTAACATGCATTGTATGCTTGTTATATTTAATCAAGAGTATAAAGGGACATAAAACTGCCATTCCACTCCGAGTCAGCTTCCAAACAAAGAAGCCTGTCACCCTTGAAATGACACCTTTATCATTGGTCAAGCTAAACTCAAGAGGTGTGACCTCTGCAGAAGTTAAAAGGGGCATTATTTCAGTGACCCTCTCTCTTCGCGTTGCTGGACATCCGGTCTGACCATGATGGGATCTCACTTTGCCCCGAAGTGCAGCCAGAGGGGTCTCAAATTTACAGCTGTATTTGTAACTTTCCACCCAGGAGAGAGGACTCTCACAACCACAACCGAGTCAGACATTGCTAAAGTTCATCATTCTTCACTCAACCTGGAAGAACCTGATTTCAACTTCACCACCATCGAACTACTGAATCATCAATACTTTTCATCCAAGACTGCATATGGACGCTCGTTCAGCAGCTAAGGCATTGCAAGTATTTTGTATATTTTAACTAACTAAACAGAGATTTAGTGTAATCTGTAGAGCCCTTTACCAAGGTGCTTTAAATCAAGAAACTTGATGGTTTTGTTCAACTGGTTAACTGACTCTTACATTTCCATAGCTTTAATTCTGTTTCTGTTTAATTCATTCACTTTCCATTTTACCCATGAGAGAGTGCGTATATATGTGTTTGTTTAGTCTTGTGTTTGAGATTTAGTTAAATAAAACTTTTGTGCATATTCACGTGTGTTGATTCTGTGGTCATTGCTTGCGAAACAAATTATGATGGAATCACAGCTACATGCACTTAGTGAAAATGCCTCATTTAATCAAGCAATCTTACCTGACCAGGTTTGCCAGAGTGTAAAACATGTTTAAGATAATATTCTGATCAGCTCAAATTTGTTTTTGAATGGAAATTGATTCTAATTAATTTTTTAAATGGACATTCAGTTTGAAGCATTGAGTGAATCTCATAAAACCTGTATGAACATAAGAGAAACTCAAACCCCAAAATCAAAAGAATGAATAATAATAAAAAAATGTTTTTATGACCTTTCTTGCATTGTGACATTTTCATAACCAATAAGCACATTTTCCCCCCAATTATCTTTAGAGAAAATAATTTAAATTATTTTGGGGTAAAAGACACTGTAACTAACAGAAGACACAATATTAAAATTGTGGTGCTTCTAATTAAGTGATAAAAAGCAGTTGCAAATGTTGGGCTATACATACTCATCTTTGCAATAATAAAATGTGCAACACTTTACGTTTTACTTCTGTTGTGGCAAAAAATCAACTCCGACTCTACTGCACTAAGAGACAACACGTCCAATTGTCTTTAAAGCTTTTATTTCTTGCAAGAAAGATTCAAACAGTCATGACAGCTTCACTTGGAAACCACAGAGTGTAAGAATAACACATTCCTTTCCCTGGGCACCTTATACTTCCCCTTAGCTCTTCAAGGTTAAACTCTCCCTTCCAAATATAGTCATTTCCTGACCTTTGCTCCTCCACGTATGTCACACAAAACATGCATGTCACGTAAAACATGTTCTTTTCCATATCTCTGTTAAGGATATCTTGTACAGATCATAGGTCTGTCTTACCCGAGACCCCTCATATCTTTCAGGCAAAATTTAACCTAACCCACCCAGGTGTAACCCCCCAGGTGTGTCTCCCCTGATAAGGCTGTGTCTCTAAAGATACATATACTACTTAGAAATATGATATTACTTTTATTACTTTACAACAATTCCCTCTTCTTATCATTCATTGATAACTAATGATTACTTCTACTTCATTTCACATCACTTAAATTTGTGAAGAAAGTTAGAAAATGCTTAAGGCTTTTCTGTGGGGATAGACCCTGTGTTTTAGCAAGCTAAATAGGATAGATAAAGAATGGGCTTTACCATGAAGTCAAATACCTCGGTCACATTTTACTATCACATTCTTTGAGGATTAACCACTAATCATCCATATTCATCTTAAAGTATCTTATACAGTAAATTTAAGTTCGTACGTCACATTTATGCTCTTCATTTCTGATCTTCATACAAACAACAAATTCAGATACATCACCCAATCATAGAAATCCTTCATTTTACAGACATATACAGCATGCAATTTAGGTTCTATAACATCTTTATCACAACAGATCCATTTTGTAGCCCATGATATGTCATTGTCATGCCTCAGTGGTGATTTGGAATTCCTTGAGCTGATTTCACCTACATGAAAATTTTAGACAGGATACAGATAGAAATAGAAAACATAATAGAAAATAGAAAACATTGCTTTGCAATAGTTCAACATGTCATGTTCACACAATTCTGTTGATGCCACTCGTTGTTTAGCCCCTTCTATTCCCAAAAATGTGTTCTTCCAACCTAATTTAAAATTTTCAGGCATATTTTCAGCCACACATTCGTTAGTTACCATCCCCCTTTTTGATACATTGTTCGTTAATTGATCATAGTGGTTGGTGACATGTTTCTCTAAACAACATTTGCCATCAACACTAAACTAAAATCCATCTTCAATTCTGCAACCAGATTTTCTCCAGCTTTCTCTGTCTCTGAACATGCTCTGTAAAGGGTTAGAAAAATCATGTTTTTTTTTTTTAGATGACAGATTACACACAATCTCCTGTGTCTGCTCCAGCACTTCCTAAAGAAACAGAAACCTTTTTCATTAGTTTGGGCACAACCAGAAATTCAAACCACAGCACCCCAAAGATCGTCTACCACCCCAACTAATAATGAGCACTTGTATAGATAATCACAATTCTTTCCACCTTGACTTCTCCCTTGTTTTCTTTCAAAGCTCCTAACTTCTCACTGCAACTCACATCGTCACTCTTTTCTTGAGACTCCAGTCTGCAGTCTCAACACACTTCCCTGACAAACCGGACCACTTCATTCTTATGTTTTAGCTCAAAATTTAGCAGGTACCTCAGCCAATGCTTGGTGTACTTCTGAAGCGCAATTGTTTACTGTTGAATGATTTGTCTTTACTCTGTTTCTTCAATTGATATTATAATTCTTTCAGTCAGTCTACCCCCTCCAGTGAGGGTCAAAACTCATCTGCTTATGTCAAATAGAGGACAGTAGCCCTGAAACCAACACTTCACATTCCATGGTCACAACTTATCCTTCGCTATTCCAGTCTGTTGTTTTGTCTCTGAAGACAGAGCCATCTACAAACAACACGTCCTCACAGTTATCAAATGGTTTATCTAGCAGGTCAAGTCATGATGTACAGACTTGATCAAGGATAGTCAAATAACAATAATGTTCCTTCTCATCATCCTTTGTTCTATGAAGGTTACTGGGCTCTCTGGATATTCTTGTTTACTGCCAGTGTGTCACTGTTTCTCTGCCGTCAAGTCTACATTTTTACATTTACCATTGTGATCACACATAGCTGACAGTGTTAAATTCAGACCCCAAGTTGAATTTAGACAAGGGGTTTTAACCCATGGACGGCAATCTTCAATTTCACAATTCCAATTTTCCATAAATACTTAAACTTACTGATCCAGAGAGTAATTCAAATCAATATCATAAATGACAAAAGTAGTCATAATTACCATTAGTAGACAGAGCTGGATAAACAATCCACTTAAGCTCGTCCCATGTTCTGTATCATCTTTTCATCAGATTCAATCAAAATATCTGCTTCTCAAAATTTCTCGTTTCACTTAACCCATCTGTAACGATAAAACACTCATTCACGCTAGTTTAATGACATATACACTCTCTATGCATTTTCCCCAAACTAACACATACAAAACATGAGTCCAGTCACTCTCACACTCACTCACATTAGACACACATGACTATAAACTGCTCACTTTCAAAGTTGCCTTTGGTGTTAATCCTAAAAGCATATCTTTAAACTTCCCATTTTTCTGTAGATCTTTACTTAATTTCTTACATGATCTTTTATTCAGTCTCAAAACATCTCTGTTCATTATAATTCTTTTTCACAAAAGTCAGCTGGGTTGTTTTGGTTCCAGTCTCATTGCTTTGTTTTGTTTAAACTTTATCAGACTGATAACAGACAGACAGCGTATCCTTGCCTCTACCCCAGCCATCTCTCTCTCTCTTCACAAATAATCACTTCCGCAGCCTCTTAAGACTGTAACTTAGACTGAATTTAACATCAAATTAAATATACATAACCCTTGGTCAAATCTAAATGTTTTAACTTTCAAATAAAGAAAACATTATCACCATCTAAAATATGTTATGCCAGTTGCCATTTTTGAGGGTACCTTTAGTTTAAATGCTGAATGCACTTAACTTTCTCTTGTATCTGCAAAATCAGTCTTCATCTTTAACACCACCATTGCCTTGGAATTATCCTCTGCCATGTCTAATGACCTGCAGGAGTAAAAACTATGATAGAGACACATTAGTTCAAAAATCACACAGCCTCATGAATTCAGGGATTCATCATCCTGCTGAATCCTAAACTTCTATACAATTCTTGCCAACAGGGCAACCAACATCCTGTTACTAAATTTTACTCTGGTCTCCCCAGAAATTACGGCCAATCACCTCATGTTCTCAGTCGGCTCTTGAAAGCTCATTCCCATCAGCTCTATATCAGTACTCTTTTTCCTCAGGGTCTTGTCCCCTGGCATAGTTGCTTGTCACAATGAAAAACAAGCCCTCTCAGGAACGCGGTTTCTGGTGAGTGGTATAGAGGAACATTTTTGGGGCGGACTGCTGTACCTCTGACAGCTCCCCCCTTAATGATGCTGCTGGCCTCACAGACATCCGCTCAACTCTCATACCCATCTCACATAAACACCTCCCTCCAGGGTAGGTGCCCAGTGGCGGCGGTAACCCCCTGCCTTAGGTTGTCCTCGTCTGGCCAAAGAGGATCTTACCCGTCTTTGAGAAATCACCTCGTGCACACTGGTTACCGCTCTTTCCCATCATTCCAGATCTTTGACAGTTTTCTTCACCAGAATCAGGTGTTTTCTGGAGCTTAGGGAAGTTGCATTCAAGAGCCACCTGAGCCATTGGACTGCCTAATAGTGTTAAAACATGGAGACAGGTTAATAACAGCAGTATTTAATCACTAAAATCATTAGACTGTGCATTCTCTCAGCAGCAACGTATCCGTGCTGAGAATATACTCGGTGAATTTAATTCTCACAACTGTCCATTCAGTGTAATGTTCTGCCACATCTGTAACCGGAGCCATCAGCCCTGCACATGGTGGTGACAAAGATCAGACAAAAAAGTTACTGGTCATAGAAGAAATTCATCAGAATAGTCACTTCTGTCCTTCAAGGTCTATATTACTAATTTAAAGACCTCTTTACACTCATTGAGTTTTCCTTTGACAAATTTAAAAGTTAATTTCCCTCTTCATGGCAATCATTTCTTTTAACATCTCTGTGTCCATGATTTTCAGCTGAGACACTGTGCTTCACTATAAATAGCTTGTTATCACTTATGACACAAGCTCAGATAGCAGCATTTAGCTGACTTTGAATGAGAGAGACTGAGGATTTCAGGACTGGTCCACTGCCTTTTATAACTTTTGACATCAAACTTTATCTACTGTCTTTTGACTCTGGCCCAGCTTAAGACTTTGCCAGAAATGACATTAATTCCCAAATAAACAACTGTTTATATTTGTCTTTTACTCACACATCATGGAAATTAGAGGTTACAAATTTCCAGTCAGGTTGAGTCTTCGTTACAACTTGCAGTCTCATTTTTGCCAATTAACTTTTGACCATCAAAAACCAAACATTTAGACATCAAAGGTCCTAAATCATTTTAGTCACTTTACATTGTGATAGCGATGCGCTCATCACATAAAAACATACTTGAGACTGTTCAACCTTTTTTCCCCAAAGTGAAACATTCTTTTAGAAGTTTTCATTTTCACTTTCATAAAATTATTTTTCTCCTGCTATATTTCCCTTCATCATAGCCACTTATCTCACTATCAAATAGTTAGTTTGCAGATGCAAAACATATTATCAATATAGTTTCTACTGTTTTGCAGAACCACAATATTATTTTAATCATATTTCTACTACTTGGTTGGACTGACAGCCTTATAGCTGCTTTCTCCTTCAATCATTCTTATATAAATTGTAGTTCTCTAGTCATCTAATGTCATGCATCCATTTAATGGATGAATAAACAAAACTTTTTGTAAGTTATGTTCACATCGAACTTCCTCACATGCCAATTCTTTTTGCATTAACCTTCTTTCCCTTCTGTCTGCTTCGTCTAGCCTACAATCTATTGTCTGCTTACATTTCACACACACATTGCTCTCACACAAACACAACATCCCCAAATCGCAGTTCTCTTCAACTCATTCCCTTACGACCTTAAGTCTTATGACCACTCAACGTTCCCTCTTTTCCTTCCTTTTTATCGTGTTTTATATTTTTCTGTTTTTCTTCCGGTTTTTTCTTTATCCTGCACTTCCTCCTCTACCGGTTGCACTAACTTTTTCTGCAGAGCTCTCCGCTCTCTCTTTTCTGCTTCCTGCAACCAGCAGTTCACTGTCTGAGCGCAGTTTACACACACGTTTTCTTTTCCAGCAGCCCGCTTTCACCTGATTTCCTGCCTCTACATCAGCTTTTATCATTGTGAGCCGAGTCACACTTAATGTCCCTTCTGCTGGGAAATCGTGATACTTAACCAATTTATCTATATCTCTCAAACCCGCTCGGCCATACATTTTTCTCATTTGAAAATACACAGGAGTATCATAGTCAACAGCACCCCCTGTAACCTTTTGTGCAAGCTTGCTCTGGGATTTCCCCATTTTGACTCTCCCGGCTTGTGTGGATTTTAACTCTTGCGCACACCTAATAATCTGTGGACGTCTCCAACAGATCCGATTGACTACCCCAAAATCGGAACGAGTTGAGCTCAACGCTCCGCGATCTTTTTGACCCAAGACCGTACGGGCTACCTGCAGACTCAAGCGCTTAGACTGTCACTGCTATCACAAATCTAATTGGGCCCTATCCCAAATAAATTTTGTTCCAGTATGACCCAGCCTAGATTTATTACCCCAAAATCGGTAACGGGTATCGCCGATTGTTTGCCCCAAAATCGGTAACGGGTATCGCCGATTGCAAATCTTCCACCGTGGAAAATGCTCTTACTGCCCACGCGGTCAGTTTTAGGAATGTCTTGATCGCACTGCTTTTTTGTTATTTAAATTGTGTTATGCAGCCTCGTGCAATCTGCTTCGGCGGACCCCCCAGCTTCCACAGACTGCCTCTCTGTACACCACAATTCAAATGTTTACTGTTACTGACTACTGCAGTCGATCTCAATCCCACAAAACCCCTGGACCGCGACCACACAGCCCAGCCGAAGCCACCAAAATGGTTCGTCCCGTTTTCTAATTACTTATTTACCAATCATAAATTCCCCTTTTTTTCACTTTTTCTATTCAAAAACTTATTTTACCCACATAAACTCATATTTAAATCACTTAAATCACAAATTTTTCAATTTTTCCTGTTTCCTAATCTTCCAAATTTTACCAAATCACACTTACTCTTAATTCCCTATAAAATTTAAATTTATCTCTTACCAGAGAGTCGTGTAGCCACCTGGGTTCGTTTTCTGATTCCAGTGGTGTCCCCCTCTGGACCCTGGCGGTCGGCCCCTCATCCCTTAATCTATTCGGGGTAGGGCTGAGACTACTATTAAGTCCAGGATGATCAGTCACCGTCCGCTCTCGGGTCCAAAAGGCACATCCATGGAATCCCACTTCCTGACACCAAATTGTTGTGGCAAAAAATCAACTCCGACTCTACTGCACTAAGAGACAAACACGTCCAATTGTCTTTAAAGCTTTTATTTCTTGCAAGAAAGATTCAAACAGTCATGACAGCTTCACTTGGAAACCACAGAGTGTAAGAATAACACATTCCTTTCCCTGGGCACCTTTATACTTCCCCTTAGCTCTTCAAGGTTAAACTCTCCCTTCCAAATATAGTCATTTCCTGACCTTTTGCTCCTCCACGTATGTCACACAAAACATGCATGTCACGTAAAACATGTTCTTTTCCATATCTCTGTTAGGGATATCTTGTACAGATCATAGGTCTGTCTTACCCGAGACCCCTCATATCTTTCAGGGCAAAATTTAACCTAACCCACCCAGGTGTAACCCATCCAGGTGTGTCTCCCCTGATAAGGCTTGTGTCTCTAAAGATACATATACTACTTAGAAATATGATATTACTTAGAAATTTTAAAATTTCCACAACACTTCCAAATTATATGTATATCTAATTAATTTAAGTGGAATGTTTTCATTGACATTTCACGATTTCGGGGCACGCAAGCTCCCGAACATAATGCATGATGGGATACGCTTAGCCTCGAATACCGCTTTGAAGCAAGTGTGGGTAGCTATTTGGACAAGGCATATCGGTGTGTTCCAAACGGGATATATTGTCCTTCAAAGGGCACTTCGGAGTGAAAATAATCATGGCCGCCATATTGAAGGGTCGTTCCAAACCGAAGTGCTCAAAACTGGCCACTTCAAAGGGCCCTTCAGAATGAAGGATTTCGAAGGGTACAACTGATGGACACTTCGGGCCCCCATGATCCTTTGCACAGGGAAGTTGTTTGACGTCACAGTACAGGTGGCTCAGAGTTCGATTTATACCTATAAATGTATGTATATATTTTTCTACTACTGTAATATTTATACGAGTTAGATTTGGTACATTATTATGGTCAAGACAACATTGTACTTCAACAAAAATACTTTACAGCTCCCTTTATCAGTCCATTCAAATGTTTCAAATACATAGACACAATATACAATATGGTGCGATAAACCAAAAAAAAATAAACAAGTAAATTAACGTAAAAAGGGCAGCTTGCACAATCTACTCTTCTTTGATTGTCTCCTTAAGATGACGTAGAAGTGCCTTCCAAAAAAGAGGTTGAGGTTTTTTTTTTTTTTTTTTTTTTTTTTTTTGACCCCTTTACCCTTCGAAGCTCTCACTCCGGAGGGTAAACCCTTTGAATGGATTAGGGCATAGGGACGAGCTCTTCCGAATGGAACTCAGGGCCAGCCTCCCTTATTTGACACACCCTCTTCAGGTCTTGCAGTATCTCTCTATAATGAGCTGATGAGTTGAATCAGGTGTGTTGGATGAGCATACAAAATGTCTAGTGCAGGTTTGAAAACCCCCTAACTTTAACTAAATGTGAAACTTAAAGATGGACTTTGAGATTCATTTCTAAGTTTAAAAAATGGCGTCTAGATCATTTCTGAGGAGGATTTCTCTTGTCCGGTGTGCTGTGATATTTACATGAATCCTGTTCTCCTGCCATGTAGCCACAGTGTTTGTTCAAGCTGTATTCAGAAGTTTTGGAACAATAAAAGATTTAAAGAGTGTCCGGTTTGCCGAGGAAGATCTTCAAATGATTGTCCTCCGTTGAATCTGGCTTTGAGGAACCTGTGCGAGAATTTCCTACAGGAGAAAAGATCTTCATCTGGAGATGAAACGGTCTGCAGTGTTCACAATGATAAACTCAAACTCTTCTGTCTGGATGATCAACAGCCCGTGTGTTTGGTGTGTCGAGACTCCAGAAAACACTCCAACCACAGATTCTGTCCCATCGATGAAGCTGCGATGGACAATAAGGTCAGATAAATTATGTTCAAAACATTTTATTAAATCATCAAATATCAATAATAATAAAAATGTTGGTTTATACACACAGGAGCAATGCAGACTTTTTTTTAATCAGTTAAAGGATTTGAGATCATAAAGATTATATATCGGATAAACCAAAGAGCAAAATTTCTTAAATTTGTCTTTTTAATTTAATACTTTTTATCCTGATTTAAATCCATTATCAGATTGTAAAAGTTGTAAAACTGCTAATTTTATGCTAGTAAATGTTTACATTTTAAATTGTATCGTATCGGTGAAGTATATTCTAAGTATACTCAGAATTAATAAATAACTGTGGTTTTAAGATATTTGCTATGGAAGCTTATGGGTAACAATATTCAATTTGAAGTGTAATATGCAAAATGGCAATGCATTTCTGTATTTAAATTTACATTTTCCATACCATATGCAACGTTTGGAGCAAAATAATTATTTTTTTATTTCTTACTAATATTTAATTTAAACATATTTTTACGTTTTGTAAGTTGCAAAATTAAAAATATGTGACACAGAAAAATGTCACGTCGCAATATTGGAAATTCTTCGGTTTTTAAACCATGAAGGCGAGTCAGTGGATATCACACAGCAATGTGCAAATTTTCATTTCATTCTGTATTGTTCACAATACAGAAAGCGAAAAGTAAAAACTGACGAGCATTCGGCGCATATCTCGGAGACAACGAGAGAGAAAATCCTATAAATGCATTTATTTTCTTAATGTTTGTCTTGTGGCCCATATATACGTAGTGAGAAGAAATTATTTAATATTAAACAAGTTATTTAAGCTGCTCTTAACTTTCATTGATGACTTGCAATGTTCGGACATATTAGGCTATAGACTGTTAATAGTCATTTTAATTATAGGCATATGATTCATTGTATCCTATAATCCACCTGTTTTATATAATTTTCAACTATCTTTTTTATTACACGGCTCTGTGGAATACTTGATTCTGATGGGTCAATCGCGCCATCCAGCGGTATGTTATGCTGCCTTCACATGCTATCAGAAACTTGATGATTCCAATTTCTGAAGTCTGATTACGAGCTCATCGCATATAAGTTTTGAAATGGATGCAGACCTCTATTTCTGCATTGCAGACCTCTATTCTAGGACCACGGGACCCGAAAAGATTTCTTGCTAGGCGGGATTAAATTCTGAATGAAAGGCGGATTGCGGTCGGTACCCTAACAGTGTACTTTAAGCGGGAGCGGGCGGTCTGACAATAGAGCCCGATCACACGAAAATGCGTATCAATAGTACGAGTTTGTAATCTCGTAGAATGTAGCCTACGCAGTTTTTCGCGTGCATATGATACGCACTTTATGGCGTATTATACGTACGAACCCCCCACCCCCATCCTAACCAAGAGCGTATCATATACACGCCATAAAGTGCGTATCATATGCACGCGAAAAACCGTACCATAAGCACGCCAAAACTCATTTTGGCGTATATATATTCTACGAGATTACAAAGTCGTACTATTGATACGCATTCTCATGTGATCGTGTTGGACAATAACCCGGTCGCTCCCGAGATGCTTTGACATCAGCGCATCTGTGCTTGAACTTGAAGTGAGCAAAACTTTCTGCACTGCTGGCGTTCACACAGTCCCCAGTTCCCTCTCCTGAGAAACCTGGCAAGATATGTTCTTTGCGTTAGAGGTCTGTGCGAGTGGACCTTCAGAGAACTTTCAACCTTTGTGATCGGATTTTGGAGGAGAGACGTTCTGAAACGGTCGTCAGTCAGCGTCATTCTGTTCTTGCGTGGATGTTAAAAAAGATTTGATTTTGCAGTATAGCTAATAAGCCAACAGTTTTCGTTTATATGTATTTTTGGCTTAGCCTATAGTTTTGAGGGACATGTTTAATTTAGTCTATTTTTTTTTCTCTGTGATATTTAGCCTATTATTCTTTGTGACATTTTTTTTTTTTTCTGACCTTTTTTTTAGGGTGTTGACCGCATCATAAGACAAATAACAAATAAAAATCTTGTATATGTTATGCAACATTTTATATTTATCCCCAGTCACTATCTTTCTTTAGGGGATGCTTAAATGCGAGATCCTGGAAACGATCTAAATTTAGCGGGACTCGTCGGGTCAGGAAGAAAATCACTATGCGGATAGCATTTTTAGGCGGGAGCAGGTGCGTGCGGAATAGAACCTTGCGGGAGCCGCGCAGACCTCTATTTTGAAATGAGAGGCCGTTCATGTGCATTTTACCTAGGAAATTTATAATTCCTAAAGCACATGAAGGCAGCATTATTCCCATAACAACCGCTGAAAACGGAAGTCAGCAGCGCTATACGCTTGATAGGAACGGTTTTTCTTCGTCGAAGTTTTGCGCTTGGTGAGCTAATAAAATATAAAAACTCAGTCAAATCAATATTTTTTGTAGTTATTTAATTGTCATCATGTAACATGGACTCGCTCTCTATTTCATACAAACTCAGGACTTAATACAAACTGATGGATTAAGATGACAACGATTTAAAAGGAACGATTTAAGAGTACGATTTTAAGTTTAATCTCAGATCAATAGCTCTTATCCCCATAATTATTTATGTGGCGAAATGCCATTTAAGTGGTGTGACTGTACCAAAAAAAATTAACCCTTAAATGTCCGTCTAGTTTGAAGTTGCCGCGCTAGCAGCTTAAGCTTTGCATTTAAAGAGCTAATAAAATATTTCGACCCAGATCAATATTTCGTGTCTAATTATTTACTTATATGGCAAGTATCCTTGTAATAAGCGGGATAATCCAGCCGGTTATCTCAGAATAAACCCCTTCAGACTGTCGGGGTTTATTCTGAGGAGATAACCGACTGCAAGCTACATTTACTTACCGTCACAGCGCGTCTGTTATGCGGCGATGCGCTTTGAAATTATTGCGGGGCAAATGAATTGTAATATCAGTTTAATAATAAAATGTAGGCCTACCCTAATAATAATTTAATACATAAATTGGAAATGTTAAATCCTCTTGATATCCACACCTGATGCTTTTGACGATAAACACGATATCAGCGCAACCCAGTTCAGGGGTTTATCGCTCATTCACACGTATAGTGTGAGCAGACAAGTCGCATATTTCGTGAGCTTTGGCTTTACATCGCATGCGATCTACTCGTACAGTGTGAGGTTACCTTACTGAAATCGTACAGTGAATGCCCAGCTTAAATTTTCTAATGTTTGCTTTTAATATTTAAGTTTAGTGCATCATCAGATTTAATACAAGTGTTTTGAATTATGGTGCATCTGTCAGCATAAATACATACCCTACACACTGCCTGCACTATATTAAATAGAGGCAAAAACCCAAAAATAAAAACAAATTCAGCAAGTTACTATTTTTGTTGTCTTTCAGGAGATACTCAAAGCTTCATTGGAAGACTTACAGGAGGAACTGAGAATCTGTGACTTACGGACAGTATCTGTGTGAAACTGCTGAAGATATTAAGGTTTGAAATAAACAATGTTTTTAGTGCAAGATACTGATGTAGAACTAGATTGGCCAATATTTTTGTCTTTTATTTCAGTTTCACGCTCACCACACAGAGACGCACATTAAAGAGGAGTTTGAGAAACTTCACCAGTTTCTACGCAGTGAAGAAGCGGTCAGAATAACAGCGGTGAGAGAGGAAGAAGAGCAGAGGAGTCAGATGATGGAGGAGAAAATGGAGGAGATGACCAAACAGATTTCATCTCTCCCAAGCATCATTGAAGATATAGAGGAGCAGATGAAGACTGAAGAGGTTTCATTCCTGCAGGTGTCACTGAATCTTCATTATTCTCCATATGAATGTAAATTTTAGAGATTTAAGGCAAACTCAGTTTTGCTGAATAATTTGCGTTTCCTTTTTCTTTACAGAACTTTAAGGCCACATTGCAAAGGTCTGTGTCATGTCTGTTTCTCTCTGTCCTTCTGAACTCAAGCCGCCATCATCATCATCATCATCTCCATCTCTGACTCCTGAATGTTGTTTCAGAGCCCAGTATAGCCTTCCAGATCCAGTCCTCAGTCCAAGTGTGACGATCACTTTCACAGATCACCTGACCAACCTGAAGCTCAGTGTCTTACAGAAGATGCAGGACAATGCTGGTGAAAGTATGACAGAATGCAACAATGATTTCAGTGTTATTTGTCTTAATGTATGTGTATCTGTTCTCTCTCTTCAGCTTCAGACTTCAGCATTAATAATTCTTGTTCCCTATTTGATGAATGGCATCTTGGCACCGGCCCTGTGAATCATCTCACCACCTCCCATGAGACATAAAAAAGAAAGCAGAACTTGAAAATCATGAGATCCAGTTGTCAGAAAATGGAATGCTGAAATGTCATCAAATGTTGGTACATGATCACTTGTACCAACATTTGACAAACAGGTAGCCAATATTGACATGAAAAATAATGCTGAAATAATAAATATTTTGACTAAGAGAAACAAAGTTTCTTTCTATTGTTTTTTTTTAAGCTGGAACATTTTAACAAACTTGGATAGAAATGAGGACTTGCTTGTGGATATGATATTTAGCCTCAGTAAAACAAAATGTACAACATCAGAGAAGGGTGAATTTAAATCACACTTTAAAAAATAGGACATCTTGTTGGGGATAGAATTGTCTCCATTTTTACTGACAACCAGCTATACAATCACACAAGATTTAGAAATAACCTCACAGTAAAAAAAAACAGGTGATCAAGTGTTTCAGAAAAAGAACAAAAGCCACAAGGGTCCTCGAAATGAAATTGTTTCTTTATAAAGTCTAACTGGGTAAATCTTAAACATTATTTTGTAGACTTCTTGATATTTGGAGCAACTGCAATATAACAGGTAAAAGTTTTATCTCTTACTGAGGTTTCAACATTTCCCAGAAAACAACACTGATAATCACCAGTGATGTTTTAAGTTCTTTGTAAATAAGTTTATTATACTTGCTGTCTAAGAGGTCTACATTACACATTTCTGGTTTTCTGGACTGCCATCTCTCTCTCAACAGGTAAATAATTTCTTTCTTAAAATGTCTATAAATAACTTGTTTCCTAACAATCATGTAATTTTCTCTTTAGTTTAATGGAACATGTATGTTTGAGCAGCTGTTCAGTAAAGGATACTCATCTTCTCTTCTCCACAATTACTGTAAAATGTTTGTCAAATTAACAGTAACCTACTAGATAATTATTGCCAGTAATAGCTGTATTTCATATCACAGTAAAATTACCGCTAAAATAACGACAGTAGTTAAGCATACTGTAAAATAAAGTACAGCCTACTATTTTAATTTTACTGTTATTCACAAGTTATTGCTTCACATCAACAGCTTTATTTAGGTTTCATCTTTTACATTTTCATAGCTGAGGCTTCAATATTATATACACATAATATAATTCATAATATATTCTACACATAAATAAACAAAATGCAATTATAGTCATACCAGTAAAATCACAGAAACACATTGTGCCAGTGGAAAATAAATGTTGGAAATATAAAAATAAAAGTTCGAATTAGAAGCAGTGCAACAATAACCAGCGAATACATTTAATCTTAACACGTTTAAAACCATATGCTGTAAAGAAGGTCTTTATTGCGACAACTCTTCCGGCCTGTTTCGCGATCATGGTCCAGCTGGTCTGCCAGCGCCGCTGAGGGAGGAAAATGCTAGTTAGAACGGCTTAACTGGGAAATGCAAAACAAAAAGGCGATTACACGTGTTTTAAAGTTGACTTACCAATTTCACGTAGTACCCACAGAGCAGGAGACTCCTAGGCGGATCAGCATTCAAGTCGCCAAACCCGCGTGACTGTCACATTCGTTTTGGCGCCGCTCAGAGGATCAGCTTCGCCTCCGGGTTGCGCCGTAAATTCTACTGTCAATCAGCGGACCCATGTCGGATCCGTGGACGCGCACGCGCCTTTTACTGTAACTGTATCAATTTGCGGGTCCCAAACGGACCCGCCGCGGAGGTAAGATTTTAATCGCGGATGCTGAGCGGATGCAGCGTGAAGCCAAGGCGGGTCCGCGGTCCTTTTTTTTTTTTTTTTTTTTTTTTTTTTTTTTTTTTTTGGTGCACAAAATATTCTCGTCACTTTATAATATTAATATTGAACCACTGTACTCACATGAACTGATTTAAATACGTTTTTGCTGTCAATGCGGGCCTCACTGAGCCATCAGATTTCAACAAAAATATCTTAATTTGTGTTATGAAGATTAACGTCTTACGGGTGTGGAACGGCATGAGGGTGAGTGATTAAAGACAGAAATTTCATTTTTGAGTGGACTAACCCTTTAGGTTTGATGGCACCATGCATTATGAGTTACAGCAGATACAAAAGATCACTGAAATAAAGTTACGCATGGCTAAACTCCTATACAGCCTGAGCCAAACAAATACAAAATGGAAATCTACTTGAAGACATTTTGACTAAACGCATTAATAAAATGTAGGGGGTGATGTGGGAACGTACTATTTGTCTATCTCTCTGTTTTATTTTTCTGTATCTTACTAAAGGACTAGGGTCCTTTTTCGGACAACGCTATACGCAAGACCTGTTTCCTGTCAGAGGCGAAGTCACCCCCCAGTCACCGGAAAGAAGAACTTTCTGCTTGCACAACACCAACCGACTTTCTCTCGGCTCCTCTCTGCTGATTGACGATATTGATATTCTCCACCTCAGGCTTTTGTCTCTCCCTTCAAACTGGTCTAACACACATTTTTGGAGGACCGGCTGTGGATGTGAAGCTTTTTTTATTTAAAATAGACAGTTTGAAATAGAGACTGAGAGTTGAAATAGAGTTTTTGCCTGGCTGAAAGTAAAATTTTTAAGTGACTTGGAAGAATGGCATCTAGATCTTTTTCTGAGGAGGATTTGTCTTGTCCAGTGTGCTTGGATATTTTTAGAAATCCTGTCGTTCTGTCCTGTAGTCACAGTTTCTGTGAACATTGTATTCAGAGGTTTTGGAGAAAGAATTCATCTAAAACATGTCCAGTTTGCCAAAGAGTATCTTCACACAAACATCCTCCATTAAATATGGCTTTGAAGAACCTGAGCGAAACCTACCAACAAGACAGAAGACAGAAATCTCCATCTGGAGTCTGCAGTGATCACAAAGAGAAGCTCAAACTCTTCTGTCTGGATGATCAACAGCTTGTGTGTTTGGTGTGTCGAGACTCCAGAAAACACTTCAACCACAGATTCTGTCCTGTCAATGAAGCTGCGATGGACAATAAGGTCAGATAAATGATGTTCAAAACATTTTATTTAATGATTAAACATCAACTGACAGATATTTTCACAATGACAAAAATATTTATAAAATAATTACTGAGTTTATTCACAAATATTTTGTAAAGCTATATCAGTGAGCTTCCTTTTTCAAGTCTTCCTCTTTCAAACCTAAATCAAAGCATTTTGTTCTGACTTGAAAAATGACACTCTTTTAACTGTATTAAGAGAATAAAGGTCCACTACACTCTAAAAAAGAAGGTTCTTTAAAGGTTCTTTGCAAATACAGGTGCTGGTCCTATAATTAGAATATCATCAAAAAGTTGATTTATTTCACTAATTCCAAACTTGTATATTATATTCATTCATTACACACAGACTGATATATTTCAAATGTTTGTCTTTTCATTTTGATGATTATAACTGACAACTAAGGAAATTTCCCAAATTCAGTGTATCAGAAAATTAGAATATTACTTAAGACCAATACAAAGAAAGGATTTTTAGAAATCTTGGCCAACTGAAAAGTATGAACATGAAAAGTATGAGCATGTACAGCACTCAATACTTAGTTGTGGCTCCTTTTGCCTGAATTACTGCAGCAATGCGGCGTGGCATGGAGTCGATCAGTCTGTGGCACTGCTCAGGTGTTATGAGAGCCCAGGTTGCTCTGATAGTGGCCTTCAGCTCTTCTGCATTGTTGGGTCTGGCATATCGCATCTTCCTCTTCACAATACCCCATAGATTTTCTATGGGGTTAAGGTCAGGCGAGTTTGCTGGCCAATTAAGAACAGGGACACCATGGTTCTTAAACCAGGTACTGGTAGCTTTGGCACTGTGTGCAGGTGCCAAGTCCTGTTGAAAATGAAATCTGCATCTCCATAAAGTTGGTCAGCAGCAGGAAGCATGAAGTGCTCTAAAACTTCCTGGTATACGGCTGCGTTGACCTTGGACCTCAGAAAACACAGTGGACCAACACCAGCAGATGACATGGCACCCCAAACCATCACTGACTGTGGAAACTTTACATTGGACCTCAAGCAACGTGGATTGTGTGCCTCTCCTCTCTTCCTCCAGACTCTGGGACCCTGATTTCCAAAGGAAATGCAAAATTTACTTTCATCAGAGAACATAACTTTGGACCACTCAGCAGCAGTCCAGTCCTTTTTGTCTTTAGCCCAGGTGAGACGCTTCTGACGCTGTCTGTTGTTCAAGAGTGGCTTGACACAAGGAATGCGACAGCTGAAACCCATGTCTTGCATACGTCTGTGCGTAGTGGTTCTTGAAGCTCTGACTCCAGCTGCAGTCCACTCTTTGTGAATCTCCCCCACATTTTTGAATGGGTTTTGTTTCACAATCCTCTCCAGGTGCGGTTTCCCTATTGCTTGTACACTTTTTTTTTTTTTTCTACCACATCTTTTCCTTCCCTTCACCTCTCTATTAATGTGCTTGGACACAGAGCTCTGTGAACAGCCAGCCTCTTTTGCAATGACTTTTTGTGTCTTGCCCTCCTTGTGCAAGGTGTCAATGGTCGTCTTTTCGACAGCTGTCAAGTCATCAGTTCCCCATGATTGTGTAGCCTACAGAACTAGACTGAGAGACCATTTAAAGGCCTTTGCAGGTGTTTTGAGTTAATTAGCTGATTAGAGTGTGGCACCAGGTGTCTTCAATATTGAACCTTTTCACAATATTCTAATTTTCTGAGATACTGAATTTGGGATTTTCCTTAGTTGTCAGTTATAATCATCAAAATTAAAAGAAATAAACATTTGAAATATATCAGTCTGTGTGTAATGAATGAATATAATATACAAGTTTCACTTTTTGAATGGAATTAGTGAAATAAATCAACTTTTTGATGATATTCCCGATAGGTCTAAAATATAAACACTCATAAATAGAGATTGACCGATATATCGACTTACCGATATTTTCCCCGATATTTTTAGCATTTTACCATAATTGGTTTTGTAATATCGGATTTACCGATAAACGCTGCCATCTTGTGGGTGTTTTGAGAATTGCGTGCAGGATCGCCACAGCGCATCTGAGGGGAGACGAGACAAAGGTGTGCACATGTAATGCTTTACTGTAATTAGTAAACTTTATTAACATAACAGCCATTAATGCACAAATCAAATCCCTGAAATGTAGTTTATGCAGCTTGTCTCTAAGAAATAGAGACAAGCTCACGGAGTCACGTAAAATAATCCGTCAAGTCCTGTACCAATAAAGATGTATCTTTGCATGAATTAAATACTACAGCCATGAATGTACACATGTTGGAAATAAAAGCGCTGAATTTAATTCTCTGTTGTCTGTGCTCATCATTAGTCTCGTGAAGTCGCGAGCGATCGCAGTTTGAGTAGCCTATAGTTCTGTGTAAATGCATAGATAAACAGCGCCTTGTCAACAGATAGGCCTATTTCATAATCTAGAACGACAAAACATTATTAATAATTCTAATATAACATACCAGTTGAGAAATGCAATAAAATACGATGTTTTGTTTGTTATATTCCAGTATTCCAGAGAATATTATTCAGCTATTTCACATATTTTTCACTCTTTAGCCTATTAGACAGGTTATAAATCTACTAAAACTGTAGTTTAAAATGAAGTATTACGTTTCTGCAAAGGTGATGACTCCTGTCTTTAATTTATTTGTTCCATTTGAAAACATTAGACATTTATTCTGCTTATTGTTAACATTAGTATCGGTACTGATGCTTTTTATAAATAAATTATTTATAATTTTATGTTTGTGATGATTAAAATTAACATGAAAGACTGTTTTCTACATTAAAATAACAATGCTATTTTTTTCAGGTGGTTTAGAATGTTTTATTTTTTAATTGGTTAGAATTACTTTGATGTGCTTTATTTATGAACTTTTTTTGCCTCATTGAAGATTTTATTTTTTCAACAAAAACAGTTTAGTAAGTGCACTTTTTAAATTTTTTTTTGCACTTTCAGTTCCCTCTATTTATTGGTGTATAAATCAGATTTGTTTTGTTTTCTATGCAGGAGGGAGTGATTGTTATAAATAAAATGGTTTGTTCAGTTCAGTGTTGTAATCGTGTCAAAAACAGAAGTATAACAATAAATAAATATTGGTTCTGCATATCGGTTATCGGCACATAAACACAAATTATCGGTACGGTTCTACTTATAAGAGGCTTACCATACGAATCAGGGTAAGACAAAAACATTTTGGAAGAAGGATGCATTGAGAGATGTATTGACTCATTATTTTAATTTTGCTACATACGTTATACCTTTAAATTATAAAACAGAGTGGTTGGAGTTTGTGCATCAGTCAGCACAAGTCTGTACTATATAAAATAATACGAAAATATCAATAAAAGAAAGGAAAGACACCATTTTAATTTTGCTTTCAGAAGGAACTTGGATATTCACTGGACGCTTACAGAAGAAACTGAGAGTATTTATGAATTTTAAAAAGACTTTGGATCAAGCTGCTCAACAAATTAAGGTTTGAAATAAACAGTGATTTAAGCAATTCTAGAAATGTGTGTATTGATACAGATTTAGTTTATCCTTTATATTGTTGTGTAAAAATGTCTTTAATTTCAGATTCAGACTCAAGACACAAAGATTCAAATAAATGAGGTTTGAGAAACTTCACCAGTTTCTATGCAAAGAAGAAAGCCAGAATAACAGCGCTGAGAGAAGAAAGAAGCAGAGAGTCAGAAGATAAAGCAGAAGATTTGAGACGACCAAACAGATTTCATCTCTCACAACACAATCAGAGACATAGAGAAGCAGATGAAGGCTGAAGATGTTTCATTCCTGCAGGTGTCAATGCATCTTCATTATTCTGTGGTAACATGAATGTCATTTTCAAATATGAAAACCAAATTCAGTTTTGCTGAATGATGTTATTTTCATTACAGAACTTTAAGAGCACATTGCAAAGGTTGTGTTTTTTATTTCTGGTTTATCTTTTCTGTGTTCTGAATCAGCAGAATCGCTGACTCCTGAATGTTTTCCAGAGCTCAGATTAGACTGCCGGATACACAAATATTACAGAGACGATCAGTGTCCCCGAAACACCTGAGCAACCTGAAGCTCACTGTGTTGCAGAAGATGCAGGACACATGAAAAGTAAGTGTGTATCAGAACACATCAATGATGTCTATGGTTATTCCTTGCATGTGTGAATGAGTGTGTATCTGTCCTCTCTTTTTAGCCTCGGATGTCGACACACATGCATAGGCCCCCACTCCCACCACGCAATTTCAACCAAGGGGGAGCACCCAAACCCATTTACACAATTTCAAAAGAGCTGGAGCCCCCCCACCATCAACATCCTCACTCCTACCCCACCCCCACCCCCACCCATTTCACACAAATTCCAGAGCTGGAGAACCCCCACCACCCACACAAAATTGTGAGATTCAGTTCCCAGTTGTCAAAAGTTTAGTGAAGAAAATAAATGAACAAAATAGGATGTGAAGAAAATACAACTGAAACGTTAAAGGCACAATATGTAAGATTGGAATATCAAAAAACACTAGGCCCTGTTATATATTTGTTCACTTGAGTACTTACAATATATCAAATTTTGCAACTATTTGTAAATCGTGAGAATTGCAATTTTAACCAAGGCTTCGGGACGTGTGAGGAGTCGCCTGTCAATGGCGCCATCCCCGCATTACCCTCGGTTTCCGGTTTTGTTTTGTAGAAACCATGGAAACACCAAAGACACTTTATTTTACATTTTAATAGACAAGGGAACAACTGTTTGATATATTTATAAACAGAAAACTAATTACTGATATATAGCTCAACACATTTAGTCTTGTTTAAATCTAATTTTCTTGATTTTTTTTGCGAGTACCATGCTTACCATGCCTCAGAGAAAACACTATTTTGTGAAGTAGCTAACATAGCATAATCAGACGCAGCTTTATTTTTAGTAACAGTAATACAGCATTTTCTCCATCATACAATATGTTTAAAATTAATTGCATGCCATTTATCAACACAATCATCCAGCATTTAATATGATATTGTAAAATCGATCTATCTTACAGCAGTGTGTAACAGTGTCTCACAGCAGCCGCCGAGCGAACGCACAGAGTAACGTTATAACATCATTTTCAACACTCTCAAATGTATCTAATATGATAAACAGAGCTGCGTTACCTCATACTCATGACCGGAAAAGCGGAAGCGGCGCCGGCGACTGTCATAATAAAAGTCCCGCTGCTCGTGAGACGTGTGTTGATCAATCGTTCCAGCTCCTCGTTCAGCTCCACAACACTCGCTCCTGCTCTGCTTCATACTACAGTAACGTTAATAATCACATCCATGAACATGATTTCTTCCCGAGTCCTATCCCTATTGTTTTGCACCATCCGTTGAGATGAAGACCACATGTTCCAAGATTCCGCACTCAAACTTGGCGTCATCAAGCTACGCCTTTGTTTTGAATAGGCCTCTAGCGACCTCTAGCAGACAAAATTATTACATACTGCACCTTTTAACATAATTACATCAATGTTGTAATCCTTTCACACACTTTTCACTGTAAAACATTTTCAGCTGGTTAAACTTAGAAATGAAAGTTCACCTGCTGCCTTAAAAATGTTAACTGAATTTGAAGATAACCTTTGTTTCAACTTACAAATAGTCAAGACATGGATTATTTTAAGTTTAATTTTTTTGACTATTTTTGAGTTGAAACAAAGGTTATCTACAAGTTGAGTTAACTCACAATTTTAAGGTAGCAGGTGAACTTTCATTTCTAAGTACACATTTCAGCTGGCTAAAATCTCTTTTTATTATTATTTAAATATCAAATCAAATCAAATTTTATTTAAAAAGCACATTTAAAATCAACCTTGATTGGCCAAAGTGCTGTACATGACAGTAAAAAACAAAAATAAAAACAGGAAACACAATAGAATTATGAAAAATTCGAATTTTAATCATGTAGTGGTAATATATATTTAAAGCTGCAGTCCATTTTTTTGGTTAAAAATTATCTAAAATCAAGCATAACTAGCCAGTGTTCAAAACTATCTCTTTACCTTAGCCCAATTCACAACGGTAAGCTTGTAATAATGTTTTCTAATAAAATCGGTACTGGTGGAAATTCGAGCATGCAGCCATTCCTCTTTTTTTCATTGTCACGTCCGTTTACATAAAGGAGTCCTAGATAGTCTATATGGCATGTGAGGATCATTTATAGCCTTTTCTCACAGCAGCTGGAATAATTAAACTTATCATTTTGATGGCGGATTGTATGGTATGACAAATTAACGTTAGAGATTAGACTGTACAGAAATGGAAATCTACAGGTAACACCAATACACACTAAATACACAGTCACGCAATGCTGATGTAACAATCTGAGAACAAAGTATAATAATAATTTGCATGGTTTGATGTGATATGAGCTAAACAGTCGTTAGATTTACTCACCATTTATTGTAATGCTTTTTTTCTCAGTTGGTCAGAAAAGTGGCAGACATGTTACTTGTTCAGATGACATTTGAAAATTGAAAATTCTTATTTTGGTCATACTTCAAGATGTAGAATCTGTGATTCTGAAGTACAGTATCCACACCGGATAGATTAATCTGCGCTGAGGAGCCGTGCTGATCCACAGCCCACGTAAAGATGATAGTTCCGCAAATAACTGTAATTGCAGGTTTCAAACAGAGATGGTGACAAAGAGGCAAAAATTACAGACTGCAGCTTTAATTAAAAGTATAACTTTCCAAACAGATAATTCTTAAAAAAATAAGAGGCACAAAAATCACCACACTTTAAATAAAAACAAAATAACAATTTATACTTGTTTTATTGTTTGATATTAATAGTTTTAAATGATTCAAGTCAAACTTATAACTTTAACTGAAAATTATTCATTAGGTTGTGGTTCTGTCATAAAATGTTTTAATAGCATTTTTCTTCAGTTTTATAAATTATCATCTGTGACAATAATCAAGTTTTTGATAATTAATTATCAGTTCTGTCAAATTGTTGTTTTTCATTTAGCTTTTATCCTTCATATTATGTTAACAATAAATCAACAAGTTTGGCTACATTTTTTTGTTTGTTTGTTCTGTTTGTTAGTTCTACCAAAAATGAAAATTCTGTCATTATTACTCACCCTCATGTCATTCACACCCATAAGACCTTCGTTAATCTTCAGAACACAAATTAAGATATTTTGGATAAAATCCAAGGGCATCTTACTCCTCGATAGACAGCAACGTCACTGCACCTTTTGAGGTTCAGAAAGGTACTAAAGATGATATGAAAAAATACTATAGTTATTCATAGTAAATACTATAGTAAAGTACTGAATAATTTGTTGTGGTAATTCTATAGTTGCTGTGGTAACATATAGTTATAACACTAAAGTAATATAAACAAATTACTTTACCCAATACCGTACTAAGTTTTCTACAACTATAGTGTATATTATACTACAATACACTACAGTTTACAATAGTAAAAACAAGTATACTACAGTATTTATTATAAATTACTGGCAATGGCCAAAAAGTACATTCTATATAGTATGAATGTAATCCAGACATACTACATTCACCAATCGCCATGTTGTCATTATCATGTGACCTACCAGCGTCAGTCGCATCGCTTCAATGCCATTCACAAATCCTCTCCCGTGGCCTCATGGGATAGTAAAGTGTCCACATACTGTATACACATTTCAGCAGTAGGAGTACTGTGAACTCAGACTACTTCAAAAGCGTGATCATATAAGCTGCATCTCAAACAGCTTGTGAGTACCAAATATAGGCCTAGCGTTTTTTGTGGCTTATTGCACTTAAACTGTAAAATACACACAAAAGTATGTCCAAATGTCCCCTTATGAACACTATCACTTAGGAATAAGATCTCTAGTGTTCCACTAACCAGATGGACTCCAGGAACTGCCTATGAACATGCTTTAATCACGGCTGGGAGGCTCTCAGACCCATTCCACAGAGAATCCCCCAGTAAAAGAATACAACAGTTTATACAGGATAGGTAACACAAAATATTACTCATCATCACATAATTTCTCTCATTTGTTTAGTTCAATATATGTGCAAATTCAGCACCCCCCTCCCTCCTCTGTTACTGACAAAGCAAATTTAGTTCGTTGATTACTCAATATGTCATGGGGTTATTAATATAATTTCCAGCTGCGTGCCTAACTTTCATTTCCCCTTGTATTCAGACATATTCATACATGATTCAGACACATTTTGGCCCAAGTTTTTGGGGACATTTAGTTTTCAAAAGCATAAAAAATGTTAATCCTGCAAGAAAAGACATATTAGTTATGATTAATCAGCAAATTCCTTCACACAGCATACTGGATCCGTGCATGAACTCTTAAAGTGACAGCAGTCTAATATTCCTGCTGCTGTCATGTTAAAAGATTAGTCCACTTTTAAATACACTTTTCCTGATAAATTTACTCACCCCCATGTCATCCAAGATGTTCATGTCTTTCTTTCGTCAGTCGAAAAGAAATGAAGGTTTTTGAAGAAAACATTCCAGGATTATTCTCCTTACAGTGGATTTCAATGGCTACCAACAGGTTGAAGGTCCAAATTGCAGTTTCAGTGCAGCTTCAAAGAGCTTTAAACGATACCAGACGAGGAATAAGGGTCTTAGCTAGCGAAACGATCGGTCATTTTCAAAAAAAATACAACCGTTTATGCTGTATAAACAAAATATCGCCTCGAACGTACTTTCCATTTCCGCATTCTCAGGGCCGGCCCTAGCTTTGATGGGGCCCTAAGCAGAATTTCACTTGGGGGCCCCTCGGTTACAATAACTTATGATAAACAGTATCCTTTAATATAAAAAATAAATGTAAATGTATAGAATGGACAATGTTAAATACTTAAATACATAAAATGAACAGTTTAGATGGACCTGTAAGAACTGAAGATAACAATAATAAATATATTATTAACATTAAAGGGATAGTTCACCCAAAAATGAAAATTCTGTCATCATTTACTCACTCTCATATTGTTCCAAACCTGAGTTTCTTTCTTCTGTTGAACACAAAATAAAATAAGATATTTTGAAAAAGCCACCAACTGTTTGGTTATACCCACATTCTTCAAAATATCTTATTTTATTTTGTGTTCAGCAGAAGAAAGGAATTAATTTCAGGTTTGGAACAATATGAGAGTGAGTAAAAATAATGATAGAATTTTTATTTTGGGTGAACTATCCCTTTAAGGACAAGGGCAGCATGTTTACTATTACTCAGAAGCATGCCTTCTCCATCGTTTTTGTTTCTTGTTCTCTTGGTGTATCTTCTAACTATATTGCAATGGTGGATGCACTATTTTTCTTCTCTGATCCTGCTAAGTGAATAAAAAGCAGTTGCAAATGATGTACAAAATACACATATCCTACTCATCTTTGCATCAATAAAATGCGCAACACTTTATATTTTACTACCAAATTATATGTATTATATAATTAATTAACTTGCAGTAGTTTTCCTTGACATCTCACGATTTCGGGGCATGTGAGGTTCCAAATATAATGCATGAAGCGGTATTCAAGGTAGTGTGGGTTTAGTGTGCACTAAAGGCACTGCACTTGGGCATTTTTAAGACATGGGACAGTCTTGCGCGTGCGCGAGCTCTCAAGTGGCCAAGACCGCAAATGTGGGTATTTGGACAAGGCATTTGAAGGACGCGCCGACGCGACTGCGCGCGAGATGCGCCCGAGCGCGGAAAGTGAATTATAGGCTACCCGGTGCTTTAGGCTTCTGTTTCTTTAAGACCAGCACGCATCCGATTTTCTCTCAATTTATTACTTTCACTTAGACATAAACTCTGTTTATTTAAACTTTGTTGTATTTGACAGTATTAGTGCAGATGCAAAAGATAAAGTCCACTAATCGGAGGCTGTTGTGCACGCGTGCTTTTGGTTAAGAACAGCACGCGAATGAAATGTTTAACCGGCAATGCTTTAAAGCACATGCAAATAATGAACTTTGGCACTCATGTGATGCACTCAAGTTTTACAGTATTGAGACGGATGCGCCAGAATTGCAACTGATAGATTGCGCAATGTCAAAATCAAGCTGTCATTTAATTTGCTCTTGGGGGGCCCCCTGGTGGCGGTGGGGCCCTAAGCAGCCGCTTAGTTCGCTTATAGGGAGGGCCGGCTCTGCGCATTCTTCATAACACTTATGCTGAATGTTCTACCCTTCCCTATTCAACTTACGGAAAAAAACAAAACTGCGCCGCGTTCGTTCCGTAAGTAGAATAGGGAAGGCGTAGAACATTTAGCGCTCATTTGAATATGTTCTTCGGCAAACCGGACATTCTGTAAATGTTTTATTTTTCCAAAACCTCTGAATACAACTTGAACAAACACTGTGGGACAGACAGATTTTGCCATTGAGATAAATTGCAAAAAGTGTCCCAATCAACCCGAATTTACCCTACCTAGATTTGGAAGGAGTACTATGGAGCCCCGCACATGATTTTATATCACTTTTTCCTTTTGACACGAAGGGCTCAGATGCTGTTCCTTTTGGCTAAACTTGACCTTCATAACATACATTGTTTAAACATACATTGTTTTTACATAAATGTACAGACACACTGTAACTCTAAACTCAATTGTGTATTTCAGGTGCTGTAATACATAACCTCATCATCACAGAGAGAAACTGCCATTCAGAATACACACTTGGTCTTCATTACATCTATATGTTCAGTTCTTCCTATTTATTAATGTATTCAGCTAACAACTGTTGTTAGATCTCAGTTTATAATTTTTAGGAAACTTCCAATATATACCCTAAAAGCCTGAATAAGAAATAATTACTAGATATCAAGTACATATTTTAAATATCTGTTCAATCTTTTTCCCACTAAATCATCTGTTCACTACGGAGCCCCAGACATGACATGCAGGGGAAAAAATAGTAGGCTAAATCAATTGCACGATTTACTATTTCGTTCCCTCATATTTAAACCATGCGCATGGTTTATAAATCGAGGGAACGAATTAATAAATCGTGCGTACGATTTAAAAAAAAAAAAAAATTCTTGCATGTCATGTGCGGGGCTCCATAGTACTCCTTCCAATCTAGGTAGGGTAAATTCGGGTTGATTGGGACACTTTTTCCAATTTATCTCAATGGCAAAAAGTGTCCGTCCCACAGTGTTTGTTAAAGTTGTATTCAGAGGTTTTGGAAAAATAAAACATTTACAGAATGTCCGGTTTGCCGAAGAACATATTCAATGAGCGTCCTCCGTTAAATCTGGCATTGAGGGACCTGTGTGAGAGTTTTCAAAAGGAAAGAAGGCAGAGATCTTTATCTGGAGTCTGCAGCTTTCACACTGAGAAGCTCAAACTCTTCTGTCTGGATGATCAACAGCTCGTGTGTTTGGTGTGTCGAGACTCCAGAAAACACTCCAACCACAGATTCTGTCCTGTAGATGAAGCTGCGATGGACAATGAGGTCAGATAAATGATGTTCTAAACATATTAAACAGGATTTCAGTAAGTTGGCTTTCTCGAGACTGAAAGAAGGATTCTAATACAAAATCTAGCAAACCAATTTAGACTATATTCTACAAAATAACGCAGGAAATTAATGTAATATAGTTTTCTTTTTCTATCTTAAAATAGGCCTAATTAATTTGTGGGAGAGGATATAAAAAGAGACGGGAAATATGTCATTCTGATCAACACTCTATAGCTACCAGTCGGTGGCGGTAATACCAAATTTGTTGTTTGTCAACCATCAACTCAAAAGAAGTAAGAAACGATTATTACTGAACTGAAAGTGAAACTTTGGAGATCTACTTAGAAAAATGGCGTCACAATCTTTTTCTGAGGAGGATTTTCTTGTCCGGTGTGCTGTGATATTTATATAAATCCTGTTCTTCTGCCATGTAGCCACAGTGTTTGTTCAAGCTGTATTCAGAAGGTTTGGGAAAATAAAACATCAAAAGAATGTCCGGTTTGCCGAGGAAGATCTTCAAATGATCATCCTCCATTAAATCTGGCATTGAAGAACCTATGCGAGAGTTTTCAACAGGAGAAAAGATCTTCATCTGAAGATGAAATGGTCTGCAGCTTTCACAAAGAGAAGCTCAAACTCTTCTGTCTGGATGATCAACAGCTCGTGTGTTTGGTGTGTCGAGACTCCAGAAAACACTCCAACCACAGATTCTGTCCTGTAGATGAAGCTGCGATGGACAATAAGGTCAGATAAATGATGTTTAAAACATTTTATTTAACGATTCAACATAAACGGACAGATATTTTCACGCTGACAAAAATATTTATAATATAATTACTGAGTTTATTTACAAATATTTTGTAAAGCATTTTGTTCTGACTTCTTACATTTTAAAATCCGCCTAACCCGGAAGTTGCAAACGAATTTTCTCCAATGTTGTGACGTATTTCCAAGTGAAACGGAATATAGAGGGCAAAGTTTTACTTTAGCGCTCCACCTCTCCATATCTTGCTCATAGCAGACGAACGGTTTGCAGAGGAGTGATTTACGCGTTTTTAACCCAAGTTGTCAAACTGACCTTATCAGGAACACTCCAGACCGGAAATAACTTTTCAGATTTTGATTAAAGATTACCACGACAAACAATTTTTTTCTGTGTTTTAACTTGCACGGGTTAATTGTTCATCACAAGACTAGTAATATGCACTAATAAAGTAAATATTTTGATATTTTCGATTTTGATTTCATCTGTAGGCCTACTTTAATTGTATTAAGAATAAAGGTACACACTCTAAAAAAAAAAGATGGTTCCTTAAAGGTTCTTTACACATAGTAACAGTTCTACTTAGAACTGTATCAACTTGAAGAGCCCTTTATATGCTGAAATGGTTCTTTGTGTTTAGGGTTCTTTAATCCCGCCTTTTTGTTTTTCACATCTATAACTGTCAAAGCCACATCATTACTGGTTTCCTGGAGCTCAACCATACACAGACTCTAAAAAAAGATGATGGTTCTTTACTCATAGTAACAGCTAGAATTAGCTAGTACTGCCAAAAATCTGTATCACTTTTTTTTTTTTTTTTTTTAATGGACCTTTATTTTGACCTTCAGATTTCAACAGCATTATTTTTTAGCTTTAATATTCACAGACACTCTTCCGTATCGATATTCAATGTACAGCCATACTTTTGATTTATTCATCCAAAAATTGCCAAATTGATGTTCCGCTTTATACAGTAAGTTCTATTTGTGACTGAATTTAGTGATTTCATCCGTGTTTTCTGCATCGCTCTACATGGTATTTGCAGTAGCCTATTAAAGAGAGTTAGTTTTGGGACTCAGGAGTTATTAATTGTTGTGTTATTAAATTGCTTCCATTAGTGTAAGAGTATGCAGTTTAATAGAAGTCCGCTTTCTATATGCTCTACATTAAGCTTCATTGATTAGAGACAGCAAATTATGCAGAATTTGAGATGGTAAATATTTAATTGATGATTTGTCAACACAATAACAACACAATATATAGGGTATGATTTTACCGCAAAATCCAACATTTTGACACAAAATGATAACTGCAAATCCATGTTTCTCTGCCTGGAGTCTGTATATGAAAAAGCGCCACATTTTCGTCTACTACTACCATTGAGATGACTGGGAAAAAGTGTCCCAATCAACCTGAATTCACCCGCAAGCGTGACGCTCGCGATGATTTCAGTGTCTGCTGTCTCACTCACTATAACAGCAGCTCTGCGATGAAGTTCATGTAGAGTCATTTTATGAACATTTCACCGTTTAATTTGATAAAACTATCGACATTTGTCGATTATATACACAGGAAGTCAAACGTCTTCACAACCCTGTCAAAATAAAAGTTCGGTATAACATGAAATAACAGAAATATACTATTGCACAATCGAGTGTACTTCGATTAATAGAGATAATAGCCTAATAATAATAACACCATTTATTAAAACACAAACTCAAAGGTCTTCATTGAAATTACAGATATTGCACAGTAAAAATGTAGCCTACTTATTAATATTATTAATTTAATTAAATTAATGATTGTTTTAAACTAAATTGTTAGCTTTATTAACTGAACTGATTTGATCACATTTTTAAAAACATTTTTATTTGTTCTTACTATGTTTATATAATGTATTCTCTGTACTCCTGACAGTAAAATATGCCAAAAAATAAATAAATAAATAAATAAATAATAAAATAAAAAACGTGATATACTGTGAAACCACCAGAATTTAAAAAAAAACCATGATACAGATTTTTGGTCATACCACCCAGCACTAGTTGAAATACTAGTCACATTGACTGTTTAACAATGTCTTTACTACCTTTCTGGGCCTTCAAAGTGGAAATTGGCACCCTGAATAATAATAATAATAATAATAATAATAAAGAAAATAGCACAGAGGAGAAGGAGATAAAAACTATTTACAGGTATGACGAGATACACCTGGGTGAGTGACATATGTATGCAATTTGTAGCAAAATCATCCCGATAGGTCTAAAATATAAACACTTATAAGAGGCTTACCATAGTGAATTAGGGTAAGACAAAAACACATTTTGGAAGAAGGAGGCATTGAGAAAGATGTATTGACTAATCATTTCAATTTTGTAACATGCATTACATACATTTAAGCTATAAAACAGAGAGGTTGGAGTTTGTGTGCATCAGTCAGCACAAGTCTGTACTATATAAAATAATACGAAATATCAATAAAAGAAAGGAAAGACACTATTTTTATTTTGCTTTCAGAAGGAACTTGGATATTCACTGGGACACTTACAGAAGAAACTGAGAACATTTATTAATTTTAAACAGACTTTGGATCAAACTGCTCAACAAATTAAGGTTTGAAATAAACAGTGATTTAAGCAATTCTAGAAATGTGTGTATTGATACAGATTTAGTTTATCCTTTATCCTTTATATTGTTGTGTAAAAATGTCTTTAATTTCAGATTCAGACTCAAGACACAAAGATTCAAATGAGTGGGGAGTTTGAGAAACTTCACCAGTTTCTACGCAAAGAAGAAGCAGCCAGAATGAAAGTGCTGAGAGAAGAAGAGAAGCAGAAGAGTCAGAAGATAAAGCAGAAGATTGAGGAGACGACCGAACTGATTTCATCTCTCACAAACACAATCAGAGACATAGAGAAGCAGATGAAGGCTGAAGATGTTTCATTCCTGCAGGTGTCAATGCATCTTCATTATTCTGTGGTAACATGAATGTCATTTTCAAATATGAAAACCAAATTCAGTTTTGCTGAATGATGTTATTTTCATTACAGAACTTTAAGAGCACATTGCAAAGGTTTGTGTTTTTATTTCTGGAAGATCTTTTCTGTGGTTCTGAATCAGCAGAATCGCTGATTCCTGAATGTTTTCCAGATCTCAGATTAGACTGCCGGATCCACAAAATATTACAGAGACGATCAGTGTCCCGAAACACCTGAGCAACCTGAAGCTCATTGTGTTGCAGAAGATGCAGGACAACATGAAAAGTAAGTGTGTATCAGAACACATCAATGATGTCTATGGTTATTCACCTTGTATGTGTGAATGAGTGTGTATCTGTCCTCTCTTTTTAGCCTCGGATGTCAACGCACATGCATATGGGTCCCCACTCCAACCACGCAATTTCAACAGAGCTGGAGCACAACCACCCCCACCACCCCCACTCCCACCCCAACCCATGTTACACAATTTCAACAGAGCTGGAGCACAACCACCCCCCCCACCCCCACCCCACCCCAACCCACACAATTTCACAGATTTGGAGCACCCCCACCCCACCCCCACCCCCACCGCTCCCACCCCAACCCCTTTTACACAATTTCAACAGAGCTGGAGCACCCCCACCACCCCCACTTCCACCCCAACCCATTTTACACAATTTTCACAATTTTGTCAAGTAGCTAACATAGCATAATCAGATGCAGCTTTATTTTTAGTAACAGTAATACAGCATTTTCTCCATCATACAATACGTTTTAAAATTAATTGCATGCCATTTATCAACACAATCATCCAGCATTTAATAAGGTATTCTAAAATCGATCTATCTTACTGCAGTGTGTAACAGTGTCTCACAGCAGCCGCCGAGCGAACGCACAGAGTAACGTCATAACATCATTTTCAACACTCTCAAATGTATCTAATATGATAAACAGAGCTGCGTTACCTCATACTCATGACCGGAAAAGCTGAAGCGGCGGCGGCGACTGTGGCAAAATAAAAGTCCCTTTGCTCGTGAGGCGTGTGTTGCGCAATCGCTCTAGCTCCTCGTTCAGCTCCACAACACTCGCTCCTGCTCTGCTTCATACTACAGTAACGTTAATAATCACATCCATGAACATGATTTTTTCCCTAGTCCTATCCCTATTGTTTTGCACCGTCTGTTGAGGTGAAGACCACATGTCCCAAGATTCCGCACTCAAACTTGGCGTCATCAAGCTACGCCTTTGTTTTGAATAGGCCTCTAGCGACCTCTAGCAGACAAAATTATTACATACTGCACCTTTTAACATAATTACATCAATGTTGTAATCCTTTCACACACTTTTCACTGTAAAACATTTTCAGCTGGTTAAACTTAGAAATGAAAGTTCACCTGCTGCCTTAAAAATTAACTCAACTAAACATAAGTTAACTCGATTTGAAGATAACCTATGTTTCAACTTACAAACCTGATTCCACAAAAGTTGGGACACTGTATAAATTGTGAATAAAAACAGAATGCAATGATGTGGAAGTTTCAAATTTCAATATTTTATTCAGAATACAACATAGATGACATATCAAATGTTTAAACTGAAAATGTATCATTTTAAGGGAAAAATAAGTTGATTTTAAATTTCATGGCATCAACACATCTCAAAAAAGTTGGGACAAGGCCATGTTTACCACTGTGTGGCATCCCCTCTTCTTTTTAAAACAGTCTGCAAACGTCTGGGGACTGATGAGACAAGTTGCTCAAGTTTAGGAATAGGAATGTTGTCCCATTCTTGTCTAATACAGGCTTCTAGTTGCTCAACTGTCTTAGGTCTTCTTTGTCACATCTTCCTCTTTATGATGCGCCAAATGTTTTCTATGGGTGAAAGATCTGGACTGCAGGCTGGCCATTTCAGTACCCGGATCCTTCTTCTACGCAGCCATGATGTTGTAATTGATGCAGTATGTGGTCTGGCATTGTCATGTTGGAAAATGCAAGGTCTTCCCTGAAAGAGACGTCGTCTGGATGGAAGCATATGTTGTTCTAGAACTTGGATATACCTTTCAGCATTGATGGTGCCTTTCCAGATGTGTAAGCTGCCCATGCCACACGCACTCATGCAACCCCATACCATCAGAGATGCAGGCTTCTGAACTGAGCGCTGATAACAACTTGGGTTGTCCTTGTCCTCTTTAGTCCGGATGACATGGTGTCCCAGTTTTCCAAAAAGAACTTCAAATTTTGATTCGTCTGACCACAGAACAGTTTTCCACTTTGCCACAATCCATTTTAAATGAGCCTTGGCCCAGAGAAAACGCCTGCGCTTCTGGATCATGTTTTGATATGGCTTCTTTTTTGACCTGTAGAGTTTTAGCCGGCAACGGCGGATTGTGTTCACCGACAATGTTTTCTGGAAGTATTCCTGAGCCCATGTTGTGATTTCCATTACAGTAGCATTCCTGTATGTGATGCAGTGCCGTCTAAGGGCCTGAAGATCACGCGCATCCAGTATGGTTTTCCGGCCTTGACCCTTACGCACAGAGATTGTTCCAGATTCTCTGAATCTTTGGATGATATTATGCACTGCAGATGATGATAACTTCAAACTCTTTGCAATTTTCCTCTGAGAAACTCCTTTCTGATATTGCTCCACTATTTTTCGCCGCAGCATTGGGGGAATTGGTGATCCTCTGCCCATCTTGACTTCTGAGAGACACTGCCACTCTGAGAGGCTCTTTTTATACCCAATCATGTTGCCAATTGACCTAATAAGTTGCAAATTGGTCCTCCAGCTGTTCCCATAAATTGTTATTTTTCATTTAGCTTTTATTCTTCATATTATGTTGACCATAAATAAACAACATACAAGTTGGCTACATTTTTTTGTTTGTTTCTTTTTTTGTTTTGATCCACATGCAATTTTCTATGTATGTGTGTATATATATATATTATATATATATATATATATATATATGATATTTTTGATGAAATCCAAGGGCATCTGAGTCCTCCATAGACAGCAACATTACTGCAGCTTTTGAGGTTTAGAAAGGTATTAAAGACATTGTTAAACAGTCATGTGACTGCAGTGGTTCAACCTTAATCTTATGAGAGATGTGAATACTTTTTGTGTGCAAAAACAACAAAAATAACAACTTATTCAACCATTTGAACCGTTGTCATGCATAGGTGACGTATTGAACTCAGTAAACTGATCAACTGTAATAAATACTGTAGTATACTTTTGTTTTTACAACAGTAAACAGTAGTGTATTGTAGTATAATATAGCCTATATAGTTGTAGAAAACTTAGTACAGTATTGGGTAAATTAATTTGTTTATATTACTATAGTTGTTATATTACCACAGCAATACCACAATAAATTAATTAAAGTATGGTTACACTATAGTATTTACTATAAATTACTATAGTATTTTTTTTTTCTTGTGGGAGGCTTTGAATGCCGACTCAGTATTAAAATTACAAATTACTTTACCCAATACTGTACTAAGTTTTCTACAACTACAGGGTATATTATACTATAATACACGACAGTTTACAATAGTAAAAACTAAAGTATACTACAGTATTTATTACAGTTGATCAGTTCACTATAGTTAATGCTGTAGCATTTATTAACAGAGTGTTGTAAATACTATAATATACACAGTATACTATTTACTATAGTATGGTTCAAAAACACTATAGTATTTACTATAGTATTTTTTCATGTGTTGCACGTTTCTGCAGCAGCACAGGTGTTTCGTTAATGAATGAATCTGCGTTTTTGAACAAATTGATTCACAGAACCATTGGCTGTATCAGAAATCACACACAGATGTTGTCTCTTTTTTATAAGTCTTTTATTGAGAGTATTCTCTCTTACTGTATTGTATGCTGGTATGGACATTCAAAAATCACCCATAGGAATAAATTGGGGAAGATTGTTAAAACCTGTGGAAGAATCATTGGTAAACAACAGGTAGACCTGTACCAACTATATCTGACGAGAATGGTACAGAAGGCAGACAAGGTTTGCACGGATACAACCCATCCACTTTCAGTGGAGTTCAAGCGTCTCCCTTCTGGTCGTAGATATAGATATCCTAAGGTTAGAACTAACCGAGCATTCATTCCCATGGCAATAACCCAATTAAATAAGGTATAGGGAGGGGTATGATTGGAGAACATATGTGAAGTAGTTTTTATTTTATTTTATTTACTTTTTTTTTTTTTTTTTTGATATTGTGTATGTGGATAATGTTTGTGTTGTGGATTATGTGTCAATATGTCTGTACTGCATAACAAATTGCCTCTCTGAGGACATTAAAGTTTTCTAAGTCTAAGTCAGGTACTTATTTTGAATAATAAATTACTGGCAATGGCTAAAAAGTACATATATAGTATGAATGTAATCCAGACATACTACATTCACCAATCGCCATGTTGTCATTATCATGTGACCTACCAGCGTCAGTCGCATCGCTTCAATGCCATTCACAAATCCTCTCCCATGGCCTCATGGGATAGTAAAGTGTCCACATACTGTATACACATTTCAGCAGTAGGAGTACTGTGAATTCGGACATACTTCAAAAGCGTGATCAATATAAGCTGCATCTCAAACAGCTTGTGAGTACCAAATATAGGCCTAGTGTTCTTTGTGGCTTATTGCACTTAAACTGTAAAATACACACAAAAGTATGTCCAAATGTCCCCTTATGAACACTCACTTAGGAATAAGATCTCTAGTGTTCCACTAACCAGATGGACTCCAGGAACTGCCTATGAACATGCTTTAATCACGGCCGGGAGGCTCTCAGACCCATTCCACAGAGAATCCCCCAGTAAAAAGAATACAACAGTTTATACAGGATAGGTAACACAAAATATTACTCATCATCACATAATTTCTCTCATTTGTTTAGTTCAATATATGTGCAAATTCAGCACCCCCCTCCCTCCTCTGTTACTGACAAAGCAAATTTAGTTTGTTGATTACTCAATATGTCATGGGGTTATTAATATATAATTTTCCAGCTGCGTGCCTAACTTTCATTTCCCCTTTTATTTGGACATATTCATACATGATTCAGACACATTTTGGCCCAAGTTTTTGGGGACATTTAGTTTTCAAAAGCATACAAATGTTAATCCTGCAAGAAAAGACATGTTAGTTATGATTAATAAACAAATTCCTTCACACAGCATACTGGATCCGTGCATGAACTCTTAAAGTGACAGCAGTCTAATATTCCTGCTGCTGTCTGTCATGTTAATCAAAGAACTAAAGACAAAGAGAAAGTCACTCTTTGCTCTTCTTTTGTAACTTTAATTGTAAGCATTAATCTGTATTTAATTTTTACAATGAAGTCTGTTATTTTAGATTTGTTTGCTTAATTTCTGTAGCATTTCTTACCTGAATACTACTGTTAGACTCACCTGAAAAACTTGTCTCTTTATTCTATTGTATTTATTTGTGCTTTTGTTTCCAATTTGTTTATTTGTTCTTATTTTATTACTGACTGTTTACTTCTTCTTTTTTTTTGTAAATCAAAAATGGTATCATATCAATATTTTTCAAGGTATTGTACCTACCTTGTCCAGTCCTTTGGAGGTTAGAATGAGACGGCCTATAAGTGTGCATGGCTTTGTTCCCGACCTTACGGTCATGGCAAGAAAATACTATTAAAGGTGCCCTAGAATCAAAAATTGAATTTACCTTGGCATAGTTGAATAACAAGAGTTCAGTACATGGAAAAGACATACATTGAGTTTCAAACTCCATTGTTTCCTCCTTCTTGTGTAAATCTCATTTGTTTAAAAGACCTCTGAAGAACAGGCGAATCTCAACATAACACCGACTGTTACGTAACAGTCGGGATCATTATATGTATGACCCCAATATTTGCATATGTCAGCTCATGTTCAAGGCATTACACAAGGGCAGTCAGTATTAACGTCTGGATGTGCACAGCTGAATCATCAGACTAGGTAAGCAAGCAAGAACAAAAGCAAAAAATGGCAGATGGAGCAATAATAACTGACATGATCCATGATATCATGATATTTTTAGTGATATTTGTAAATTGTCTTTCTAAATGTGTTTCGTTAGCATGTTGCTAATGTACTGTTAAATGTGGTTAAAGTTACCATTGTTTCTTATTGTATTCATGGAGACAAGAGAGCCGTAGCTATTTTCATTTTTAAACACTTGCAGTCTGTATAATTCATAAACACAACTTCATTCTTTATAAATCTCTCCAACAGTGTAGCATTAGCCATTAGCCACGGATCACAGCCTCGGATTCATTCAGAATCAAATGTAAACATCCAAATAAATACAATACTCACATAATCCGATGCATGCATGCAGTATGCATGACGAACACTTTGTAAAGATCCATTTTGAGGGTTATATTAGCAGTGTAAACTTTGTTTATGCACTGTTTAAGGCAAGCTCGAGCTCCGTGGGTGGGGAGCGTGAGCATTTAAAGGGGCCGCAACATGAATCGGCGCATTTGTAATTATGCCCCAAAATAGGCAATTAAAAAAATGAATTAAAAAAAAATCTATGGGGTATTTTGAGCTGAAACTTCACAGACACATTCAGGGGACACCTTATACTTATATTACATCTTGTAAAAAAAACGTTCGATGGCACCTTTAAATATTTGTTTTTACTATATAATGACCTTTAATTTAGAGGAAGAGAGAAACTGGGGGAGTGACTTTATTGCGTTGGGTGTGTCAGTGTCACTTAGCTTACATCTGATTGGTCCAATTTCAGTTTGAGATCTCTAACCCAGAACATAACCTGCCCCGGAGCAGGTTAGCCGTGGAGCGTAAGATACTATGGCGATGAACACCACTAAAAGCCAAGTTACTTTCATGGTACCTAAAACCCAGGATTGGCGCAAACTAATCTGAAATTTACCTGGCTAGCCAGCTAATCCAGCTTCATGGTACAGGCCCCAGGTGAGTCATGGACCTCTGAAAAGTGGATTTGGGAAAAGGATGATTCCATGCCCTGCTAATACCGCCGGATAGAGAATGCAGCAAATATCTTGTCTAGGTCCGGTCTTCTGTTGCAATACTGTAGTTTAGCACACACGGCAAAGAAGATGAGACAGTAAGTCTTTAATGAATAATCCACACAAAGTAACATTGACAAAGAACTACCATCAAACATAGACAAGACCGATACAGAAACACAGGAACTTAATTACAAGCGACAAACAAAGGTAATTAATCACACACAGCTGAACAGAATTACTAAATCAAATCAGTAACCATAGAAACTAATAACAAACTCAGGCTGGCAGGAATAGGCAAACATAACTGTGACGGCCGGTTTTGAATCCATACTCATATGGATTTCACAGAATAAGAACACCGAATGTATAAACTACTTGTACTATAGTCAACAACGTACCATTAATTACACCAATGAAGCACTTAGGGCAACAGCAACATGCCACAAGTTTAATGGCCATGCAAATTAAATAAATGGGGGGTGATTTATCAGTCTAAATAATTTTTACTTTATTTAGTTTTTCTCTTTCAGGGTTGCTGCACATTTTTTAAAGTCAAATTTAAGGCTTTTTAAGACCTGAAGAAATAAAAATTAATACTAGCCTATACATTATGGCTGTTAGTTACCAATCCAGTTAAATCATTATCAACAAAATCCATCTTTGCAATTGTAAGGCCCGCCCAATCGGCCCAACGGCGGTTTCCCACTGGGCAGGGAAGGTTTCTTGCGCGTTGGGTCTTTTCAGTGTGGCAAAATAGTTTAATTCCAATTAAACGTTTATCTGACTCCATTTTATTATGACCTCGAATTTAGGTTAGAATGCCAATTGATAATTGACAATTTATACGATAATTTATCTAGACATTTGATTATTCTATTTAACTCTTTACTCTTATTGTACTCGTTCATTCGGTTCTCAGAGTCGCACAGGGTCCTCGCACCAGCTGTTATGCGGGCCCACGATCACAAACTCGCCAGTCTGTTCAATAACCAGAGGTTATGGCTAAAGCAATTTAACAATGCTGCCAATGCTTGCTATTGTTAAAAGGTACCCATGTAGCCCCATACAATCGCCTATATAACAACTTAGTTAAGCTCTGACATAATCAGGGTTATGACCAGTACTATGAGGTAATGTCGCCCCTCGACAGTAATTTGTCTGGCCCCATATAGTTATAAATAACTATATAACAACTTAATTAAAGCAGAGGCAATGACCAGAGGTTATGACCAGTACACCTTTGTCTAGCCCCATATAGTGAATGCAATTGCATAACAACTTAGTTAAAGTCAAGCAGTTAGTCAGAAACCTAGTATCTCGCCAGATGTGCCCCATGCTCCATACAATCCGAGATCTAGTATGTACTTAACCCTGGTCGTAGATTTGCGGTAACAACGGATACATCGTAATCTACTGAAGTCAATAATTTCAGAGTAAGTCAGAATAAAGCCAAATGTAACAATTTATTAGTCAGGTAAATGTATCATGCCAATTACATATAATTTTAAAGATGATCAATACAAAACATCAAATGCTCAGAAAAAGACTAAGAAGATGCATACCTGACATTAGAAAAATACACATTGCTGAGTGTCTGAAGGACACCCAGCAATGTGGGCTGACCTGATCTGATTACAGGATCCAGCCCTGAGTCTCCTGCAACATCTCTTTAAATACTCAGACCAAGACAGAAACTTATTTCAAATGGAAACATGAGTTTATAATTGGAATTTGCATTAATCAGGTCCCAGACTGAGTAGTTTACCCTTTTAGGGACAGAAGTGCATTTGCATGAGAGACCCTGTGAAGGTGGACACACCCATTACAGGGGCAAAATAACTCTAAAATCTTTAAACCTTTATTACCTTCTGGTTACTTCTGTGGGAATGAGACCTTTGTACCAGTCGCACTGAGACGTTTCAAAGATACCAACATGTATAATGTTGTATGATAACTGTTCACATTAAACCATATAGATTTTTGGTGAATTTCAGGCATCTTTGCTGTAGAGAGAAGAGGGGTGAAGGAAGGGAGATGTAGATTAAGGCATTGCTGAGGTGTGATCGACTCAGTGTGATTACGTCTCAATGGGGATGCTAATTTTGCAAGAGAGAGTTTGAATGTTATTTCCTTTGTTTTCTCAACGAGTAGCCCTTTCTCAGTCCAGACAGTCTGGCATTAGTCTTACACAATACAGAGGTGACACAGAATGAGAAGTTTTACACAGCATTTACAATTTGTCTACATAAATTTAATTCAATATTTAAATATATTTTTTTTTCTAATTTAACTTTTAATTAAAATGTCCCTTAAATATGAACTAAACTAAACTGCCAGTAGGTGGCAGCAAGTCACTGTCTTAATGAGTGAGTGAGTCAACCGATTTGTCCAAATGACTGATTCATTCAGGAACGAAGCACGGATTCATTAATTCTAAACGCGGATTCAGTCAGTATAACAAAAACATGTCTGTTGCATGGGGCTTTGTTCTGCTGTTCATCATTTTGAAATTTTCGTTGGCGAAATAAAGAAAGAAATTAACAATATTAACAATACTGTGTCTAAATGTGACTCACATTGTTCATTTAACAAAAAAGTTGAAGGAATGCATTTGTGCTAATTTGGGGAAAACCTAGTGTTGCCACCCTTCGCGCTGACTGTAGCTAGGCAAATCCTGCATATTGGGCTGTCTAAGGAGCCGAAAAACTCCCATACTGTCGAGCTTACTTTACTTTTTTTGGGTGTGGACAGAGCCTCTCACTCTCCCGCTCGGAATAGCTGCGCGCGCTGCATCTTCTTCTTGTTTGACAGGTGTCAGCGTTAAGGTGCAATACTGCCACCTGAGAGCTCAACCAGGTACTGGCGCTGGAGTATATGTCATGATATCATAAGCATCCTATTCATTTTAAATATTGTGGTTATCACCAATACCGGTATATTGTCACACCCTAAATTAACATGATATCGATATTTCATGCTTTGAATATCACGGTTATCGTCAATACCGGTATATTGCGACACCCCTAATTCAAATGGCAGTCCCGGTGATAATAATGTGTGTTTGCTTAAGTTTGATGGCACCATGCATTATGAGTTGTTTACAGCAACAGATACAAAAGATCACTGAAATAAAGTTACTTGTGGCTAAACTCCTATGCAGCCAAACAAATACAAAATGAAAATCTACCTGTAGAAGACATTTTGACTAAACACATTAAATAAAATGTAGGGGGTGATGTGGGAATGTACTATTTGTCTATCTCTGTTTTATTTTTCTGTATCTTACTAAAGGACTAGGGTCCCTTTTCAAACAATGCTATATGTAAGACCTGTTTCCTGTCAGAGGCGAAGTCACTCCCCAGTCACCGGAAAGAAGAACTTTCTGCTTGCACAACACCAACCGACTTACTCTCGGCTCCTCTCTGCTGATTGACAATATTGATATTCTCCACCTCAGGCTTTTGTCTCTCCCTTCAAACTGGTCTAACACACATTTTTGGAGGACCGGCTGTGGATGTGAAGCTTTTTTGATTTAAAACAGACTGCTGAGAGTTTTTGCCTGGCTGAAAGTGAAATTTTTAAGTGACTTGAAAGAATGGCATCTAGATCTTTTTTTGAGGAGGATTTGTCTTGTCCAGTGTGCTTAGATATTTTTAGAAATCCTGTCGTTCTGTCCTGTAGTCACAGTTTCTGTGAACATTGTATTCAGAGATTTTGGAGAAAGAAATCACCTAAAATATGTCCAGTTTGCCAAAGAGTATCTTCACACAAACATCCTCCATTAAATTTGGCTTTGAGGAACCTGTGCGAAACCTACCAACAAGAGAAAATACAGAAATCTCCATCAGGATTCTGCAGCGATCACAAAGAGAAGCTCAAACTCTTCTGTCTGGATGATCAACAGCTCATGTGTTTGGTGTGTCGAGACTCCAGAAAACACTCCAACCACAGATTCTGTCCTGTCAATGAAGCTGCGATGGACAATAAGGTCAGATAAATGATGTTTAAAACATTTTATTTAACGATTTGAAAGAGGAAGTCTAGGCTTCCTCTTTCAAACCTACTCAAAATATTTTGTTCTGAGTTGAAAAATTACACTTTTCTTACAGTTTAATTGTATTAAGAGAATAAAGCTACACTACACTCTAAAAAAAGATGGTTCCTTAAAGGTTCTTTACACACAGTAACAGTTCTACTTAGAACCGTATGGTCTTGAAGAGCCCTTTATATGCTGAAATGGTTCTTTGTGTTTAGTGTTCTTTATTCCCGCCTTTTTGTTTTTCAAATCTGTAACTGTCAAAGCCACATCATTACTGGTTTCCTGGAGCTCAACCATACACAGACTCTAAAAAAAGATGATGGTTCTTTACTCATAGTAACAGCTGTACTTAGAACTAGTGCTGGGCGGTTTGACCAAAAATCTGTATCACAGTTTTTTTTTATTTATTTATTTTTTTTAATGGACCTTTATTTTGACCTTCAGATTTCAACAGCAGCATTTTTTTTGCTTTAATATTCAAAATGCTCTATTCTGTATTGATATCCGTTTCAATGTACAGCCATACTTTTGATTTATTCATTCAAAAATTGCCAAATTGACAGTAAGTTCTATTTGTGACTGGATTCAGTGATTTCATCCGTGTTTTCTGCATCGCGGAAATCTTACGGCTCTACATGGTATTTGCAGTATTAAAGAGAGTTAGTTTTGGGAGTTATTTATTGTTGTGTTATTAAATTGTTTCCATTAGTGTAAGAATGGTATGCAGTTTAATAGAAGTCCTCTTTCTAGATGCTCTACATTAAGCTTCATTGATTAGAGACAGCAGGTGTTTCAGCTACGCACCGGTATGGCGGTTTTTGAAAAATAGAGGGTATGCATCGACGTCACTTTTCCCGCCGGAACGCACTCCCTCAGCTGGACTGAGAGGCAAAAGAACCTGCTGCATGACTGGATTTAATAGGGGGAATTGCGAAAATGTGAGTAAAGATAACGATTACACTAAAGGTTGGGCTCGAAATGGTTCCTTATGACATGTCAAAGAAACCTGATCCATGGATATTGGCATGCAGCCAGGAATCGTGTTTCCTGACATTATATGTGCCTGATTTCGACGCCGGGGAAATATATAAAGTAAATCTTCCAATGAAAGCCTTATATAACTACAATATAGGTAGGTCTAAATCAGAGTGATCACTTATATCAACGTTATATATATTGTCATATCGTCCAGCCCTAAAACTTGTATAGTTTTTTTGTCAGTGTTTATTTAAAAACACCCAGTTATGCAGAATATGAGATGGTAAATATTTAATTTGTCAGTTGTCAACACAATATATAACAATACAATATATAGGGTATGATTTTACTGCAAAATCCAACATTTTGACACAAAATGATAACTGCAAACCCATGTTTCTCTGCCTGGAGTCCAGCTGTTTCTGTGAATTGCAGTGATCCATTTGCTTCTTTTTCCTGTAGCTTTCGTCAGTCTGTAAAAATATACCTCAGATTTTGTGTCAGATCTATTTATACAGTCAATCGCAAAGCTCTTTCCCGTTTTGGATGTGTTTTGTGTGTTTCGCGGCATTCACGCTGAAAACCAATGCTGCCGCTCAGTGGGCGTCACCACAGTCATAACGGTCGACAATGACGTACCCTCATATCGGTCTCGAAATTGAAACCGGTATACCATATGAACCGGTACTGCCCGGTACTACTTGGAACCGTATTTTCTTGAAGAACCCTTTATATGCTGAAATGGTTATTTATTCCCACCTTTTTGATTTTTTAAATCTGTAACTGTCAGCCACCACATTACTGATTTTTCTGGAGCTCAGCCATCAAATTACATAGACTGGCTACACACTCTCAACAGGTAAATGATTTAACTATTAAAATGTCTGTGTAGTACAAATAATGTTCTTAAGTCTAGGAAGGAAGGGGACAGGGTCGGCGTTCAACTGCTGACTGAGCTTTATTTCAAATTCAGAAATGTCCAACAAAAACTGTGCAAGGCACAACAGCAAACCAAAATAATCCACAAAGGGCTTCACTCCAGTCACGGCATATACAATCCACAAAGGGCTTCACTCCTGGTCACGGCATGTACAATCCACAATGGGCTTCACTCCAATTTGTCGTGCACCAGCGGCTCAGTCAGCAGTTCCCCTCTCTCTCACCGACTCCTGCTTCTCGCGGCGTTTTAACCTGTCTCCGTGCCAATTACTGAAATGAGAAACAGGTGTTCGTGATTTCCATTTAAACCATGCCCCCCTCGCCACATACCCCCACCGCCCGACTCAGGCCGGGGAGCCGTCCGGCCTGCAGCCCCCCCCCACAGCCATCTGAACACCCGGCCTGTGGACAACCTTGAACTTAAAAGGCTGTAATGCCAGATACCAACGAGTGATCCGCGCATTGGTATCCTTCATGCGGTGGAGCCACTGCAGGGGAGCGTGGTCCGAACAGAGAGTGAATTCCCGTCCAAGGAGATAATAGCGGAGGTTGAGGACGGCCCACCTAATAGCCAAACACTCTTTCTCCACGGTGCTGTACTTAGCTTCCCTCTTTGAGAGCTTACGGCTAATGTACAGCACCGGCCGTTCCTCTCCCTCTATCATGGACGCACCTGTCCATGCCCCAAGTGGAAGCCCAGATACCTTACTTCCACGCGCCCAATCGCACGCTTCTTCGGGTTGGCCGTGAGCCCGGCTCCCCTCAGCGATCTCAGGACGGCCCTCAAATGCTGCATATGCCGCTGCCAGTCATTACTGAAGATAGTATATCGTCCAGATAGGCAGCAGCATATGCACCATGGGGCCGCAAAATTTTATCCATGAGACGCTGAAAGGTAGCCGGTGCTCCGAACAGCCCGAACGGAAGGGTGACGAATTGGTGTAATCCAAACGGCGTCGTGAAAGCTGTCTTTTCTTTGGATAATGGCGACAAGGGGATCTGCCAATACCCTTTCGTTAAGTCCAGTGTCGAATAAAATCGAGCCGTACCTAGCCGGTCAAGCAACTCGTCCGCCCGAGGCATTGGATACGCGTCGAATTTTGACACTGCGTTCACCTTGCGGTAGTCCACGCAGAACCGAACTGAGCCGTCCGTCTTGGGAACCAAAACTATCGGGCTCGCCCAGTTACTGCTGGACTCTTCTATTACTCCCATTTCAAGCATAGCCTCTAATTCTGCCTGAACTACATTTTTCTTGTGTTCAGGCAATCTATACGGCCGGGCTGCGAACCACCACGCCCGGCTCTGTCTCGATGTGGTGCTGAATGAGGTTTGTACGGCCCGGTAGGGGAGAAAACACGTCTGCAAATTCTGCTTGTAACTTGGATAAATCAGTGAGCTGTGAGGGCGAGAGGTGATCTCCCCCCGGGGCCAGAGCGAGGGACTGTTTTTTGACATTCGCCTCTGGCCCGAGATCATCCTCTCCGCTAATCACCGTCGCCAGCATCACTGATTCCGCCTCATTCCATTTTTTAAGGAGATTGAGGTGGTAAATCTGACATGCTCCTCTCCTATCGGAACGCACAACCTCATAATCGAGCTCACCGACTTGCCGTGTCACCACAAATGGTCCTTGCCACTTTGCAAGTAATTTCGAGCTTGAAGTGGGAAGCAATACAAGTACTTTATCTCCCGGTGAAAATTTGCGTAAGTTAGTTCCTCTGTCATACAGCTGGCTCTGTCTGTGCTGGGCTTGTAACAAATTCTCCATAGACAGCCGCCCCAACGTGTGGAGTTTTGCTCTCAAGTCCAGCACATACTGAATTTCATTTTTGGCCTGAGATGGTCCGTCCTCCCAAGTCTCTCTTAGGACGTCTAATACCCCACGGGGCTGGCGTCCAAAGAGAAGCTCGAAGGGGGAAAACCCCGTGGAGGCTTGCGGGACCTCTCGCACTGCAAATAACAGAGGTTCCAACCACTTATCCCAATTTTTGGCGTCCTCTTGAACGAATTTACGAATCATGGATTTAAGCGTGCGATTAAACCGTTCGACCAGCCCGTCCGTTTGTGGGTGAAAGACGCTGGTACGCACGGATTTAATGCCCAACAATTCGTAAAGTTCGCGTAACGTGCGTGACATAAACGCCGTGCCCTGATCAGTGAGGATTTCTTTCGGAATCCCCACTCGGGAGATTAAACTAAACAGTGCATCCGCAACACTCTTAGCGGGAAATGTTGCGGAGTGGCACTGCTTCAGGATATCGCGTTGCATAATCCACAATGACTAATGCAAAGCGATGCCCTCTTGCTGATCGCTCTAATGGCCCGATGAGGTCCATACCAATTCTTTCGAAGGGGACCTGCATTAATGGGAGGGGGCGCAACGGCGCTTTTGGGGTGGCCGGTGGGTTAACCAACTGACATTCCCGACAAGACGCGCACCACCTGCGCACATTCTCGTGAATGCCCGGCCAAAAGAATCGGGTCATGAGACGATTTAGTGTGGCCGTTTGTCCTAGATGCCCAGCCATCGGATTAGAATGAGCCGCGTGGAAAAGCATTTCCCTGCGGCTCCTTAGAACTAATAATTGGGTCGTATTTTCTTTTGTCTAAGTGTCTTGGGTCACTCGATACAACCTATCTTTTATGATCGCAAAATACGGATAAGAAAGTGGACGCCCAGGCTGGAGAGGCTGACCATCAATGGTGCTGACCTTTTCAAACGCGTTTTTTAGCGTCTCATCGTGAGACTGCTCAAGGGGAAAGTCATCGCGATCCGAAAGAATAAGTCTTCCAATTTCGCTCTGTTCCCCTGAAGCTGCACTCACTGGTCCCTGATCAGTCTCTCCCGCCTGCACTCGCACCTCCTTATCCCTCGATTTTTCCCCCCAAGAGGCATCCGAGCATAAACACCCCAATAATTTATTAAATGCAGGCCAATTCGTACCCAAAATTATCGGATGCCGGAGGTGCGGGTTAACTGCCACCTCCACACTATGCTTTTGACCCCTAAATTGAATAATGACGGGCACTAACGGATATTTCTCCACATCCCCGTGCACACACCTCACCTTAACCAAGCGGCCTGCATCCAATGCCCCGGACGAAATCAGGCTTTGATGCACCGAGGTTTGGTTACATCCTGAGTCCACCAAAGCCTGATAAGTACCCCCCTTGACACTCACAGGTATTTGGTACTCGCCAGCTTGACCGGGGGCAGCCTGCGGATCGTCCGGGACCCGGATCAACGTCCCAACCTCCATCACTGGACACCTGTCCACAAAGTGCTCCGGGTCCCCGCAACGCCAACAGGCCGGCCCAGACCTGCCCGCCGCTCTTGTGGCAGGGAGCGGGGTAAATGGTTGACGCGAAGAGAGGGGAGAAGCAGGAGCGGAGTCCGGCCCGGCAGCAGGGAGTCCCGCCCCCCTGGGCGGGGCTCTTGGTCCATAATACGGGCCCTGTTCAGTTCCACCCCGCCCCCGGGGCGGAACACGTGTCGGGCCGGGTGGACGAGACCTGGGTAGAGGGACAGGTTTAGAGAGAGAGGGGGAATTAAAAGAAGGAGAGAGAGAGGCAGATGGTAGGGGTTCGCCGACCCCTTGGCACGCCACCATGTGATCCTCCGCCAGTTCAATGGCTGAGTCCAGCGACGTGGGGTGGTGGCACTGGACCCACTCTGCGGTTTTCTTGGGAAGCCGAGTGATAAACTGCTCCAGTACCACGCGATCGATAACCCGGTCCACGTCGCTTCCCTCAGCCAGTAGCCATTTGCGGCACGAGTCCCGGAGCTGTTGGGCCAACACGAAGGGCCGGCCGGACTCGCCCAGGTCCAGGGAGCGGAAGCGTTGACGATGTTGCTCTGGGGTCCGGCCGACCCGCTGGACGATGGCCCGCCGAAGATCGTCAAAGACCAGGAGGTTCTCTGCTGGCAGCTGCTGCGCCACCACCTGCGACTCCCCCGAGAGGAGGGGGACCAACCTCATGGACCATTGGTCCCGCGGCCAGCCACTTGCCTCGGCTGACCGCTCGAACAAGTCAAGGAAGGCCTCGGGGTCGTCAGATGGCCCCATTTTGTTCATTGGCAGGTGGGTAGGCGCAGCCAGCTGCCCGATGGTCTCTTGGTGAACCTCCCGGTCAATCCAGCTCCGGAACCTTTCGCGGTCCTCCTGCTGGGCCTGCACGATGGCTTGAAAGCGGCGTTCTTGGTCGGTGTGCAGGTCCAGCAGGGCCTGATGTTGCTCCTGATGCAGGACCGCGAGGGACGCGATGACTTCCGCAAACGTCGATGGGGAGGATGAAGATTGCATGGCAGCGGCCACCCAGCTTCCTTCCCGGGTTTCGGCACCAGTGTAGTACAAATAATGTTCTTAAGTCTAGGAAGGAAGGGGACAGGGTCGGCGTTCAACTGCTGACTGAGCTTTATTTCAAATTCAGAAATGTCCAACAAAAACTGTGCAAGGCACAACAGCAAAACAAAATAATCCACAAAGGGCTTCACTCCAGTCACGGCATATACAATCCACAAAGGGCTTCACTCCTGGTCACGGCATGTACAATCCACAATGGGCTTCACTCCAATTTGTCGTGCACCAGCGGCTCAGTCAGCAGTTCCCCTCTCTCTCACCGACTCCTGCTTCTTGCGGCGTTTTAACCTGTCTCCGCGCCAATTACTGAAATGAGAAACAGGTGTTCGTGATTTCCATTTAACTCGCTCACTCACCAAAGATCTCCCGATGCTCTCTCCCGTCGCAGACCTCGCTGAACCACGCCCCCCTCGCCACAGTCTATAAATTTTAACATTGAAAATTGTAACTGGTTTCGATACTGTCGCCATTCTGATGTAGAACCCTGAAGTGCTACACTGTGTTTACTACATCAACAGCGTCAGCTGACTCAGAAATTGTTGAATGAAGTGGTTATTGTTGTTTTTGTTTTGTTTTTTGCTCACAATAAGTATTCTCGTCACTTCATAACATTAAGGTTGAAACTAGTGCTGGGCGGTATACCGGTTCATACAGGTTTCAATTTCGAGACCGATATGAATTTTTCAAAAACCACCATACCGGTGCGTAGCTGAAACAGCTGCTGTCTCTATTCAGTGGCCATGAAGAGCAATGTAGAGTGCATAGAGAGTGGACTTCTATTAACTGCATACCCTTCTTACACTATTGGAAACAACTTTATTACACAACAATAAATAACTCAAAAAATTAACTCTCTTTAATACTGTGCATACCATGCAGAGCCAAATAATTTCTGCGATGCAGAAAACGGATGAAATCACAGAATCCAGTCACAAATATAATTTACTGTATTAAGCGGAATGTCACAGAATTGAGCAATTTTTGGATGAATAAATCAAAAGTCGGGCTGTACAATGAATCAGATATCGATACGGACTAGTGTCTGTGAATATTAAAGCTAAAAATGACTGCTATTGAAATCTGTTGTCTGTATGAAAGAGCGCCGCATTTTCGTCTACTACACATACTGACGCACACGTGACGCTCGATGATTTCAGTGTCTGCTGTCTCACTCACTATACATGAACTTCATCTGTAGAGCTGCTCTTAGAGTCATTTATGTAAATTTTTAATTTTAATTTGATAAAACTATCGACATTTGTCATATCACATACACAGGAATTCAAACGTCATCAGAATCCTGTCAAAATAAAAGTTCGGTATAACTTGAAATAACAGAAATATACTATTGTACAATCAAGTGTACTCTGATTAATAGAGATAATAGCCTAATAATAATAATAACACCGTTTATTAAAACGCAAACTCAAAGGTCTTCATTGAAATTACAGATATTGCACAGTAAAAATGTAGTATACTTATTAATTTTATTAATTTAATTAAATTAATGATTACGTTTTAAACTAAAGCTTTTAAACTAGCTTTATTAACTGAACATTTTTAAAAACATTTTTATTTGTTCTTACTATGTTTATATAACATATTCCCTGTACTCCTAACAGTAAAATATGCAAAAAAAAATAAATAAATAAATAAATAAAAATAAAACCTGATATACTGTGAAACCGCCAGAATCTTTAAAAAAAAAACCATGATACAGATTTTTGGTCATACCGCCCATAACTAGTTGAAATACTGTAGTCACATTGACTATTTAACAATGTCTTTACTACCTTTCTGGGCATTGAAAGTGGAAATTGGCACCCTGAATAATAATAATAATAATAAGAAAATGGCACAAAGGAGAAGGGAAAAAAACAATTTACAGGTACGATGAGACACACTTGGGTCAGTGACATATGTATGCAATTTGTAGCAAAAACCATCCCGATAGGTCTAAAATATAAACACTTATAAGAGGCTTACCATAGTGAATCAGGGTAAAACAAAACACATTTTGGAAGAAGGATGCATTCAGAAAGTATTGTATAGTATGTATTGACTAATCATTTCAATTTTGTAACATGCATTACATACCTTTAAGTTATAAAACAGAGAAGTTGGAGTTTGTGTGCATCAGTCAGCACAAGTCTGTACTATGTAAAATAATAATAAAATATCAATAAAAGAAGGGCAAGACACCATTTTTATTTTGCTTTCAGAAGGAACTTGGATATTCACTGGGACACTTACAGAAGAAACTGAGAATATTTATGAATTTTAAACAGACTTTGGATCAAACTGCTCAACAAATTAAGGTTTGAAATAAACAGTGATTTTAGCAATTGTAGAAATGTGTGTATTGATAAAGATTTAGTTTATCCTTTATATTGTTGTGTAAAAATGTCTATAATCTCAGATTCAGACTCAAGACACAAAGATTCAAATAAATAGGGAGTTTGAGAAACTTCACCAGTTTCTATGCAAAGAAGAAGAAGCCAGAATGAAAGCGCTGAGAGAAGAAGAGAAGCAGAAGAGTCAGAAGATAAAGCAGAAGATTGAGGAGACGACCAAACAGATTTCATCTCTCACAAGCATAATCAGAGACATAGAGGAGCAGATGAAGGCTGAAGATGTTTCATTCCTGCAGGTGTCAATGCATCTTCATTATTCTGTGGTAACATGAATGTCATTTTCAAATATGAAAACCAAATTCAGATTTCCTGAATGATGTTATTTTCATTACAGAACTTTAAGAGCACATTGCAAAGGTTTGTGTTTTTATTTCCGGATGATCTTTTCTGTGGTTCTGAATCAAACCTTCAGCATCGCTGACTCCTGAATATTTTCCAGAGCTCAGATTAGACTGCCGGATCCACAAAATATTACAGAGACGATCAGTGTCCCGAAACACCTGAGCAACCTGAAGCTCACTGTGTTGCAGAAGATGCAGGACAACATGAAAAGTAAGTGTGTATCAGAACACATCAATGATGTCTATGGTTATTCACCTTGCATGTGTGAATGAGTGTGTATCTGTCCTCTCTTTTTAGCCTCGGATGTCAACGCACATGCATATGGGCCCCCACTCCAACCACACAATTTCAAGAGAGCTGGAGCCCCCCCACCATCCCCACTCCCAGCCATTTTACCTGATTTCAAGAGAGCTGGAGCCCCCCGACCAAAATTAAAATAAAAAAAGTTTTATGCATGAATGAAAACTTCATAAAATTAAAAGGTAATAAAAGCAGTTAGTGGTTATATATATTTAAAGCTGCAGTCCATACATTTTTTTGGTTAAAAATTATCCAAAAATCAATTTTTGAGCAAGTATTCACATTTTTCAATTCAATTCACATTTATTTGTATAGCGCTTTTCACGATACATATCGTTTCAAAGCAGCTTTACAGAGAATGCATGTCAACATTACAATTTAAAGAATGCAGTTAGCAAATGTAATAATTTAGGCAATTTACAATCACTGTTAGCAGTTTAACTGAACGTAGAAGCAATGAGCTCCTGGAAAAATTAATTACATTGACAATAATTAGGATATATAGAAATTCTGCAATGTGCATGTTGATCCATATGATTGCGTCTTCTGAAGTCCTTGCAGGAGTTGGTGCCGTCTCTTCATAGGTGTTGGTCATCTGAGGTCTTCTTAAGAGGCTGGATCCAAACTGAAGCTGAAGTCCTTTCTAGTCACCTTGGGACGGGCTTCCCGAGGTAAAACAGAAAAGCAAATGGAGAATAAGTAGTGTAGCTGCTGTTCATAACATTAAGCAAAGATAGTCATGTGCAATTGATCTGATATGAGATGCATTATGTGAACGCTTGGCTAAAGAGATGTGTCTTTAATCTAGATTTAAACTGGGTGAGCGAGTCTGAGCCCCGAACATTATCAGGAAGGCTATTCCAGAGTTTCGGAGCCAAATGTGAAAACGCTCTCCCTCCTTTAGTGGACTTAACTATCCTAGGTACAACCAGAAGTCCAGAGTTTTGTGATCTTAAAGAGCATGAAGGTTGTAGGGCGATAGAAGATCTGTTAAGTACACAGGAGCTAAACCATTTAGAGCCTTATAGGTCATTATTAGCAATACTTTATAATCGATACGGAACTTAATAGGTAACCAGTGTAGAGATGATAAAATTGGTGTTATATGATCATATTTTCTTGACCTGGTAAGAACTTAGCAGCTGCATTTTGGACTAATTGTAGCTTATTTTGAGGAAGCAGGACAACCAGCTAATAATGCATTACAGTAATCTAGTCGAGAATGAACTAACTTTTCTGCATCAGAAATAGATAACATATTCCTAATCTTAGCAATGTTTCTGAGGTGGAAGAAGGCTGTTTTTGTAATATATGAAATAAGATTTTCAAAGGACAAGTTGCTGTCTAATATAACAAGTAAGTATAACCAGCCAGTGTTCAAAAATATCTCTATACCTTAGCCTGATTCACAACGGTAAGCTTGTATAATGTTTTCTAAAAATCGGTTCTGGTGGGTTTCTGCGGGAAATTCGAGCATGCAGCCATTCCTCTTTTTTCATTACATCACGTCTGTTTACATAAAGGAGTCCCAGCTATAGACTATATGGCATGTGATGGATCATTTACAGCGTTTTCTCACAGCAGCTGGAATAATTAAACATCATTTTGATGGCGGATTGTATGACAAATTAACGTTAGAGATTAGACTGTACAGAAATGGAAATCTACAGGTAACACCAATACACACTAAATACACACGCAATGCTGATGTTGTTAACATTAACAATTTGAGAACAAAGTATAACAATAATAATAATAATAGTTTGATGTGATATCAGCTAAACGCTCATTAGATTTAATCACCATTTATTGTAATGCTTTTTTTCTCAATTGGTCAGAAAAGTGGCAGACGTTACTTGCTTGTTCAGATGACATTTGAAAATTGAAAATTCTTATTTTGGTCAAACTTCAATCTGTGATTTTGAAGTACAGTATCCACACCGGATAGATTAATCCGCGCTGAGGAGCCGTGCTGATCCACAGCCCACGTAAAGATGATAGTTCCGCAAATAACTGCAATTGCAGGTTTCAAACAGAGATGGTGACAAAGAGGCAAAAATTACAGACTGCAGCTTTAATGAAAAGTATAACTTTCCAAAAGGACAATTCTTACAAAAATTAAAGGGGCACAAAAAGCACCACATTTTAAATAAAATCAAAATAAACAATTTATACTTGTGTTTGATTGTTTGTATTAATAGGAGTTTTAAATGATTCAAGTCAAACTTACAACTTTAACTGAAAATTATTCATAATACTTCTGTCATAAAATGTTTTAATTTAGCGTTTTTTTTTAGTTTTATAAATTATCACCTGTGACAATAATCAAGTTTTTATTAATTGATAATTATGAATTATCAGTTCTGTCAAATTGTTGTTTTTCATTTAGCTTTTATCCTTCATATTATATGTTAACAATAAATAAACAAAATACAAGTTGGCTACATTTGTTTGTTTGTTTTTTCGCTTTTTTGATCCACATGCAATTTTCTATGTATTTATTCTTATATTATATATATATATAATATATATATATTATATATATAATTTAGCTGGAAGGATACGGATACAAAATTAACAGTTACAATATATACAGAGAGAATATAAAGAGCCCTGCCCCTTTGATCGCGAAAGTGAAAGTGCCCTTTGCGGTTGCTCGCGGTAGAGCACTCCTGCAGTAGGCAATCCAACGCAACAGAGTGCGGCGCGGGACAAGATTTGATGGGCGCGGGCGGTGAGACACTATCGTGTGCGGGTTGCGGGAGAATCAAATGATTCGCAGGACTCCTGCAAAATAGAAATATTTAAACATGAAATATATAAAAACTACTAATTTTTATTCATATATTGCAAAAAAGCAACAAGAACAACTAATATAAAATAAAAACGATTTACAGTCGCAAGCATACGAGATTCTATTTATAACTGGTGTTTGCAGTGTTGAGCAATGTAGCCAATCATAGGTGTTCATGTTAGAATCCTCTCACCACTCAAAACGCCGGAGTTTTTATGCAGACAGTGCTGCATAAAAGAGCGGGACTGAATCCTGCGGGAGCGGGCGGGCGCGGGACTGAAAAATCCGTCCCATCCTATGTAAGTCTCTACATCGCGGTGCCCCCGCGTTCCCATTTCTCCTCCCCAGAACGCGATTTCGCCCCTGCCCTCACGAAGGTCTGTGCATGCCACTGCATGGAGGACACCAGGTTTATTCTTGCCTATTTATTTGGAAAATCTTATTAAAACCAAAATTATAAGCCTATGTGGTGTCCCATGCACTTACAACCACCACAGTGCTATCGTCGGTGGCTGACGATTCTGTAATCTCGGTCAAATGCAGGCAATTTTCGCTGTGTATAAAACATACAATACGCTTCAAATGATTACATATATATGTAAATGTTCATGTGCATTTTTTATTTTTTTTATAGGAAGCTCGTAGGCGTAATTACGATATAATTCCAATAGCACGTGAAGGCAGAATTAACGATTTTGTATGCACAAATTCTAGAAAAAAGATTTTCTGCTTAGGTAAGACTTATTTACCATTATTTCTCGGCAAATATGTGACGCTGTTGTCGATTTGAAATTTGTGGAACGGTTTTCTCTTTTAGATGGTTGCTCAGATGCTGGTAAAGTTCAGTGTGTGTTTTTTGCTGGTTGCCTGCAACAGTTTTTCTTGGGCTTGCTTAGTGGTTTTTTTAACATATGGTTTTGCATGTAATCCTCATATATGCCTTTTATGATGGAAATAAAGATATTAGTGACATGTTCATCACTAGCATATAAAGTGTATGGGGGGGGGGGGGGGGGGGGGGGTTGTTTGACCACACTTCAAATGTGGTCACCCTAGGGCACTACACTGTGTTAATCCGGGCCTGAATCGAGGGAACGAATTAATAAATCTTGCGCACGGTTTAATTTTTTTTCTTGCATGTCAAGTCTGAGATGACAAATTTGTCCCCACCAATATTTAGCAACCTCCTTTGAACTGCTATTTGGATCGATTCTAACGGCCAGGACGACGACAGTACAAGAAACGCCGTAATTTGATTGGCGGCGGGGTATCTGACAGGCTACACGCGCGGGCCGGGACTACTTTTGTGCTTGCACTAGCAGCGAGCGGGTGGTGGGTGTGTGTGTGTGTGTGTGTGTGTGCGTGTGTGCGCGTGCGCGCGCATGTTGACGACGCCGACTGCAGGGCTGTCTCTCTGCCACATACAAAGGCCAGAGTAAAAACATTTTAATATTCCGTTTTTTTGCCCCTTTTTGTACTTTGTAGATGCCACCCAAGAAGAAGAAAGGGGACATAAGAAGCTTTTTCATAAAGCAGAGTCAGAGTGCAAGTAGGCAAAATAACTAGCTAGCCACACAAATAAACTAGCAGTAGTGACTGACCAAGCTTTCAAATGCAGATTCCACTGTGGAAAATAGTATTAACTGGTGATAGTATGTGTTACCCAGGATGATAGAATGCTACGTTAGCAAGTAACTGAATGTCAATTAGCCTGTACCTTAACTTAGGCCGCATTTACACTGCAAGTCTTAATGCACAGATCCGATTTTTTTGGACGACGTGCTTACATTTCTTTTAAAAGTGACCTGTATCCGATGTCTCCTTTTTACACTGCACTTGGCGAAACGTACCAAAAATAGCATATATGACATCACAAATCAATTTCAATGGTACATTGAGCTTAATTTATTGACATGAATTCATATATAAACCCTTTTAATGCAATAGTTACATCCCTACATAAAAAAAATACAAATTCTTCATGACAGTATGTACACAGCTCCGCTGGAAGCGTGCGAGTTGAATACTTGGGTACGGGTAGATATTCACAGCTTCATGGGCTCGAATCCGCCATCCTATACTAGTTTTTTTTGTCATTAAAACCAATGCGTTCATCAGTGATTGTAATATCATATTGCAAGTTTGTGTGCTTTTTATTTTGTGGTTTCAATGGAACGAATAGTTAGTCTCCAACGGGACTGAAGTGCGCTTCTGTGCACGAGCCGTCGTCACTGACAACCGCGGCAACGAGCACTCAGTGTGATTTCAAGAGCAACACATTTCAACGTCAGATCGCCTTTTATTTAACACAAACAAATGAAATTAATAATCTACCAGTCAACTAGAGATGTCCCGTTTGTTATAGGTATGTCTGTACCGCGAAATGTAAAAAAACCCTCACTTTTCAATGATGCAGGAGTCGCATTTACAGGGGAATATCCGATCTGTCCGCTTACACTGCAGGCGCAAGTGTGTCCCCAAGGTGTCCCCACCAAAGCTGAGACCAAACCTACGCCCATGCTCGTAGAATATATGCGCCAAAATGAGTTTTGGCGTGCTTATGCGCAGTTTTTCGCGTGCATATGATACGCACTTTATGGCGTGTATATGACACGCTCTTGGTTAGGATGGGGGTGGGGGTTTCGTGCGTATATATATGCACTCGAAACACTGCGAACCATAAGCACGCCAAAACTCATTTTGGCGCATATATTCTACGAGATTACACACTCGCAGGGTTGGGAAGGTTACTTTTAGAATGTATTTCACTACAGATTACAAAATACATGCTTTAAAAAGTAATCTGTAACGTATTTCGTTACATTACTCAAGTTTAGTAACTTAATCTAAATACTTTGGAATACTTTGAAATACTTAACACAAAGGACCATATTAACTTGATGTTCTTTTAAGTTTACAACCTGTAAATAAAAATGACCTCTACCCACCAAGATTTGGTTTTCCACTAAATTGTATTTTTAACATCAGTTACAAAATATATCTGCAATTTATTAGACATAGCCTATGTGTTGGTAAAGAATTTCAATATCTTGATAAACAAATTATGAAAATATTTGTTTCTTTTAACATCCCATCCATATATAATTACTAGTGATAAATCATTCCTAAATTATATGTTTATATTTGTAAAGATATGCATCAGAGGGATAACAAAATATTAAATAACAATAAAATATTGTTAATAAAGGTTGTTTTATAGGTGTATAGAGTCGAATTGACACAGTGGTTTAAATTGTTTTATTAACAAAGTTTGTAACATTTAGAATGTATATCAAGAAAATGAAATGAAATGAAATTATCTACCCAATAATCTCGAGAGAAGGCCTATATTCAAAGCTGACTCCTACAGTTTTTTCATCTCTCCACCACCACATTTTACAGGTTTGTAAAAAACATGATCATTTTGTGTGAACTATCCCTAGTATAAATATGTTTATACTAATATTTAACCTTAGTGCACTGATAGCTGCATTAATATTAACCATATAAAAAACAAACAGCAAAGAAAAAAATATTAGATTTTTTAAATAATCCTGTATTTATTTATTTATTTATTTATTTATTTATAATTATTATCAGTGATGCACCTATTTTGATTTTTCATGGCCAATAGAAGCAAAATGACCGATTCTGATGTTTCAGATTGTTTTAAAGCAAATTTAATTGTTGTTTATTTGTTCAAAAAATGTGCAGCTCTTTGATATTAGATGCAAACACTGGATTTTATCACAGTCCCAACAAAGATGTTATGAACATGAGCATGATCAGTTGTTTTTCATTTAAATTATTGTATAATTTCAGGATTAACAGCAAAAACAGCATGGTCTGACTTTAGCTTTGTGAAATTATGCTACATAAGACACCTGCACAAAATACAATCAGCAGACAGACTGAATGAAATGTAAATTCACTCTGACAGTAGGTGGCGCTTACGGAACAGCAGTGATATAGCGTTTCCATGGTTACTATACACAAAGCAGCGCTGCGCTGGAGATAAGAGGAAAAAACACCAAAACCTTTATGAAGACAATTCCCTTCAGAGATGCATTCATATCAACCCCAATTCAATATTTATATTATTCTTCCTAAATTTCGCGAACAGTGAGCTTGTGCATGGTGCAGTATTTTCTCTGCGGGCGCGTCTGTTCTCACTGTGTCCGTATTCAGGGTGTGCCTGTGTTAACGTCCTGTTGACAGGCTTAGTAAATACTTCCTGAATTTTTGGGAAATTATTACAAAGCAGTTTGTTTGCAAGCCCGGAATAAAGATGGACCAAAATAAAACTAAAAAAACCTTTGGATTTGTGACCAGTGGACTACTGCATCTCTATTTTTGATCATGAACTCGAGTAAGCGCCATATAGCCTACCTAATATTTGGAATGAATTATTAAGATTTAAAGTTTGTCTGTAGAGTACACCAAGAAGTTGGCTTTATAAAACATTATTTAACGCATAATTAAGTGGATGTTAACTATATGAGGATTTCGTGTTATTTTTCAAAGACCTAATAAATTCTTATAAATATTAAACATAGGCTAATGATAACCATATAAAGCTCAACGTACGAGTAAATGGGAAAATAAGGAGTAAATAAGGAAAATAACATTTTCAAAGACCATGAACAGCTTATAGGCCTACCTCAAGATGCTTTTTCAGATTAGATGTTGAATCCTTTGAAGCCGATAGAAGTTTTGTTGCAGGTAGACATAGCTTGCATTGCACTATGATGTTACTGTACGTCCTTTTTCATGTTTATAAGTAAAACTGTCTTTGAATTTCCACTAGAGAAATGCGTTATGCCCTGTTTTCCCGTACATTCTTTGCGTGTGATCTCATGTCTGATGACTCTGCAGGTTGCTGATATCTGAACAGGCCGCGCGCGTTTTTTTTAAACGGACAGAGTCGGAGAATCATCAACATTGGCTCGTTGGTTACAAATCATCAAACAGCAATTACGTTAATAATCTATTAAATGAAGTAAGTGACATAAAAATTCAAAGTAATCCCTTTGGTAATCTAAAATACTTTTTGAAAGTAACTGTAATTTGATTACCATCTATTTAAAATGTAACTGTAACGAAATACAGTTACTCAAATTTTGTATTTTAAATACGTAACATCGTTACATGTATTTCGTTACTCCCCAACCCTGCACACTTGTACGCATTTTCGTGTGATCGGGCTCGTTGAATCAGGTGTGTTAGATGAAGGTGATAACTTTAACTGAAAGTGAAAATTTAAAGATGGACTTTGAGATTCATTTCTAAGTTTAAAAAAAAAAAAAAAAAAAAATGAAAAGGCGTCTAGATCTTTTTCTGAGGAGGATTTCTCTTGTCCGGTGTGCTGGGACATTTTTATAAATCCTGTTCTCCTGTCAGTGTTTGCTCAGCCTGTATTCAGAGGTTTTGGAAAAATAAAACATTTAAATAAAGTCCGGTTTGCCGAAGAACATCTTCAAATGATCGTCCTCCGTTAAATCTGGCATTGAAGAACCTTTGCGAGAGTTTTCAAAAGGAGAGAAGACAGAGACCTTCATCTGAAGATGAAATGTTTGATGTGTCGAGACTCCAGAAAACACTCCAACCACAGATTCTGTCCCGTCGATGAAGCTGCGATGGACAATGAGGTCAGATAAATGATGTTCAAAACATATTAAACAGGATTTCAGTAAGTTGGCTTTCTCAAGAGACTGAAAGAAGGATTCGAATACAAAATCTAGCAAACCAATTTAGACTAGGATATATTCTACAAAATAACGCAGGAAATGAATGTAATATAGTTTTCTTTTTCAATAGGCTATCTTAAAATAGGCTTTTAATTTGTGGGAGAGGATATAAAAAGGGAAGGGAAATATGTCATTCTGATCAACACTCTATAGCTACCAGTCAGTGGCGGTAATACCAATTTGTTGTTTGTCAACCACCAACTCAAAAGAAGGAGGAAACGATTATTACTGAACTGAAAGTGAAACTTATGTACTTGAAGAATGGCGTCACAATCTTTTGCTGAAGAGGATTTCTCTTGTCCAGTGTGCTGTGATATTTATATAAATCCTGTTCTTCTGCCATGTAGCCACAGTGTTTGTTCAAGCTGTATTCAGAAGGTTTGGGAAAATAAAACATCTAAATCATGTCCGGTTTGCCGAAGAACATCTTCAAATGATCGTCCTCCGTTAAATTTGGCTTTGAGGAACCTTTGTGAGAGTTTCCTACAGGAGAGAAGTCAGAGATCTTCATCTGAAGATGAAACGGTCTGCAGTGATCACAGTGAGAAGCTCAAACTCTTCTGTCTGGATGATCAACAGCTCGTGTGTTTGGTGTGTCGAGACTCCAGAAAACACTCCAACCACAGATTCTGTCCCATCGATGAAGCTGCGATGGACAATAAGGTCAGATAAATGATGTTCAAAACATATTAAATCATCAAATATATATAATTATTGACAGACATTTTCACAAACCAATAAGCCCCCCCCCCCCCCCCCCCCCCCAAAATACTTGGGTTGTGTGGGTTTATTTACATGAACAGTCCAGACGTGTGTTGTTGTTGTTGTTGTTGTTGTTTGTTAAATGATTTGAGATCTATGATCAGATAAACCAAAGAGCAATTTAGAAACAATTGAATTTGCTTTATGTCTTTAATTAATAATTTTATTCTGACTTCAAGCCAGATTGTAAAAGTTGTAGACCTGCTAATTTTATGCTAATAAATAAAATATTTAAAATTTAAATTGTATCAGTGAAATATAATTCTTAGTATACTCAGAATAAGTAAGATATTAAAAGTTTTTTTTTTTTTTCTAAAAATGTATTCACTTTGGAACTTAATTTGTGTCAACTCCGTCAGATGCATTAAAAAGCATGCTATTTTAATATGATCCATCCAACAACAGTTTAAAGTCCTCAGTTATGTAATAATGGTGTTCAGTAAAGGAGCTAAGTGGAAAAAATACTTGTTGACTAATACTGACGGATTTGACAAACACTGACGCCTGATTTTGTCTAAGTTGACCAATACTGATGGTGTTGACAAATACTGACTGTGTTGAAAAATACTGACAAATACTGACAGTGTTGACAAATATTGATGGTGTTGACAAATACTGACCGTGTTGACTGCAGACAAGTACTGATGGTTGACAAATACGGACCGTGTTTTCAAATACTGACTGTTGACAAATACTGACAAATACTGATTGAAAAATTTCAATGGTCTATTGTTCTCCCGTGGTAGAAATCACGTTCCGCGGGGGCACCGCGATGTGACCGCAAAGGGCACTTTCACTTTCGCGATCAAAGGGGCAGGGGCTCAAGCCCCTATTCTGTTAATATAATTCACTGCGTTTGGATCCAGCTCTCCGGCATTTTTGAAGTCCCCCTACATTACAGATAATGAATGCATTTTTAATGCATTACAGCAATAAGAATTTAGAGACCAATCGACTGACATGAAAAAAAAAAAAATCTTTAGACACTAACACTGAATTATGTATGGTATGCCTTTAATATTTCAGTTTTAGTGTATCATCAGAAAATCATTTAAAAAAAAAAATAGACACGGTTTATGTTTTCTTTCAGGATATACTCAATACTTCATTGGAACATTTACGGGAGGAACTGAGAATATCTGTGAATCGTGGACAAAATCTGTGTAAAACTGCTGAAGATATAAAGGTTTGAAATAAACAATGTTGTTTAATGCTATTCTGGATCTAGTGTAGATCTAGTTTGGCCAATATTGTTGTCTTTTATTATTTCAGTTCCAAGCTCAACGCACAGTGACGCAGATTAAAGAGGAGTTTGAGGAACTTCACCAGTTTCTACGCAGTGAAGAAGCGTTCAGAATAACAGCACTGAGAGAGGAAGAAGAACAGAGGAATCAGATGATGGAGGAGAAGATGGAGGAGACGACCAAACAGATTTCATCTCTCACAAGCATAATTGAAGATATAGAGAAGCAGATGAAGGCTGAAGATGTTTCATTCCTGCAGGTGTCAATGAATCTTCATTATTCTCCAATTATATGAATGTCAATTTAAGAGATTTAAGCCAAAATCAGTTTTGCTGAATAATTTATTTTTTATTTTCTTCTTTACAGAACTTTAAGGCCACATTGCAAAGGTTTGTGTTTGTGTCATGTCTGTCTCTCTGTCCTTCTGAACTCAAGTCATCATATTCTTAAAAGAAAATGTTCTGTATAGAAGTTTAAAGGGTTCCATCAGACGCTTCATATATAGAACCTTTTAGAAGTTCCCATCATTTTATGGGTTCATTCATTCATAAAATTGTATTAATTTAAAAAGCTTGTAAACTTTAACACTAAAAATTGAAATAACCGATTCAACATGAAAGTAAAAATTTAAAGGGGTCCTTGATTATTATTTCACTTAGTTTGTAATGTTGCTGTTTGAGCATAAAAACATCTACAAAGTTACGACGCTCGAAGTTCAATGCAAAGGGAGATTTTTTATATTTCACAGACATCGCTTTTTAAGGACTACAACAAACAGCTTGGTGACATCACATACCCCAAAATTTACATAAACCCCGCCCCCGAGAACACACCACAAAGGGTGCGGGGCCATGTTGGGCTGCTTTAGAGAAGAGGAAGAGTTGTTGTAGTAGAGTGTTGTTGACATACCATCATTTAACACCAGACTACTTCACAAACGAGGGTCAATTCAATGCTGGATTTGCACAAAAGATTAACATGATGGAACATGCTAGTCGATGAGTTGAATCAACTCCACAGCAACTACATAAATTTATCCACTAACCATTCTCTCAATCAGTGTCTGACTGTTAAAGCTCCGCCCTCTTCTGGAAAGGGAGCCAGGAGCAGGAGCTCATTTGCATTTAAAGGGACACACACAAAAACACGTGTTTTTGCTCACACCCAAATAGGGGCAAATTTGACAAGCTATAATAAATGATCTGTGGGGTATTTTGAGCTGAAACTTCACAGACACATTCTGGGGACACCAGAGACTTATATTACATCTGGTAAAAGGGGCATTATAGGTGTCACCATCATGTTCTGTTTGTTTTGGTTTTCATTCGTCACATGTGCTCCTTTTTCTAAATTCCCACCCACCCCGTTTCTCTCTCTTCGCCGCTGTTTCTTAACAACACAGAGACTTGCTCAGACCTTACCTTCCAGTCCCGCCTCTGCTGGAGGTTCGCAGCCCTTCACCATCTCCGGAATTGCCATGCAGTGACGTTGAGCCTCAAGTGCAGCAACCTCCATCAGCGCCTGACCAAGTGGATCCTGTGACTCTGCTTCCGGCCCCTCTGAGCTCCCCGCTCCATCTCGGCTCATTGACCTGGCTCCTCCCTGGCTCCTTCCACCTTCCGTTCCACCAGACCCCCTCAGCCTCTCGACTCAACCGGGTTCCCTCATCCCAGTGGCTCCCCCTTGGTCAGTCGTCAGACCACCATCGCCACAGACTTGCGGATCTTCCGCAATGCTCCGTAACTCCACCCCTGCAGCTGCAGCGGGCTCCTCCTTCCCTGTGGATATGCTTTGGTCCACTGTCACTCTGGCATCATCTCAGTCCTCGGGAACTCTGGCTCCTCCTCTAACGGTCATCACTAGGCCTCTGATGCCAGCAGTGTCACTCTACTCCATTGGCTCTCCATCTGCACCCAGAGATCCATCAGCTCCGCCTCCGTCAGTTGTCCCCCAGATGTCGACAGTCCCGTCTACACCTTGGCATCTCCCTCCCTCGTCTCCACTGTGGACTGTCATCACTGCCAGGCTCTAGATCTGTGCCATCAGCCATCCACCACCAGCGCCGCCAGGGGATTGTCATCCTCCTTTCACCATTCCTCCAGCACCATCACCTCGTCCACCTCCAGAACCCCCTCCAGCCCTCCCTCTGATGTTCTGTTATGGCGTGAGGACGTGCCTTGCCGGAGGGGGATGTACTGTCATCATCATGTTCTGTTTGTTTTGGTTTTCATTTATCACATGTGCTTCTTTGTTCTAAGTTCCCACCACTCATCAGTCACCATGGACACTAACTCACCATCACAGCTGCACACCCTTAGTTAATCAACTGTTGTGTATATCAGTTCCTGTTTGTGTTAAGTTCGGTGTCCGGTTTTGTTTGTTTGATGTGTGTGTGTGTGTGTGTGTGTGTGTGTGTGTGTGTGTGTGTCCCTGCCTGTTGGAACTTTATTATTAAACCTTGTATTGGAAAGTTACTCTTCTTTGTCTTCGTCTGCCAGCCTACACATCACGCGTTACAATAGGTCCCCTTTAAGACATTTCTCCTTAGAAACTCTTTTGGCATAAAGGTTTCTTAAAATTGAGTCAAGAACCCTCGAGTTCTATATAGAACCACACTTTCAGAGTTGTTTTCAATGTTGTTTCAGAGCCCAGTATGTCCTTCCGGATCTAGACCTCAGTCCAAGTGTGATCACTTTCCCAAATCACCTGACCAACCTGAAGCTCAATGTCTTACAGAAGATGCAGGACAATTTTGGTAAAAGTGAGTATGACAGAATGCAACAATGATTTCAGTGTTGTTTGTCTTAACTGATATGTGTATGAGTGTGTATCTGTTCTCTCTCTCTTCAGCTTCAGACTTCAACACCGGTCATTCTCATGTCCTATTTGATGATTCAGTGAAAAATAATGAAAACAAGCACTTTCAGCGTAGTAGAGAGAACAGTCCACATATGTTGTCCATAGAACCACTGCAAGTAGAAGAAAATGAAATGAGAACAGCAACTAATTCCTGGAGGGCAAAATCCGTAAATGATTCACAGCAAGTAAAAGAAAAAGAAACGAGAACAGCAATGAATTCCTGGAGGGCAAGATCCATAAGTGATTCACAGCAAGTAAAAGAAAATGAATTGAGAACAGCAGCTAATTCCTGGAGGGCAAGATCCGTAAATGTCAAAGCAAGTAAAGAAAATGAAATGAGAACAGCAACTAATTCCTGGAGGGCAAGATCCGTAAATGATTCACAGCAAGTAAAAGAAAATGATCCAAGAACAGCAAGTAATTCCTGGAGGGCAAGATCCGTAAATGATTCACAGCAAGTAAAAGAAAATGAACCAAGAACAGCAAGTAATTCCTGGAGGGCAAGATCCGAAAATGATTCACAGCAAGTAAAAGAAAATGAACCAAGAACAGCAAGTAATTCCTGGAGGGCAAGATCCTTAAATGATTCACAGTAAGTAAAAGAAAATGAAATGAGAACAGAAACTCATTTCTGGGGGGCAAGGCCCGTAAATGCCCCCCTTGGTGCCATCTTGGAACGTGACAATTATTAGATCGAGTTCCTAATTGTCAGAAAATAAATGAATAAATGAACGTGAAGAAAAGTGCAAGATCTGTTGGTATGTCATCAAATCAATGTTACACTGTATTGTTGATTCAACATAACATTTCTCTTCTTTTATTTCAAAACAATAAATGGAAATTACTACTTTACAAAAAAAAGATAATTCTTACAAAAGTAAAAGGTGTGGTTTTGTTATAAATTGTTCCTTCAATTTAGCTTTGAATTTTTAGATTTTATAAATTATCTAAATTAAACTATCATCTAAATTATCATCAGAATTTGGGTGTTTTGTACAATTTACAACATTGTTCTCTGTAACTTATGAAACAATAAAATATTTTATCCATCATATTATATGTTAACAATAAAGAAACAACAAACAAGCACATTTTTGTTTGTTTGTTTTTTTGGGGGGGGGGGTGTATTTGATGAACAAAAGGCAGACAAGTTGAGTACAAATTAAACAGTTTTTATTTTAGGAAAGCTGGCAAAGCTGACCGGGGAGACACTGGTTGGAGGGGAGTGAAACGTGAAATGAAGGTGAGATCCTGTATTGTGCTGGAAAGTTTAGGGGATAGGTGACTTTCTTGAGCTGCCTCTGCATGGTGAAATGACCTATATAGTGGAGACTTGGCTTAGGCAGGGCAGGCGAAGAAGTATGTCCTGGTGGATAACCACACCTTTTGTCAGGGCTGGTAACATGGAGTGTCTGCTCTATGGGCATTAGAATGGGTCTTGTCTGGAACCTCTGATGGCTCACCGGACCATGGGAATAAGGGTGGTTGGAATCTAAGCACACACTGAAACGGAGTAAGCCCAGTGGGGGATTCGAGGAGAGAATTCTGGTCATACTCTGCCCAGGAGAGGAACCGTGCTCAGTCTGGAGGTTGGTTTGAAGATGTTAGCCAGAGGATAAACGGATGGTGATGCCAAGGAGTTTGAATATGGCTTGCCAGACTCAGGAGATGAATTGTGGTCCTCGGTCTGATACTATGTCTTCAGGCAGACCGAAGTGGTGGAAGACGTGTTGGAAGAGTGCTTTGGCTGCTTCAAAGGCGGTAGGTAGACCCTTCATAGGAAAGAGATTGGATTTTGAGAATTGATCCACAACGAAGATGCAGGTGTGAGAATCAGGGTGGAAGATCTGTCTTGAAATCAATGCCGATATGGGACCAGGGACATTGTGGTATGGGCAAAGGAACCACTTTTCCAGCAGGTTGCTGACAGGGAATGTTGGTGATGGCACAGACTGAGCATCCTTTGATGTACCAGGAGATATCCTGGGCCATGGATGACCACCAGTAGCGTTGGTTCAGGAGCGAGATGGTTCGCTGACTACCTGGGTGTCCAGAGCCTGGGGATGTGTGAGCTGAGTCCATGAGGGGCAGGTGACAGGTGGATGGAACGTAAGTTTGCCCCTCAGGACCTCCAAGCGGAGCAGGTTCAGTAATTATGGTTTGACGGATTTGATTGTCGATGGACCATTGGATAGGGTTGATACCATAGCTGGAGGAAGAATGGTTTCAGGAGTTTCTGGGGTTCAGGATCAGGATGGTACAGGAGAGAGAGAGAGAGCGTTGGCTTTAATATTCTTGTTTCCCAGGTCGATATGTGACCATAAAATAAAATCTTGTGAAGAACAGGGGTTAAGATGTGGCGGTAAAAGTTGGCAAAGCCCAGGAATCTTTGGAGTTCTTTGATGGTGGTAGGTGGTGGCCAGTTCCAGATGGTGACATAACCGAGGAAATGGACAGAGGTGGTATGGAACTCACATTTCTCTAGCTTCAGGTAGAGCTGGTGTTCTCTGAGGCATTGTAGGACCTGCCTTACGTGACGCCAGTGTTCAGTCAGGGTGCTGGAATAGATCAGAATATCATCTATGTAGATGATTACAAAGCGCTGCAGGAAGTCTCAGAATACCTTGTTCATGTAGCTCTGGAAGACGGCGAGTTGAACAGGCCATACAGCATCACCTAATATTTATCGTGCCCTGACAGGGTCACAAAAGCGGTCTTCCATTCATCTCTTCCTCTAATACAGATTAGATTATATGCGCTGCACAGGTCCAGTTTTGAGAAAATGTGAGCTACACGCAGCAGCTCCAAGGCTGCTGGGACCAGAGGAACGTAACTGAATTTGACTGTTTGGGAGTTGAGTGTGCGGTAATCAATACAGGGCCTCAAGTGTCCATTCTTCTTGACCATGAAGAAGCAGCATGAATCAGCAGGGGATGTATATATTCGAATGAACCCTTGTTGGAGTGCCTCTTGGATGTACTCCTCCATGGCCTTCTGCTCTTGAATGGACAAAGGATATAAACTCGACCTTTTGGCCAATGAGGTGGTATTTAAGTCGAGAGGTGGAACCGACTTGCGCTGAAACAGAAATATTACAAAGTATTACGTTCGAGGAGGTTGAACTGGACAGCCAGTGATAATGTTCCCATCTCCCCCACAGTATAGACAGAGATGGTTAAGGATCCTTCGTTGATGCTCCACTGGCATGAGGTGATGGGAGTTGATCATTAAATGACAGATTTCAGTCCTTGATGAAATGCGGTCGAAGAGCAGCTTTGTTCCAATAGCTGGATGCTGCTAGGGTGCGGAAACGCAAGGCTGAACAGCTTGTCGTGGATGGATAGAGCAGAAACCATCTGACCGAAAACCTCCTTAAAGTGAGCTGAAATTTTCTTAGAGCTGCTGTAAAGCCAAAACAAATCTCACTGTGAAGCTGCTTTGAAACAATCAGTATTGTGAAAAGCGCTATATAAATGAAGATGATTTGACTTGATCAAAAAGTATATGCCTTATCGTCTAAACTAGAATGAGATGGTTTAGAAAGTGGACACGGCCCCATGGCACGAAAATACTAATAAAATTTAGTTTTGGAAAATACTTTATTTTAAAAATCTTAAAAATCTCAGTGGCTTACATTATTGGCAGTTTATTTTTAAGTGCCTAATTTACACCAAAACAGAAGATAACGTGTGCTTTCATCTCTGAAGACTTTATTTTTGTCTTACATTTCATAATGAACTAGGACAAGCTCAGTGCTGACTTGTTTCCTTTCTTTTTCATGAATTGGAATGTATACAATTTACACTTAGATACTTAAACATTCTTTTTTCTGTTACTTGCAATGTGTTTCTGTGTTCTTCATTTATTTGGGCTACTGACTTTTCTCTTAAATGTCTGTTGATGTGAAAAACAATAACTTGTTTTTTAAAATTATTTATTGCTTGTTCATGCAACAATGTGTTATGTGGAAAGTTTGAATTGACTTGCCTTTTAAGTTATCTGTACTTGTTTAAGTTAATTCAATGGGAAGACCACATTAGGTCCCACATTCCCATTATTTTGCCCTGGTCCCAGAACCCAGCCTTGTGGCCTATGAACTTCTTATCTGCCCTGATGTGACCACAGAGGTCGTCCCTGATTTTCCTGTCTGCCCCAACACAACCACATCATACCTGAACTGCATGTCTGCCTCAACACGACTGCGGAGGTCATTCTTGAATTGTCTGCCTGCCTAAAAAGGACCAGAGAGGTCGCTCTGTTGCACCTGATAAGCCATGGTGGTTTCCAATTTCACCAGAACTGCTGTGGTGGTCGTCTGCTCTGCCGTGGGGGTATTCAAGCCCATTTACTCTGCTGTGGTTATCATCTGCTCCGCCGTGATGGTCTTCGAGCCTATCTACACTACCGCAATGGTCATCTGCTCCAGCATGGGGGTCTTCAAGCCCGTCTGCGTTACTGTGGTGGTCGTCTGCTCCGACCATGGGGGTCTTCAAGCCTGCCGGCTCCGCAAAGGCTCGCCTCTGTGTGTGTGTGTGTGTGTGTGTGCGCGCGCCCTTGTTGTCAGTTTTTCCTTGCCCATGTCTGGATTTATCCATTTTGCCTGGATTTACTTTTATTTAAGTTTGTTTGAATAAATGTTTGCTGCATCTGGATCCTACTCTCGTTACTCTGAAACAGCCACCGTTAGAGCACCATTTAGTGTGGCACCATAAGCAAGTCATAGAGATATTGGATTATAATACCTATACTTACAATTTCAAAAATGTCTGATTATTGGGTCCAATTCAAAAACATAAATGCTATTCCATGACTTCACACAACCTTAATTTTAACACTGTGAAGGTCTTACATACTGTCCATTTACAATCACTTCGGTAACACTTTTGTAACACGTATAACTATTAACTATGACTTTTCCCTCAATAAATTCTTAAATTTACTGCTTATTAATAGTAAGGTAGTTGTTAAGTTTAGGTATTGTGTAGGATTAAGAACATATAATAAGGTCATGCAGAATAAGGCAGTAATATGTGCTTTATTAGTACTAATAAATAGTCAATATTCTAGTAATATGCATGCTAATAAGCAACTAGTTAAAAATACCCTAAAATAAAGTGTTACCATCGCTTCTTTACCCTTCATAAACTTAATTGCACACCGTGATTAAAACCATGACTCAAATAATTATTTCTACCCAGACAGATGCTGTACACATGACATATCCTCATCACCTGCAAATGCATGCATGGTAATGGACGTCAGAGAGGACTGAGCAGATATTTTCTTGGAAATTGCCTTTGTCTTTGCTTTCATTTCCAGAGTAAAAGAAAACTGGTTTAAATTAATGCTTACATGCTGTCAGTGCTATTAATGTGGTGTATTCTCTCATTCATTTGCATATGTATTTATTAACTCATTTGCATGCATTTTATGTTTATGAGTGATCAGTGAGCTGAGAATGAAAGATAAGCGATTGCAATGAACTTGGTTCTGATAGCACATAATAATAAATATGACTGACATTATTTATTTTTCCATTCTAGAAACTAACATCAAACACAGAGGTCCTACAAAAGTAACTTTTTATGATTTACAGTTGAATGAATCAATTCAAAGGAACACAGAAATATTTAAGCACTATTTGCAATGGGCAAATGAGGGTTGATGAATGTAAAGTTCAAGTCCAGTCATAGCAGCTAATGCATAAACTATTTCTATTCATCCCACACCTAGATCATCTACCTGTCACATCAAGAATGAGGAGAAACAAGCTCTGAACAACTTTAATAAGATCATGCAGACATGAATAATTTCTCTGAATGATGAGAACTGTAAGAAAATGTGTTGTTGTTCTAGGTAAAGTTATGTTGAAAATGCAAATTTCTTCATTCAGGCATTCTGGATTGCTTCCAAAGTTTTCTTATGATGCAGCTTTACTTATTGATATTGATTGCAGATTTACTGTAAATTATCAGTGGATAACTTAAATGCTGGTCTGTTCCTCATACACAAAGCATTATATGACTTCTGAAGAGTCATGTGGTCTGCTGTTATGTCTTACAGTTATGATGCTTTTAGAGATTGGCAGCATCCATCCTATATCAATCTTTTGATATAATCCATTAGGGACTCAGCACAATGCAACATGACATGACAAACCCTTGACAGTAAACTTTCACTTGTGCCAAAGTGTCCAATTGTACAACCCAAATTCCGGAAATGTTGGGGCGTTTTTAAATTTGAATAAAATGAAAACTAAAAGACTTTCAAATCACATGAACCAACATTTTATTCACAATAGAGCATAGATAACATAACAAATGTTTAAACCGAGAAATTTTACACTTTTATCCACTAAATGAGCTCATTTAAAATTTGATGCCTGCTACAGGTCTCAAAAAATTTGTCACGGGGGCAAAAAATTTTGAAAAGATTCAGCTGGGAGAACATCTAGCAACTAATTAAGTTAAATGATGTCAGGTCTGTAACATAATTAACTATAAAAGGGATGTCTTAGAGAGGCAGAGTCTCTCAGAAGTAAAGGTGGGCAGAGCTCTGAAAGAGTGTGTAAAAAGATTGTGCAATACTTTAAAAACAATGTTCCTCAATGTCAAATTGCAAAGGCTTTGCAAATCTCATCATCTACAGTGCATAACATCATCAAAAGATTCAGAGAAACTAGAAAAATCTCTGTGCATAAGGGACAAGGCCGAAGACCTTTATTGGATGCCTGTGGTCTTCTGGCCCTCAGACGACACTGCATCATTCATCGGCATGATTGTGTCAATGACATTACTAAATGGGCTCAAGAATACTTCCAGAAACCACTGTCGGTAAACACAATCCGCCGTGCCATCTGCAGATGCCAACCAAAGCAAAAAGAAAGCCATATGTGAACATGGTCCAGAAGCGCTGTCATGTCCTGTGGGCCAAGCCTCATTTAAAATGGACTATTTCAAAGTGGAAAAAAAGTTCTATGGTCAGACGAGTCCAAATTTGACATTTTTGTTGGAAATCACTGATGCCATGTCCTCCGGGCTAAAGAGGAGGGAGACCTTCCAGCGTGTTATCAGCGTTCAGTTCAAAAGCCAGCATCTCTGATGGTATGGGGGTGCATAAATGCATACGGTATGGGCAGCTTGCATGTTTTGGAAGGCACTATGAATGCTGAAAGGTATATAAAGGTTTTAGAGCAACATATGCTCCCCTCCAGACGATGTCTATTTCAGGGAAGGCCTTGTGTATTTCAGCAGGACAATGCAAAACCACATACTGCAGCTATTACAACAGCATGGCTTCGTCGTAGAAGAGTCCTGGTGCTGAATTGGCCTTCCTGCAGTCCAGATCTTTCACCTACAGAGAAAAGACGACCATGAACTCTTCAGCAGCTGGAAACCTATATCAGGCATGAATGGGACCAAATTCCAACACCAAAACTCCAGAAACTCATAACCTCGATGCTCAGACGTCTTCAAACTGTTTTGAAAAGAAGAGGAGATGCTACACCATGGTAAACATGCCCCCCCTCCCAACTATTTTGAGACCTGTAGCAGGCATCGAATTTGAAATGAGCTCATTTAGTGGATAAAAGTGTAACATTTCTCAGTTTAAACATTTGTTATGTTTTCTATGTTCTATTGTGAATAAAATATTGGCTCATGTGATTTGAAAGTCTTTTAGTTTTAGTTTTATTCAAATTTGTCCCAACATTTCCAGAATTCGGTTTGTAGATATAAATCTTGTATTGAACTAAAAAGGTTAAAATATATCTTGAAACTTAGGGTACATTTACATGACAACAATGTAGTAAAATAAAAAAGTTTTTCCTTTGTGTTTTTTGCGTACAGACGACAGCGTTGTCAAAACGATCCCTGTTCACACAAATCCACGAAAACGACTAAAAACGCTGTTCTGCTGCCAGGCCAGTAGATGGCGATGTCACTTTGTAAAGAAACACTTTGCGTCTATGGACTGAACATGCAATATGCATGCACGTGATGTTACCGTTTTCACAAATTCATGTTTTTGTAATTTACATGGAAATGATAACGGTATAATTTTTAAAAATTTCCACTTTGAAACCCGTTTTCAAAAATGTATGTTTTCACGCACCCAAAATGCCATTGTCATGTAAATGATTGGCAAAATTGCATAAAGGTTTCAGTTTTTAGTTCATGTAAATGGATCCAGTTTATCTGCATTGTACAGATACAAAACAGAATGAATCACAATTGTTTTTGAAGAATTGAGCTCCTCCCACTTCATATAGAGATAGACACACCTGCTAGTCTGCTGTTCATATATTACCTGAAGCTCAGATTTGTATGCTCATTTTCCCCGCTGTGGATGTGAAGCTTAAAACCTGGTAACTTAGGTCAAACTTGGCAAAAGTGAAAAATGGCATCTGAAGGTTTTTCTGAGGAGGACTTCACTTGTCCCGTGTGCTTGGACTTTTTCGTAAATCCTGTTGTTCTACCCTGTAGTCACAGCATTTGTTCAGTCTGCATTCAGAAGTTTTGGGAAAGTAAAGGATCTAATGAATGTCCCATTTGCAGAGAAATATCCATGACACATGATCCTCCAGTAAATCTGGCTTTGAGGAACCTGTGCGAGACTTTTCAACAGGAGAGAAAGCAGAGATCTTCATCTGAAGGTGAAACGGTCTGTAGTGTTCACAAAGAGAAGCTCAAACTCTTCTGTCTGGATGATCAACAGTTCGTGTGTTTGGTGTGTCGAGACTCCAAAATACACACCGACCACAAATTCTGTCCCATAGAGGAAGCAGTGAACAACAATAAGGTCAGATTAATGATGCTCAAAACATTTGATGAATTTAATAAACATCAATAAAGTTCACAATTATATATGTATAATTGTACGGCACTTGCATTCTGTTGCACTCATGTTGATTTGATTGCTTCTACTGTTCTCATTTGTAAGTCGCTTTGAAGAAAAGCGCCTGCTAAATGACTAAATGTAATATATATATGTTGTATGTTTATGTATGTCCTGAAACCAAAGACCTCCTAATTTGGAAGCAAATACATTTGCTCATTTCTTTTTCTGTTTAAATATTTTACTGATTTTGTAAAGTTTACATCAGATCTATGAATATGATCAAAACATTCTTTTACTGAATTGTGAAAGTGATATTTTTATTGTATCTCTGGTATTATCAGATTGCATTATAATTGACAGGGAGTGGTTGAATGTAACGTTCAGTTTCGTTTGTCATTTCGGCTTAAGTTGGGAATAAAAGTGACTGTTGTGATTAGATCATTGCTGCAACCGGTTTAAAGTTGCATCAGTCAATTAGGCATTGAACAGGTGTCACAGGTTTTAGTTCATTTTGACCCCTCCCTCCAAACATATTCCCTCAATGGTGCTCGAATACAAGAGAAAAAATAAAATCACTCAATAATACAGACACTAATTTTGTTGTTCTCTTCCAGGAGAAACTCAGAGATTCACTGAAACACTTACAGTAGAAACTGGGATCATTTGAGAATTTTAAACTGACTTTGGATCAAACTGCTGATCATATTAAGGTTTGAAATAAATGGTGTGATTTAGGCGATTCTAGAATTAATATAGATCTAGTTCGGCCCTCATATCTTTCTGTTAATTTTCAGAATGAAACTCAAGATACAGAGGAGAAGATCAACAAGCAGTTTGAGGAACTTCAAGAGATTCTAGTAAACGAAAAAGAAGCCAGAATAACAGCGCTGAGAGAGGAAGAGAAGCAGAAGAGTCAGAAGATAATGGAGAAGACTGAGAAGACGAGCAAACAGATTGTATCTCTCACATGGACAATCAGAGACATGGAGGAGCAGATGAAGGCTGAAGATGATGCATTCCTCAAGGTGTCAATTATTCTTAAATGGAAACATGAATGTCATTTTCACTGAGATTAAAATTAGATTTGGTTTTGCTGAATGTTTTTTTTTTCTCTTTTTTTTTTTTATTTACAGAACTTCAAGAACACATTGCAAAGGTCTGTTGTGTTTCTCTTCTGAATTTTGGGCTTCTGAACCATCAGCATCTCTTAACTCCTCAGTGTTTTTTTTTTTTTCCAGAGCCAAGCGTAGCCCACCAGATCCAGGGAATGTCTCAGAATTGCTGATCGACGGCCCAAAATACCTGAGCGATATGAGGCGCACTGTGTTACAGAAGATTGAGGGTTCCAGTGGGGACCACAGTGTCAGGGGGGGCCCCATCTTTAGAGGGACCAAGGGTATCAGGAGGGGCCAAAATTTTAGGGGGAGCACTAATCACAGGGGGGGCCAGAATCCCAGAGGGGGGCACAGCTTCAGGGGGACAGCCACTGTTCTGGGGGATCAAATAGATCAAGAGGGGGCCATAATCACAGGGGGGACAGAGTTCCAGAGGGGGGCAACAATTCCAGGGGGCCCTGATTTCCAAGGGGGGCAGAGTTCCAAGGGGACGGCCAAAATTTTGAGGGATCATATAGGACCAGGGGGGGCCACAATCACAGGGGCACCCAGAGTTCCAGAGGGGGACCACAAGGGGCCCAGATTCCAGGGGGGCCCAGAGTTCCAGGGGGACAGCCAAAATTTTGGGGGATCATATATGACCAGGGGGGGCCATAATTACAGGGGGGCCCAGAGTTCCAGAGGGGGACCACAATTCCAGGGGGGCCCAGAGTTCCAGGGAGGGCCAGAGTTCCAGGGGGACAGCCAAAATTTTGGGGCATTATATAGGACCATGGGGGGCCATAATCACAGGGGGGCCCAGAGTTCCAGAGGGGGGCCACAATTCCAAGGGAGGCCAGAGTTTCAGAAGGAGTTCTAGGGGAGACTTCTGTTGGGGTGGGGGACACAGCCTAGACATTGGTGCAAATATGTACCATTAAAGTATGCTATAAAAATTATAAATAGCTTACACTAAAAAAAAATGGTGTAGAAACAATTTTAACTCAGAAATTGCTTGAAAATTTCACAAACAATTACAAAGAATCGGCAAGTAATACATTGACATGTATTTTTGTGTAAAACGTATTCTAATCATCTAAATAGACTTTTAAAAAGCATTTTTTTAAACTTTGCACCTTATATTCTGCATTTATTTTTTATTTTCCGAAAACTACAAATTTAAGAAATCACATTTATTCTAGTCACAGAGACGTTAAAGGCACAATATGTAATATTTTTGGTGTAACGGCCCTTGTCATTGCGTCGCCTGTCAACGACGTCCTCCGCGTTACCCTCGATTTCAAGTTTTACTTCTGTAGAAACCATGGAAACACCAAAGATGCTTTAATATATTATGTTTTATTAGATAGATGATCAACTGTTTGGATACCTTTATCGATATTCTTATATATTATATATTATTGTTATATATATTATGTAATGTTATAACAACTTTCAATACACTCAAACATATTTAGCAAGATTGTTTTGAAAAGTAAAACAAAGTAAAACTTGTGGCTGATTTGAATGAATGAAATAAAATAATGTGAATTTAAGTGACCAAGCATAACAGTAACCAAGTTCCAGAAAACGTTAAACGTAACTTTGATCGTAAAATAAACATAAACAACAAAACGAAAGGAGTGGCAGTGGCCGACTGCGGCATATAAGCATAAAAACAGCAATGCAAATTATCCCAGACTCTCGGCCGCACCCTGTTTCATACCACAGCTTTAAAAAAACTTTAATACATCAGTTCATCCATGAACGTGATTCTACCTAAGTCATGTCAGATTGCTTTTCATCAGTTGTGGAGGTGAAGATGACAACTCCCACGGTTCCACGCTTAATCACGGTGTCATCAAGCTACGCTTTTGTTATTATTTTGAATAAGCGACCTCTAGAGAAAAAACTTACATACTGTGCCTTTAAGCATAGAGGTTAGACATAAGTTCGCATTTTATACTTAAGTTTCTTTTTACATTATCAGCTCTTTGAATCAGTGATGGTTTGTTGAAAACAGCCAAGAACTAGTTTTTTATGTGCTAGCAGTTTATACTACTTTATGAATAAAACATATCAAATAAGAAAAAACGTTAAAATATGTTGTAAAAAATGTATAAATGGCCTACACTGAAAAACAAATTGGTGTAGAAACTATTTTCACTCAGACATTGCTAGTAAATTTCACAAACAACTACAAAGAAAGTAACACACTGAAATAAACAGTTTTGAAGTAGAAAAACTGAAATAGTATATCTTTGAATTTTACTGTGTACCTTATATATTCTGCATTTATTGAAGTTTTATTTTCCCAAAAAATACAAATTTTAGAATTTAAATTTATTCAAGGTCACAGAAAAAAACTGCACAGATATACTGTAGAAGTTAGAGATAAGTTTACGTTTGTTTGTTTTTTCCAGCTCTTTGAATCATTGACAGTTTGTTGAAAATGACAGAGAACTTTTTTTGTTTTAATGCAATGTTTTCAAGAAGAAAAACAGTTCCTAGCAAGCAGTTTTGAGCCTATAGTGGAACGAACAAGTTCAAACAAGATCGACATATTAAGTCGGCATGAAATGATGTCATATATCTGAGTGAAACGGCTTTATGAACAAGAGCAAATGTAGGGCAAGAAGAGATGTCACTGTGAGAGGGAGGGGAAGTTATTTTGATTAAACAATACGAGGCAATTGAGCTTAAAAAAATTACAGATAATTCATTTATGTGATATTCCATGAAAAAAAAAAAATTTGTCTATTTTGATTTCATGGTGACTTTAAGTAATGTACATTTCTGTCACTTATTACACAGACTTTCACCACATAAATAATGATGTGGGCATGAAATATTGATTTGAGAAGAAACCATTTAAAAATCGTACCTGTTTATTATCTTATAAACTATTACAGTGTACAAAACAATTGTTCTAGCAACAAGATGAACAGTTAAGGCGTAAGGCATATACGGTAATATTGTTTAAGTGATACGGCTTCATTTTAAAGTAAATACAGCCGATAACTGAGGCACACATAATTCTTGTGGTTATGTCATGAATTATTCTTTTTTTTAATTTAGCTTTTATTCTTCATCTTATAATCTAATAATAAAGCTCTGATATAATTTGGGTGTTTTGTGGAATTTACAACAATGTTCTCTTTTATGAAATGTATAATCATCATATGAAATATAATTGTTATTTAGCCTATTAATTAGGGGTGGTTCTGTCATAAATTGTTCTTTTTTAATTTAGGTTTTTTTCTTCATTTTAAATGATCATCTGTAACAATAATCAAGCTCATATGTAATTTGGGTGTTTTTTTTTATTTACAACATTGTTGTCCATAACGAAAGGAATCAAATAGGCTATTTTTTTAATTGTTAATTATGAATTTAGGGTTAGGGTTCTGTCATAAATTGTTATTGTTAACTTGGCTTTTATCCTTTTATCCAATAAAGAAACAACAAACAAGTACTTTTTATTTTGCTTTTTTTATGCAGATCTTTTCACCTTAATTTGCATTTTAATCTGTAACGATTCTATAATGCCATGCAGTTTTCTGTTTATTCCTTTATTCTATAAATAATATATACATAGGCCTATCGTGCTCACAATATAATAACATAAAATGGCCACGTTTTAATAATAATCGTTCCCTTGTTTTAGTTAAATCAAAACGTGAGAATGAATTCTTAATTGATTTTATGGCATATATATATTTTTGTCCACATGGCATGTGCGGCTCCGTAAGTTTCATTTAAAACACGTCAAGTAACTTGACATCACTGTTGTGACTTTGACACTATTATTTCTTATTAAAGTTTCAAACAGCCGCTGATGATGATGATATATGCGTGTTCTGGATTGGTTTATTGATGAACACACTCCTGCGGTGTGTGTCTCTAGTAACACTGTGAAAGTTTTCACTCAACCATCCCTGAATAACCACTGCTAACCTGCTTCAAGATGGACGTCTAAATGGTGAATCTCACAAAGAAAAGTCCACTTCATATTTCAACACAAATTTAAAAGAGAAAAGCATTATTTTACGTACAGAAAATGATCTATTTTTAAGATTTTCTTTGCACATTTGATCCTGAAATCCTCATAACCATAATGCAAAAAAATCCTCATTACTGTAATACAAAAAAATTATTGGTTGTTTATTAAAATGAGTGCAACAGATACTTCCATTATACTTATATATTTCTGTTGAACTTGAATGTGATTAACAAATGTCAGTAGACCCAGAAGATTTGAAAACGAGCAGTTCATTCATAAAACGTAAGATCGCTGTTGAAATACAAACCGGCAAAAGAAACGAACGCAACGCTGAAAAGGGGCATAAGGTCTATAACAGGGAAGGTTGAATTTACATCACTTTAAAAAAAAAAAAAAAAAAATAGGACATTTTGTTGGTTATAGAAAGAATTGTCCCCATTTTTTACTGACAACCAGCTATATGTATATCACACCAACATTTAGAATAGGATATCAAGTGTTTCAGGAAAAGAACAAAAGCCACAAGCACCTAGAAATGAAATCGTTCCCTAGTACATTTTAAACATAATTTTGTAATGAGTCTCCTTGATCTTTGGAGCAACTGCAATATAAGCTTTATCCCTTATACTTAAGTTTCAACATCTCCCAGAAAATCTGATAATCATCTGGGCTGGGTTTCCCAATAACGATGTATCTTAGCTCTTAAGAGCGCTTTCTACGTGCAAGGTTACGAACGCTCGCTGCAATTCCACGTCCGTTTCTCAAGTGCTGAATATTACCTTATAGAATCGTATCCTTTAACGTTTAAACTAATAATCGTCACCTGATGTGGATTAGAATAAATAAATAAATAAAGATACCTTTCAAAAAGATTAAATTAATGTTCCTAAAATATAACAAGATCTCAAATAACACTTATGCAAAACATGGTCAGGTCAACCCCCCCCCCCCCCACCCAATTACATTCATTATATTACAGATAAATTCACGCTCAATTTTTGCGTTCCCTAATAGTCTATGGAATTACATTTGTGCCACAATTCCGCGCGCGCAAGATCATATTTTGAGCACGCAATAGGGCATTTCGCACGCGCGTGAACTGCGTTTTGTGGAGAAATGTTTGTCTCGCAAATAAAAAAAGTATTTTGAGCGAACGAAAATCAGTTTTGCATTTAAAAGAAGTTTATTTGGATGTGCGCAGATGTTTTCTTTCGCGTGTGCAACGTTTCACTTGCTTGCTCTCTGAGTGCTCTCAGTCGCCGATGGCTGGCGTGCTCAACACAACAGAGCGTTACAATGTGCCACAATTCCAGCCAATCAGAGATGAGGGTGCTAAATTCTGATTGGCTGGCTTGACAACCAATCACAAGACTCCCAGCTTTACCGGCAGAGGAAGAGGAAAAATACATGGTGGAAGAGGCTTTTGTACAATGGCTTGAACACTATCAAAGTCCCTTTAGGTCTATATAAAGTCTTTAATACTATTTATTTTCAAATTCAAATGTCTACCACTCGAAGTAGATTATTTATTTATTTATTTAATTTAATCAAAATCATATCGTATTATTACATAATGGCATGTCCCAGTGTTCCCAAAACCTCAACTGACTATATACAATGGAGCGTTCTTTAAAACTTCCGCAATAATAAGCCAGCTCGAAAACTTCCGGTGAGATGTCATTTGCTGGTGTGTTGAGCATCAGTAATACTTAGTTTATAATCAGAATATAGTCACTTAAATAGTCATAGCATTAATTTAGTTATTCAAACGTAAGAAATTATAAAATAAATAAATAAAGACGTACCTTAGTGTTCCTCGATCCTTGGCTAAATTCAATTCGACCATCAGTTTTCACACTTTTGTGTGGAAAAAAAAAGCATCAAAAATTAAACACTGAGGCACTTTAGTTAGAATAATTGAATAAAATGTGTGTTTTTACGTTTTTACATATGGTTTTTACAAGTGTGCTGAAATCATTGATCTTGTGCTGCACTGACTGACAGCTGTTGTGTAGCCTAATTCATTCACAAGAAAAGTTATTGTTTTTCATAAAATTTTGAGTACTTAATACTCCATATTGACAAAATGTATTTTTTAAACCTAGTTATTTTATAATGTTTAATATGTTTATAATATAATATTTAAAAAAAACGAAACAAAGTGAAATATATGCGCAAATAAATGCCACTCTGCCGCCACCTGCTGGTTAAAGTGGTAATTGTTTTTTTTTTTTAAATAAGTTTATCAAATGTTGAATTTTCTACATTTTGAAACGTTTGGTTTTTACAATGGGGACAATCTCAGAAGGATGAACAAGTAATGTTTGTGGTCATCACATTAAAAATAAGAAGTGCTGGAAAATTATGTGCGTGTGTGCGTGCCTAATTACAGACACGTCATTTTTAAACGGTCCCAATAGCTTTGTCTTTATTGCAATCAATAAAACAATAAAAAATAGGTATATGTGATAACTGCATTAAAATATGAATACAAAATGAAAAAAAAAAAAAAAATCTAATTATGTGGGTAACAATGACATATGCAAATATAACAGTATAAATCTTGGGTGTGTGACCCACAAACTTACTATTATATTTGCATATGTCATTGTTACCTACATTTTTATTTGATTTATTTATTTTTTATTTTTTTTGCAGTGAGGGAGATCAAGCCTGCATCCCAATGTGCATACTATCCATTCTAAATAGTATAAATATTTGATTACTTTACTGTTATTACATTGTATTTCTGCATTTATTGATATGTTTATTTTTAAATATCCAGAGGCAAGTATTGTACCTTGCTTACACTCTTAACTAATTAAAAGGGCAAAAGTCTGTCCATCTAATTACATAAACTGCAGTTCAGTAAGAAGTTACTTACCAGTTAACTGAGGTGTATGAAACACTGGGACATGCCATTATGTAATAATACGATATGATTTTGATTAAATTAAATAAATAAATAAATAATCTACTTCGAGTGGTAGACATTTTAATTTGAAAATAAATAGCATCAAAGACTTTAATAGTCCTGAAGGGACTTTGATAGTGTTCAAGCCATTGAACAAAAAAGCCTCTTCCACCATGTATTTTCCTTTCTCTGCCGGTAAGCAGGGAGTCTTGTGATTGGTTGTCAAGCCAGCCAATCAGAATTTAGCAGCCACATCTCTGATTGGCTGGAATTGTGGCACATTGTAACGCTCTGGGCTGGGTTTCCAAATAACGATGTATCTTAGCTCTTAAGAGCGCTTTCTACGTGCAAGGTTACGAACGCTCGCTGCAATTCCACGTGCGTTTCCCAAAAATGCCCTTAACATGAACGCGCGAGAACGCGCTCTACGTGCTACTTAAGAGTCGCTGTCCGTTTCTCAAGTGCTGAATATTACCTTATAAAATCGTATCCTTAACGTTTAACCTAATAATCGTCACCTGATGTGTTAAATAAATAAATAAATAAAGATACCTTTCAAAAAGATTAAATTAATGTTCTTCTGGAGGAGGTAGAGCTAAACAAAGATGTAATTTTCAGACGATTTCTTTAAGCTATATATATATATGAAGACTTCAGATGCAAAAGCCTATAAGTGCCGTCTGAAATGTTCTTCTAAAATTAGCATTTTTATCAAGCTTGTATGTTTAGGTTCAGTAATTTCACTTTAATGGCAATTAATAGGTCATTTTCTTTTCCATTAATGTGAAATAATGAAAACATAGGCCTACAGCTTGATAAAACTGTTCATTTTATAAAAAATTTCAGATGGCACTTAGAGGCTTTGCATCTGAAGTCTTCATATATATACACACACACACAGTCAAACCACAAATTATTCAGACACCTTGAACATTTCATTCATTATTACAGATTATTCACTATAGTTTTTTTTTTATTATTTTTAATGGTAGTAAAATATGACAAGATCTCAAATAATACTTTAGCAAAACATGGTCAGGTCAAAGTGTCTGAATAATTTTTGGTTCCAAATTTGTATCAATTTTACTGGTAGTCCACTGTATGAAGAATTTTTGGGCATAATATGTCACAGTTTACTTTATTTTGTCATTCTCACTTACATAAATTAACTATAGTGTCTATATTTAACTTAAATTAATATAGTTTATATATATATATATATATATATATATATATATATATATATATAGGCTATATGTGTGTGTGTGTGTGTGTGTGTGAAATCAATCAAACTGTGATTCAGTGTTTTTGAAGTTAATATCTAAACTTGTTTATGTTTTAAAATTTAGTTTATAGTTGAAAAAAGTCAGTCACTTCAGAAACACTTGGAAGAACTCCTATAGTATTTCATAGAGCTTTAGGCCATGGGTGGTAGGCCTATATAAAGCCTATATAAAGGGTATATAGGGTGACAGTAGTACAAATTATGTACTTCATCTAGCCAATTTCTACAGGTGTACAGACAATTTTTTTATTGCAGACATGTTTTATCAGCACTATTTATGACATCATGTGTATTTTTATTTTTTTATTTTCTTCCGTTTTCTTTTCATATTAAACAACAAAGAGGATTTAAGAGGAATACAGTCAAAACCTTAGCTATGTTATACACATTGCACTTGAATAAAGGTGTAATCTGCCGGTTGTCCTGTAGGTGACCTCATAGCTCTGTCTTCTTACGATGCACTTAGAGCTTTACGATTACTCCAGAGCACTAGATCTACGATCATTTTCAAGTGCTACTTAAGTTACGATGCTTTTGGGAGACAGACCTTAATATTAAGATCACTCGAACTATCGTTTTTACGATCAGTTTAGGCTTACGATGCTTTTGGGAAATGCAGCCCAGTACAGTGATATGTTTAGAGGTCTATATTACATATTTTTTAAATAGGGAAAAGAAACTAGATAAAGAATGAGAAAAAAATGCTTTGGATTATTCTTAATCCAGTAAAAAAGATACTTCTTTAAAGGTTCTTTACTTGTACTATTCAGAAGTCAAGATGGGCAGAGGATCACCAATTCCCCCAATGCTGTGGCGAAAAATAGTGGAGCAATATCAGAAAGGAGTTTCTCAGAGAAAAATTGCAAAGAGTTTGAAGTTATCATCATCTACAGTGCATAATATCATCCAAAGATTCAGAGAATCTGGAACAATCTCTGTGCGTAAGGGTCAAGGCCGGAAAACCATACTGGAATGCTGTGATCTTCGGGCCCTTAGACGGCACTGCATCACATACAGGAATGCTACTGTAATGGAAATCACAACATGGGCTCAGGAATACTTCCAGAAAAAATTGTCGGTGAACACAATCCACCGTGCCATTCGTCGTTGCCAGCTAAATCTCTATAGGTCAAAAAAGACGCCATATCTAAACATGATCCAGAAGCACAGGCGTTTTCTCTGGGCCAAGGCTCATTTAAAATGGACTGTGGCAAAGTGGAAAACTGTTCTGTGGTCAGACGAATCAAAATTTGAAGTTCTTCTTGGAAAACTGGTACTCCATGTCATCCGGACTAAAGAGGACAAGGACAACCCAAGTTGTTATCAGCGCTCAGTTCAGAAGCCTGCATCTCTGATGGTATGGGGTTGCATGAGTGCGTGTGGCATGGGCAGCTTACACATCTGGAAAGGAACCATCAATGCTGAAAGGTATATATCCAAGTTCTAGAACAATATATGCTTCCATCCAGAAGTCGTCTCTTTCAGGGAAGACCTTGCATTTTCCAACATGACAATGCCAGACCACATACTGCATCAATTACAACATCATGGCTGCGTAGAAGAAGGATCCGGGTACTGAAATGGCCAGCCTGCAGTCCAAATCTTTCACCTATAGAAAACATTGGCGCATCATAAAGAGGAAGATGCGACCAAGAAGACCTAAGACAGTTGAGCAACTAGAAGCCTGTATTAGACAAGAATGGGACAACATTCCTATTCCTAAACCTGAGCAACTTGTCTCCTCAGTCCCCAGATGTTTGCAGACTGTTATAAAAAGAAGAGGGGATGCCACACTGTGGTAAACATGGCCTTGTCCCAACTTTTTTGAGATGTGTTGATGCCATGAAATTTAAAATCAACGTATTTTTCCCTTAAAATGATACATTTTCTCAGTTTAAACATTTGATATGTCATCTATGTTGTATTCTGAATAAAATATTGAAATTTGAAACTTCCACATCATTGCATTCTGTTTTTATTCACAATTTGTACAGTGTCCCAACTTTTTTGGAATCGGGTTTGTATGATTATAAGTCAGAACAGTCTTAAGGTCTGAGTCGAGTTTGGTGGTTGTAGAGTTAAAGCTCTAGGAGAAGTTAGTCAAAAAACAGAGTCTCGGAAGATTAATAAGTTTAAAGAGGATTTCAGTAAGTTGGCTTTCTCGAGAGACCGAAAGAATGATTCTAATACAACACCTAGCAAAGACAAAAATTAAATTTAGACTAGGAGATATTCTACAAAATAATGCAGGAAATTAATATAATAGTTTTCTTTTTCAGTAGGCTATCTTAAAATAACTAATTTGTGGGAGAGGATATAAAAAGGGACGGGAAATATGTCATTCTGATATACACTTCACCAGTCGGTGGCGGTAATACCAATATGTTTCTTTGTCAACCACCAACTCAAAAGAAGGAGGAAACGATTATTACTGAACTGAAAGTGAAACTTTGAAGAACTTAGAAAGATGGCGTCTATATCTTTTGCTGAGGAGGATTTATCTTGTCCGGTGTGCTGTGATATTTATATAAATCCTGTTCTTCTGCCATGTAGCCACAGTGTTTGTTCAAGCTGTATTCAGAAGGTTTGGGAAAATAAAACATCTAAAACATGTCCGGTTTGCCGAAGAATATCTTCAAATGATCATCCTCCATTAAATCTGGCATTGAAGAACCTGTGCGAGAGTTTTCAACAGGAGAAAAGGCAGAGATCTTCATCTGAAGATGAAATGGTCTGCAGCTTTCACAAAGAGAAGCTCAAACTCTTCTGTCTGGATGATCAACAGCTCGTGTGTTTGGTGTGTCGAGACTCCAGAAAACACTCCAACCACAGATTCTATCCTGTAGATGAAGCTGCGATGGACAATAAGGTCAGATAAAATGATGTTCAAAACATATTATTAAATATTATATATATAATATATATAATATAAATAAATATATATAATTATTGACAGACATTTTCACAAACCAATACTGGGGGAAAAAAATACTCGTGTGGGTTTATTCACAGGAACAATGCAGACGTTTTTTGTTAAATGATCTGAAACCAAAGATCATCTAAGATCACACAAAAAAAGCAATTTAGAAATATAAAACTGAATTTCCTAAATTTGTCTTTAATTAATAATTATTCTTATTTCAAGCCATAAACTGATTGTAAAAGCTGTAAAATGCAAATTTTGTGCTAATTAATAAAACGTTTAAATTTTATCGGTCAAGTATTATAAGTATACTCAGAATAAATTTAATAAATAAATTTGTCTGGTTTTAAGGCATGTGTTCCTCTTGTATTGTGAGCGCTTGAGGATTTAAAGGTACAATATGTAATATTTTTGCAGTAAAATATCCAAGAACCACTAGGCCAGTGTTATAAGTTTTGTTCACTTGAGTACTTACAATATCCTAAATGTTTGCAACTATTTGTAAATCGAGAAAAAAATTGCAATTTTAACCAAGGCTCCGGGATGTGTGAGGAGTCGCCTGTCATACCCACATTACGGTTTTATTTTGTAGAAACCATGGAAACACCAATGATGCTTTAATATATTACACGTTTTAATTGGCAGCTCTTTTGATATATTTATAGACAGAAAACTAATTATTGTTATATAGCTCAACACGTTTAGTCTTATTGTTTAAATCTAATTTTCTTGATTTTTTGCGAGTACCATGCTTTACCATGCCTCAGAGAAAAACACTATTTTGTGAAGTAGCTAACATAGCATAATCAGATGCAGCTTAATTTTTAGTAACAGTAATACAGCATTTTCTCCATCATACAATACGTTTTAAAATTGCATGCCATTTATCAACACAATCATCCAGCATTTAATATGATATTGTAAAATCGATCTATCTTACTGCAGTGTGTAACAGTGTCTCACAGCAGCCGCCGAGTGAACGCACAGAGTAACGTTATAACATAATTTTCAACACTCTCAAATGTATCTAATATGATAAACAGAGCTGTGTTACCTCATACTCATGACCGGAAAAGCGGAAGTGGCGCCGGCGACTGTGTCATAATAAAGGTCCCGCTGCTCGTGAGGCGTGTGTTGATCAATCGCTCCAGCTCCTCGTTCAGCTCCACAACACTCGCTCCTGCTCTGCTTCACACTACAGTAACGTTAATAATCACATCCATAAACATGATTTCTTCCCGAGTCCTATCCCTATTCTTTTCCACCGTCCGTTGAGGTGAAGACCACATGTCCCAAGATTCCGCTCTCAAACTTGCCGTCATCAAGCTACGCCTTTGTTTTGAATAGACCTCTAGCAGACAGAAATATTACATAGTGCACCTTCAATTTCCTGTTCTGCGCCATGTTTGTAGTTCTTGTTGATTAGTTCTGTGAATATTCCCATGTTTATCTTGTTTGTCTTTTAGCGTTTGTGTAGCCTATTTAAACCCCAGTCTTTCTTACTTGTCGATATCCTTCTGGGATGTAATGTTTCGTGAGCTCATTCTCTTCCCAGTTCTCTCTTCTCTTTAGATTTGTTTGTATCTGCTCTGTTAATACAGCTCTCATATTTTTGAGTTCCCCCAACATTACAGATAATGAGTAAAATATGTTTTTTTCTGCTATTACAGCAATAAGAATTTGAGAGACAAATAGGCTGACATGAAAAAAAATCCTTGAAAAAAGTCTTATTTCTTAAGACACTTACACTATGTAATGTTTGCTTTTAATATTTCAGTTTAGTTCATCATCAGATTAAGTTTAAAATAAGTAAAAATGTTTTGAGTTCTGGTGCATCTGACAGTGCAAATCCACTCCCTCCACTGTCTGCACTATATTAAATAAAAGAAGCAAAAATCCCAAAATAAATTCAAGACATTTAATTTGTTGTGCTCTTTCAGGAGATACTCAAAGCTTCATTGGAACGCTTACAGGAGGAACTGAGAAAATATGTGAAACATGGGCAGAATCTGTGTAAAACTGCTGAAGATATTAAGGTTTGAAATAAACAATGTTTTTAATTCAGCCCTGGAAGTGTAGATACTGATGTAGATCTAGTTTGTCCAATATTGTTGTCTTTTATTTCAGTTTAAAGCTCAACAACAGAGACGCAAATTACAGAGAAGTTTGAGGAACTTCACCAGTTTCTACACAATGAAGAAGCAGCCAGAATAACAGCACTGAGAGAGGAAGAAGAGCAGAGGAATCAGATGATGGAGGAGAAGATGCAGGAGACGACCAAACAGATTTCATCTCTCACAAGCATAATTGAAGATATAGAGGAGCAGATGAAGACTGAAGATGTTTCATTCCTGCAGGTGTCAATAAATCTTCATTATTCTCCAATTATATGAATGTCAATTTCAGAGATTTAAACCAAAATCAGTTTTGCTGAATAATTCACATCTTGTTGTTTCTTTACAGAACATTAAGGCTACATTGCAAAGGTTTGTGTGTCATCTCTGTTTCTCTCTGTCCGTCTGAATTCAATCCATCATCATCATTATCTCTGACTCTTGAATGTTGTTTCAGAGCCCAGTATAGCCTTCCAGATCCAGACCCCAGTCCAAGTGTGACGATCACTTTCACAGATCACCTTACCAACATAAAGCTCAGTGTCTTACAGAAGATGCTGGAAAACTTTGGTGAAAGTGAGTTAAAACAGAACGCAACAATGATTTCTGTGTTGTTTGTCTTAATGAATGTGTATCTGTTCTCTCTCCAGATGATGAATATAAACAAAGTGGTGGAGGGAACAGCAGAAAAACTTACCCAAAACAATCTTGCCCATCCCTCCTCCCGGTGAACGTGATTTCGGCCAAACAATCTCACCCCCTCTCCCCCACCCCCACTCCCACTATCAGACCCCCAACCTCCCCCACCCCCACTCCCATCATCAGACCCGTAACCTACCGCACTCCCACCATCAGACCCCTAACCTCCACCACCCCCACTCCCATCATCAGACCCGTAACCTACCGCACTCCCACCATCAGACCCAAACTCCCCACCCCACTACCATCATCAGACCCCCAAACCCCTCCCCCACTCAATCGGACCCCTAACCTCCCACCCCACTCCCATCATCAGACCCCCAACCTCCCCCACCCCACTCAACATCAGACCTAACCTCCCCCCCCCCACTCCACCATCAGACCCTAACCTCCCCACCATCAGACCCCCAACTCCCCCACCCACTCCTCATCAGACCCCCCCACCCCCACTCCCATCAGACCCCTCCCACCATCAGACCCCCAACCTCCCCACCCCCACTCCACCATAAGACCCCCACCTCCCTAACCCACTCCCATCATCAGACCCCCACCTCTCCCCCCCCACCATCAGACCCCCTAACCTCCCCACCATCAGACCCCCCTCCCACCCCACTCCCTCCCCCACATCCTCACCCCCACACCCTCAACCACCCCCCCACCCCCCATCATCAGAACCAACCTCCCCACCCCACTCCCACATCCACCTCCCCCCAGCAGACCCCCAACTCCCCACCCCCACTCCCCATCAGGCACCCCATCCCATCACCCCCAACTCCCCCACATCAGCCCCCACTCCACCCCTCCCTTCCTCACCCCAATCCCTCGGACCATCGGACCCCTAACCTCCCTCACCCTCACTCACCATTTTCAAAAACATGCACTATGAAACCTATTTCAAAGTCTGCATTTCTCAGGCCACCACAACGCCATTGGCTTGCAAATGAACAGTCAAAATGCATAAAAAGCTTTCTGTTTTCATTTCAAAATGTAGTGTAAACTGCCCCTAAATTAAAGGGGTAGTTCACCAAAAAATAAAATTCTGTCATTCATTACTCACCCTCTTGTTATTCCACACCCGTAAGATCTTTGTCATCTTCAGAACACAAATTAATATTTTTGATCAAATCCAAAGTCTCAGTGAGGCCTGCATTGCCAGCAAGATCACTGAACCTCTCAAGATATAGAAAGCTACTAAAGATATATTTAAAACAGTTCATGTGGCTACAGTAACTTAATATTATAAAGCGACAAGAATAGTTTTTGTGTGCCAAAAAAACGAAATAACGACTTTTCAACAATATCTAGTGATGGCCGATTTCGAAGTCGACTCTTACTTTTGAGAGACAATAACTTATACGGTGCACTTTCAGATTTAAAACTTTGCAGGATGTTTTTATTCACTGTTACACACTACATGAAAGGTCATTTTCAGAAATCCATAATAGGAGCACTTTAAATTAATAACTAATGATTTTTACAACAGAAATGAATAAACACTGAACTTACTTTAATTGGACAATGACTTTCTTCTAGAGCTGCTGTACAGCCAAAATATCTAGTGATGGGCGATTTCAAAACACTGCTTTGAAGCTTTACAAATCTTTTGTTTCGAATCAGTTGTTCAGATAATGTATCTGCCAAAGTCACATGAACTATTGAAATTCTGAAACACTTATGACATTATGAAGCCTTGTTACTGAAATCACATGACTTTGGCGCTCCGAACCACTGATTTGAAACAAAAGATTCGTAAAGCTTCATGAAGCAGTGTTTAGAAATTGGCCATCACTAGATTAAAGAAAGTGCCCTATTATGCCTTTTTTAAAAGTTCCTAATATTGTTTTGGGAGTCTCCTATACAACAGGTTTACATGCATGCAAGCTCAAAAAACACTTTCGCATAATAAACTCATTTTCACATAATATACATTTAGTTTCACCTCAGTTCTCAATGATTTGTAAGCGATTTGTTAGAAGAATCAGTCTCTCTAAACCCCTCCTTTCCTTGAGCCTACACTGCTCTGATTGGTCAGATGGCCCCGTCCTTTGTGATTGGTCTACTGCACGCACCACGCATCCACTGCCATAACTGAAGGGCAGCTATAAGTTCGCAAGACATTGTATACAATACATTTTACTGTATCAATTTGAACTTGAGTGCGACGTAGGCGATCAACCAGAAACTGATTCGCAATCATGAGCGGAGTAAGATGTTTCTCTATGGTAAGTGTCACCTTAGTTTGCGTTATTTATAAGACGTGATAGCAGCATCACTGTTAGCCAGTGGCGTAGCGTCTGGGCATGCAAGGTATGCACGTGCATATGGGCCCGGGCGGATTGGGGGCCCGCTATTACGGGCTTAACCCCAAAGTATACTTCGGGCGTCCGCAGACCGTCCGCATCACGAACATTCATCATCAGGAGGGTTCGCGGACGTCCGCACTCCCCGTCCGCTTGCAGCCCAATTTTCGTGATGGCATGGACAGTGCGTGTACTGTACAACAGCCCTTGCGAGAGTGAATTGAGTGCTTAAAAACAAAAGTCCACTAGATAATGCGCAGTGCACACGCCGAACGCGTCTTTCTGCAGCCAAAAGGTGTGTTCGACATCGGCTGCGGCTGGATGTAACCGATCGGCGAGATTAGCCGCGTGCAGGCGGGGAGGAGCTGAAAACGGAGACGTGAAGTCGGACACTTTCTGCTTCCCGTAGTGATGCTCGCGCTGCGTTTGCATCGATTTGCATACTTTATCACAGCTGAAGTGAAATAAATGCAATATTTGACTAATACACTGATGTTTCAGAGACCTTTTCATTCAAAACTTTATGTACTGCTTACAGCGTCTGTTTTTACAAGAATAATGTTCAACATAAGCATATGTTATTTAAATAACAATGTAGTGGGGTCTTTGTTTTTTATCCGTTTTATTTTGATAAACATGACACAATACAACATTGCGACTACATGAAAAGAGCTTTAACTGTTATAAAAACACAGATTTTTGAGCATTAGTGGAGCTGAAGGCGTGACAATAAACACGAAACACACGTGATCGTTGGCATGCGGTGAATCCGGCCAATCATGAAACAGCTGTGTCGTCATCAGCGCTCGTGCAGCTCCTCTTGAGAAACTGCGCTGGCTAACTCAGGCGGCTGATCTCGAATCGCTCTCGCGGTACTTTAAAGCCATACGTCACAGTCACATGACGTCAGCGCTGTCTCAAGTCGGACAACATTACTTACCGGCATGCACTGCTTCAAGTCAGCCGCCGATCGGTCTTTGCGGCGCTGCATCAAGTCGAACAAGCCTAAATACTTTCAAAGGCTCGCAGGCACGTCTGTGCGCGAGACAGAACCCGTGTACATATGTTCAGAAAAATGAAGTAGCCTATATTATTAATGTTGTCAATAACTTGCTATAGCCTATCTAATTTTAAATGAGTCATAATGGTTTTCTAAAAAAAAAAAAAAAAACGACTACGTCTGCACATTTTAAAATAGGCTCCTGCTGTGAATAAATGTAACTCGTACTCGCTGGGGTGGATACTCTTTATTCAACGAAATAAAATGCACATAAAACGTGACGGAAACATATTTAGAGAAGAAACTTTTAGTAAATTTATTAGGAATAAAACGTGCATTAAAAAAGTCTGTGACAGAATAATTAATTCATAACTTAATAACATAAATCTTAGGACTCATCGCATTTTTTTTCTTTTTTTTTTTACATTTTTTAAATGCAAAGTCAAAATATAGTGTTGTCATTCCTAGAAATGTTTTTTTTTTTTTTTTTTTTTTTAAACAAGTTTGTCTGCATGTTAGTGATAATATCTTATTCATATTAAAGTCCTGGGACTCATTCGCATAAGACGCACATCCCCTCCACCCCCCGCGAAACCGAGGGGGGCCCGTGAAAATTTTTTGCATACGGCCGGGGGCTGACTTGCTACGCCACTGCTGTTAGCCTATACTTTATGTTGGTGCACCTGTGGGAACTGTATCAGAATGACAAGCGAAGCTGAAAACCTCTAACATAAGATAAACATTTAGGCCAGATGTGTACAGACTTTTTCGTCATAACCATTAACAAAGAAAAATGGCTATATCATTGTTTGCTATATCATTATTTGCTATATGCTATATATAGTGTTTTGTGAATCCTGCGTTAAACTCCCGAGGTTTGAGAAACGGTCATCAATAAAATGACGGGAACACAACAAAAGATTGTACTACTGTGGTATTGTTGAAAAATGTAATTTTCCCTGGCGTCTGCGCGCGCAATAAGTGGGTGGGCAATATGGTAATGTTTTATTGTGACATCACAACGAAGCAGCTTGGGATTTGTTTCACAAACGACTCGTTCAATTGACTCAGTCGAATCTTAATTTTGAGAGACAATACAGTGCACTTTCAGATTTAAACGTTGCAGGATGTTTTTATTCACTGTTACACACTACATGATAAGTCATTTTCAGAAATCCATAATAGGCACACTTTAAATTAAATTAATAACTAATGATTTTTTCAACGGATATTAATCAACGCCGAACTTACTTTAACTGGACAATGACTTTCTTCTAGAGCTGCTGTACAGCCAAAACAATGTCTCTTTTCCTATTATCACTGTGAAGCTGCTTTGACACAAGCTGTATTGTAAAAAGCGCTATATAAATAAAGGTGACTTGACATGCAGATCTTTTCTCCTTAATTTGCATTCTAGTCTGTAATGATATATGCTATATTTGTTCATACAATTTTCTATGTATTTTTTTATAAATGTTTTTTTTAGATATTCTTATTATAGATAAACATATCAATAGCACTAGATGTGATTTAAATATATTTAAATATATCTGAATAGTATATATATATATATATATATATATATATATATATATATAATATTATATTTATTACATATAATAATGTGTAAAACTCATTTACTTCGGAACCGCCCACTGAGGTTAGTAGAACTGACTGACATGTAAACTGGCCAACCATCGATGATAACTTATTCGATTCAGCCAATGAGATTAGATCTTTTGCAATTATCTCGATTTCCTGGGCTGCGTTCAGCCCGGACAAAACGTTGCAAAACGTTTTTTAAACGGAAACGGTGGTGCGTTGAACACCCCGTTCTGATGACGCAAGTGTTGACACTATGGCAGCTGAGAAGGACATTCTTTGTGTTCTTTTTGAAGAATTTTCGGAGCCTGATGAAGTCGGTATAAATACGTGCTTAATACTGCAAAATACGCTCAATATTACAGTCACTGCCCTTGCCGTCCAGAATAAAAGAGAACATCCCAATCGAGTGAAGGGATTTATGGAAACTTCTAATTATTGTAATACAACATTTGCCTCGCATTTCAGGATGAAAAGACAAACATTTCAGGTCAAGGATAATCCAGTTCTTTATCTATATATTCTTTATCACTGTGTTATGAACTATATTATTTTTATTGTGAGTATAGGCTTATCATTATATTGCTTATTGCTGGTCACTATTGTTGTGCTATGGTAGGCTATTGTAATATTACCATTATATAATCAGAGGAGTATAGAAAAGTTTATTAAAGTGTCACTTCACAATACAATATCAAACTATGTAAGTATAGTATTTTTATGTTACATTAATATCCTTGTGCGAGCTGTCTCTTTAATACCGCGTGGTTTATATACATCTTGCCGCTGATTGGGCTGACATTTCTGACACACCCACCAAACAAGAGAAAACGTATCTCAATCCTGTTGCACACCGATGCACACCGTTTCCAGGAAACATGTCGTTCAACCCGGAAACCGTAGCAAAACGTTGCGCACCGGTTTGAGCTTGAACGTGCCCCTGAGTTTGTTAGTGTTTCACTAGAGTACTTGGCTTGATCATTTGAATATTGAAATGGACATTTCGAAATCCTTCAAGAAAAATAAAGTAAAACACCATCGGCGATCAATTCAACAGCAAGATGCTGCTGCTTCAGGTAGGCTAACTTAGGCTAGGCTATTTGTTACTGCCCAACAATTATTGATTTTTTTTTAGTACGTCTATTTTTCATAAAGTTTAATTTATGTGTCTAACTTTGGGCAAGAGCATCTAACGGCTAGTGTCCGTGACAGACTTATTTTTTTGCTCTATTTGTCCAATTAAACGTACTTGAGTTCCTGAATTGAACGAATCGATTGAATAAACGACTGATTAATATAGTTTATTTTGCCGACAGTGTTGGGTTGATTATTTGCAAATTGTAATCAGTTAGATATTGATTCCAAATTAGGTGACAAAAATTAGTAACGCAATACATTACACATTTAAGGTAGGCTAATATAATCAGACTACAATATACTACTATCTTTTTATTATTATCTACAGTATCTATTTTTGTTACTTTTAGATTACTATCCAGATTACATGTAATCAGTAACCCAGCATTGTTTGCCGACACCTACTGGCGGTTTTAGTTTCATGTTATATTCTATTTTCTGTCGTTTCATATTTTATATTCCAAATTGTATATTTAAAGTGTTAATCTCATAACGTTGTTTATCCATAATTGCAGTGTATGCACATAAGCGTAGACAAAAAGGTGCGATAGAGTCACAATAGAATAGAATGCGAAAAAGAATTTGGCTGATTTTCAATGGATATAGCAGTGCATATGTTAAACTTTACCTGTGCTGTTACTTTTGGAATTGTAAATCTAATATCTTGGAATTGGGAAAGCCTGATATATTGGCCACCATATCGGTATCAGCCGATATTTTTATTTTTAATGTTATCGATGTTATGTTCATATCGATGTATCCCTACTTGGAATGTCTGGTATTCTCACTTTGTGGTCATGCCTTTTTTGTTGATGAATATGATAATCTATAGGCAGCTTCCAATCAATAACAGTTTGGTGTCATGACTCTATTGTAGATTTTAATGGTCATTGAGTTTAATTACGTTATAATAACAGTGAGCAGCATGAAGGATGATTGTTAATGAATGTTTTCAGTTTTATTCAGTGTGACATTATTGTGACCTTTTATTTTAAGTACCAGTGAAAAATTTACCTCTTTTAAAAAAAACAAAGACACTCTTTTTAAACATATTTTAAGGTGTATCCCATGCATTTTGACACATACATGTATGTCTCTGGGATATCCACCAACCTGTAAAAATATTTCAGATTTATTTATACAAATACTACTATGTTTTTCCATGTGTGTAATTCAACCGAGCTCCTTAAAACCACACTTAAAATGACGTACAGGATTTTGTCAATTGGTCATATTTATTTGAATGTACAACAGGATACAGATGCAAAAAAATTGTATGAACATCATATATTTTATTACTTGGTTAAGCTGCATTTTAAGGTTCCAACAGTAAGAAATAAACGTCATCTTAGAAGAACAGAAACATTAATGTGAAGCTAATGCCCTTCCTCACTGACCTGACTGAATCATTTGTTCGTCATTTGTTTGTTTCTCAAGTAACATTTCTCCACATGTCCAGACATCACTAACTCGCACATAAACATAAATGCTTTGTGAAAAACACAATACATCATCAATCTCTGGATCTATAGGGTCTGTTTTACGTTCATTCTGTGGAAGAGTAAATTCATCGCCTTTGAATCAGTAACATTGATTGTTGTGATATTCTAGTGATCTTCTGTGAGATGACCGTTTTATAAGACATCATGTGAGTGAAACTTTAGCAGATATTCTGCTTCAGTCATCATCATCTTCCTCACTGGAATTTCAGGTCCGTTGAGCTTGATTTCTGCAGTCAGGGTTTCTGAGCGAGCAGAGTGCTGAGTTTGATCTTGCCGTCCATAGATGCGGTGAGGCACGTGCCGCAGTCCATCGCTGAGCACCAATCAACCGTCACGACGGGGCGCTTTATGACCGCCGAGAGACAAGACGCTTTCAAGACCCGTGTATGCCTTGCTTAACTAGACAAGAGGAGAGAAGATATTAGGTTAGACTCAGGGTTATTAACATTAATTAAAGGGTAACGTAAACTTTGCTATAAGTGCTATAATTGGGTCCCTGGTGCATCTACCAACCCAGAAAACATGAAAGCTCTATTGCTAAAAAAGGAGTGTTTCTGTCCGAGCGATAATTTAGAAAAAATATTAGAACATTCACAGCATGTTTGAACAATGTAAGGCTGAACACCGTTACTGACAATCCTCATTTTGTCTGCGTGAGATTCTCCAGCTTTGTTGTTGTTGAGCTGTTAAAGCGCCGCCCTCTTCTGGAAAGGGGGCGGGAGCAGCAGCTCATTTGCATTTAAAGGGACACACACAAAAACGGGTGTGTTTTTGCTCACACCCAAATAGGGGCAAATGTGACAAGCTATAATAAATGATCTGTGGGGGATTTTGAGCTGAAACTTCACACACACATTCTGGGGACACCAGAGACTTATATTACATCTTGTGAAAGGGGCATTACAGGTCCACTTTAACTAAAACAAAAACCATAACCATAACTAAACATTTTTGATACTTGAACTAAAATAAATGTTTACTGAAATAACATATAAAAAAGACTTAGTTGCCAAGGCAGCATTTGTTTAAGTTGAAATGGTAAAATAACTACAACAAAAACTTAAAAATTAATAAAAAAGAAGATATAGACATTTAAAAACAAAATAGAGAACTGAACCAACTCGTCTGTCAGAATGTGTTTACCCGGTAGATATTTCCTCCATTACTGGCGCAGGTGAGAACATGTTGGCCCTCAGAGTCAAAAGCGAAGAGACGACCGCGTGGAACCTGAACCTGTTTATATCCGCTGTAGCCCGACAGAACAAACGGCCCCACGGCATCCTGGGATAGCGAGTACTCCAACTGTTTCACGCCACAGCGGTGGATATTCCACTGAACAAACTGATAACAAACACAACATGATGTTTAAATACGATATCAGATGAACATGTGCAATTTTTAATTAGTGTCTATACAGAAATGAATGAATTGTTGAATCAGAACTTTGAACTGATTCACTGAAATGAATCAAACTCTAAAGGTGATGTCACATTTATCATTGTTTGTTTAATTTTTTCCTTTTTTCTGCTTCCCTGAAAATAACTGCACACCTTAGAATGTCCGTCAACCAATCAGATTCAAGCATTCAACAGCCCTGGAGCATAATAGCTTTTTATCAACTCACAAACCCTGCATTAAAACATCAGCGCTTGTGCCTCAAAGTCATTATTAGTGTTAATGACTATAATCAGAGATTACAGAACAGATGAGAATAAACACGTAAAGAGATTCCCATCACCTTCCCGTCCTCTCCGATACTGAAGACCGTGTTCTCGTCGTAGCTGAACTCCACGCTGTACACTTCACCATCATGAGCCTTCCAGCTCAACGCGCTCTCATAGCGCTGCATGTCTGCAGAAAGAAACATTTCAGCATGCAAATTAAATGAGCCACTTGGTGTCAGGATGCAGGCTAGGAAAGAAGATGAGTAGAAGAAGAGGTGGATCCAATGCAGCCTAAATGTTTAGGGCAACAATACCGGACAGTGAGTGGAACAAAACTGAGGACTTAAATACAGAGGAGATAACCAACTGAACAACAAACAGGTGCACAAAGCAATCAGAACTATGACCACAAACTAGGACATATTTACTATCGTAACCTTCTTACCGAACAGCCGTATCATCCCGTCCGCCGCTCCGGTCACCAGCAGGTTTCCGTTGTGGTTAAACGCCGTGCAGTTTATGGCGACCGGGCCCGGCTCCAGCGAAAACTGCAGCTGAGCGCAATAACAACACGATAAACATCATTAAAACCAGTGTGCAGTTGTTGCATTTCTGTGTCGGTGACGTTTGGCTTCAGTACCTGCTGTTTGACCGTTTTGGTGTCCCACAGCAGCAGATGTCCAGATGCGGGAGCGGATCCTCGTGCGTCGCTCTCTGCCACGACGCCAGATTGAGCAGCCTGAGCCGCGGCGGAGCAAACGAACGACGTTCCGCTGGGACTGCAGGCCAGCGACAGGATCCTGAACACACACGAACGTACTGCGTAAATACTGTGTACTACTTATTATAGTATGTGAAAGAGTATGCAACAATAGCTTGCATGTAGAATCTGAGATTTAAATCCTGGTGCATTATGGGTAATCTGTAGAAATATTGATTTCTCAATTTTAATTGATTCTCATTCTGATATCGATTCTTAAATCCCAAGATTCAGTCTTTTAGTCATGATGCATGAAGAAAACGACACTAAACATTATTTGTAGCTCCTCCCATCAAATAAAGCGCAATAATCTTTGTGCTTTGATACTTTTGATATGTAACAAAGTCTCAGCTTTCAAATTCTGTCAATAAAGAGCAAAGCATAAATTTAGTTTTGATGCTGTGTCTCGGTTCAAGCGGCATGTGAATTGATCATCTCTTCTGCTTTACTACTAGTTACAGCACCAAATAAACATGAATGAACATCAGAAGGAATGTTGAAAGAAACAGAACAACTTACTGAAATGAATCGTGTCTCGTGATCAATCAGTGTTTCAATCCCGGAAAGACGTCAATAAAACAACATGTCGCGTAACATCACATTTACCACAGAAAAGCCATTCAGTGACCGTTAGTTAGAAGGAAAAATAACTCTCGAGAACAGCATTTTGATAAATATATGCACTGTATAACATATTCATTATATTTTTACTTCAATATTTAATGTATGTTTGAATAAATCTGTCAGGTTTTAAAAAAGTTTCAAAACACGATCTGGAGTAGAAACATAAGTTATTATTGTAATGTTATTTTTTATTGTGCAATTTGCAATGAATGTTTGTATACAAATCAGTTGTTAATTTTAACTTTTAGTAAACCCAAAACAGTTTACAGCATTAGTTGAGATATTTTTTTATTTTATGCCCAGTCCTAGTGATCTGAAGACTCACCGCGGGTGGACGGTGTCTATCGTCATCTCGTACAGGCTCTTCTTGGCGTCCGTGTCGTAAAGTCTCACCGTGCCGACACCACTACCGAGCAACAGCTGCAAGAGTAAAAACACCACATAAACCAACCAAATACTGTTTTTAGCAACATTTACAGCTTAAAAATGCAAGCAATGTTAATGTATTTGCCATCTGAATCTATTTATCTGGGTATATTCATGAACAGTGCTGTGATTTACCAGTCTGTCAGGTTTGGCCGCCCATTCCAGAGAGAGCAGCGGAGACTTGGACATGATAGTGGCTTTGGTTTGCATGATGGGATTGAAGGCCCAAACCTTCACCACCCCGTCTACATCCAGACTGGCCACTTTTCTCCCCGAGCAGTCCACCCTAAAAACAATAAACGCTCATATGACGAAACTAAAACATTCCTCAACATGTGACCATATCAACACCAATTTAGTGTTCAGCATCCGATACTGAACGCAGATATTAGCCAATCACAATAGAGCTCATTAACATACAGAAATCCTATTTATTTATGCTCAAACAGCAACATTAAACACACTATAGAAAGATGAACATGTATAAAAGCATCACAGGCTCTCCACACTCACCTGCAGTGCATGATGGATGAGTGATGTTCTCCATACTCTTCCTGACTCAGCTTAATAAAGGGCTGCTCCACTCCTGCTCCGCCCACTTCACAGACTCGCGTCTGATTGGTGGAGTCCATTTGCTCAGGAAGAGCTTCAGTTTGAGAATCTGGATCCGAATCTGTTTTTTTCTCTGAACTCTGTGGAAATCAAAAATACACACGGAGAAATATGATTATGTATAGGAACATTCTAGACATATATTAAAATAATAGCACTCCCAAAATTAGTTAACATGAACTATGAAAAATTCTTCCAAAGCATTTATTAATCTCAGTTAATGTTAAACTGTAAAGTGTTATCAGAAATCTGAACATTGGATAAGGTCAGGTTCAAAGTTCTTGTTTCATATAGAGTTAAAGGTTTTTACAGAGGGGATTTTGGATTATCACTCTATAAATCAGGAAAAAAAATACATTTTCACCAAGTAATTATAACTAAAATGTTATAAAACTAAAGTCTGGTTAATGCAAAACTGTTGAAGTCTCATGACCTTTAAAAACATGGATTGTAATTGAAATCTACAGATGCAAACAGATAAAGTGCAATAAAATGTGTATTTTGGATGTTTTCTTTCCACTAGTCTGAAAGACAAGTTATGGAAACAAAATCTCAAAATTGAGCAGTGCATGAAAAAACAATAGTTTTGCCTTAAAACACAAAATATGTCAAATAAACAGTCTTGAATCTTTGTCTTTTTTCTGAGTTTCAAATAGTTATAAAGTTAAAGTAGTGCTTCTTTTGGTTGGTTTGGCTCATGGAAATGTTAAAATCCCAAAAAAATACATCCTGAACCAAATCCACTGATCAAGTGTTTGGCTACGGTTGCGCCAGTGTCACGTGAGGAGCAAAATGCAGAAAAGCACTGAACATGAAGAGAGAGAGAGACGGAAAGACAGAGAGGTCTTTGTTCAGCGCTGTGGGATATTTTCTCGGACCTGCGCTGGGAGTTTGGAGAGCAGCTCTTTTCTCTCTTTCTCGTGGTCATGCACTCTTCTGTGTCGGGAATGACCCGTGGCCGAATCCACCATCACCGTGGAAACAGTGGGCGTCTTCACGTCTTTCGCGACAGGCGGATCTTTTGCTTTCGCGTACTGAAAATCACAAACAGAAAAAACATCAGATTAGCAGAAAAATGTTGAGAGAGAAACTAAACAAAAATGTAAAAATTAAAAAAAAAAAAGTGAATAAATAATACATCTAGCTCCAATCTTCATTAATAGAAACAGGTTTTCCTTCATCTAAACGTGGATGTACCAGGGTTATTATCGTTAACTAAAACTGAAACATAAGAAAACATTTTCATTACTTGAAATAAAATGTTAATATAAATAAAATATAAAAAGCATTTTATTTTTCTAGTTGCCAAAGCAACATTTGTAACACTTATACAAGGTCCCAATAGTTAATACATTAATGCATGTTAAAGTATTTATTAATATTTAAAATTAGTTAATAAAAATACTGCTGTTTGTTGCTGTATATAGCTATCTTATAATTTTAATTATGTGTTAGTAAATGTTGAATTTAAAGGGTTAGTTCACCCAAAAATGAAAATAATATCATTTATTATCCCTCATTCGTTCACACCAGTAAGACCTTCATTCATCTTCAGAACACAAATTAAGGATATTTTGATGAAATCCAATGGCTCAGTGAGGCCTGCATATTTAAATCAGTTCATGTGAGTACAGTGGTTCAATATTAATATTATAAAGTGACGAGAATATTTTTGGCGCGCCAAAAAACTAAATAATGACTTATATAGTGATGGCCGATTTCAAAACACTGCTTCAGAAAGCACCGGATCATAAATGAATCAGTGTGTCAAATCATGATTCAGATCGCGTCAAACGGCTGAAATCACGTGACTTTGGCGCTCCGAACCGCTGATTCGACACGCTGATTCATAACGCTCCGAATCTTCATGAAGCAGTGTTTTGAAATCGGCCATCACTAATAAGTCGTTATTTTTTTTTTTGGTGCACCAAAAATATTCTCGTGGCTTTTATAATATTAATATTGAGCCACTGTACTCACATGAACTGATTTAAATATGTTTTTAGAACATTAATGGATCTTGAGAGAGGAAATGTCATTGCTGGCTATGCAGGCCTCACTGAGCCATCGGATTTCAACAAAAATATCTTAATTTGTGTTCTGAAGATTAACGAAGGTCTTACGGGTGTGGAACAACATGAGGGTGAGAAATAAATGACATTATTTTCATGTTTGGGTGAACTAACCCTTTATATTAACTAAGAATGATCATTCTTTAGAAGTATTTTTCATGTTAACAAATGGAAACTTATTTTAAAGTGTTACCAGCTTACTAAAATACCTAAAACTGAAATAAAAATGAATAAAAACTAAAGAGACATATAACAATAACTAATAAAAATGACAAAACAAAATCACTAAAACTAAAACAAAATATTTACAAACACCTCAAAGGTAACCTATTATGCCCTTTTTACAAAGTCTTGATGTTGTTTTTGGGCTCTTATTTTCCTCATATTCTCCATTGTTGCAGCTCCTCTCTTCCCAGTCTGTCAGTAACGCTCTGTTTAGTTCCTGTCTCTATGAAGCCCCTCCTTCTGAAAAGCACAGTGTGCTCTGATTGGTCGGCTGGAGCAGTGTGTTGTGATTGGTGTTTGGGAAATGTCCCGCCCCTTACCATAACCTCCAGTTTCAACACACTACTAACTAACTCAACCAGGCCCCGCCCCTTTATTCTGCGTATGAATTATTAAAATGAGGAATATTGTGAAGAAAACTCAAGATGGAGTTCAGAAACACTGACACTTTGTGACTTTGTGACTTTTTAAATAACACTGGATGTACCTGTGTGCCAGCGGCGTCCTTCCGGCCCAGCGAGGCCTGTGTGGGCGAGGACTGCGGCGCCGGGGCCGTTTTCCCAGGAGCCCGTCTGCCCTGAGGGAGTAAGGTGTAGAAGAAGTTTCTGGGCGGTGTGCTCATGTTCACGTTCCTCTGACTGTACACCAGGTCTCTGAGAAAACAGATGAAACATCGCTCACGTTTCTGAAAACACACGCTCCACACACTACCTGATGTTCCCGCTCACTTCCCTTCCTCCGGTTTTCCTTTTTCCAGTCTGAACGTCTTTATTCTCCAGCCAACTAAGTTTTACTTCAAAACTAAGAGGTCAAGAATTGTTGACTTGATCTTCACAAAGTGCTTCCAGAAACAGGAACCTGATTTGTGTGCAGACAGACTCTATTTATGCTGGAATATCAAAGTTTTGATTTCATATTCTTTTCCTAAAATCAAACCCTGATTCCCAGTGATGTACAGAAATGATCACAGACACAAATCAAGACTATAGTGAGGAAGTTACGTTTCAAGTGAATGTTTATTCACTGATCAAACGCTCGTCAGTCTCATTTTCAGTTCATACTGGTGAACATCTATATAATGTGAAATGGTTGGATAAAAACAAATGGATGATTGCAGTCCTACAGTCTCCTCACAGCTCAGTGTCGCCGAGTCGGTCCATGTGCTGGACGTACGGCGGGAGTTTGTGATGCACCATCGCCTCGTCTTTCTTTGGTCGTGATTCTCCTTGAAGGGCAAATAACTGGAACGAACGGAGATATTTGATTAAACACAGATGCATTTGAATAAAATCACCACCCTTCTATGGGGTTCATTTTCCGCCAAAAGTAACATGATTACGTAATGCGTGGAGCATCACAGAGCAGTGCAAGATGAGCATTTGTGGTTGAAGTATATCATTTTTTATATTTTTTAGTAAATGTCCGATGGTTTCTCTAGATAAGACTCTTATTCCTCGTCTGGGATCATGTAGAGCTCTTTGAAGCTGCACTGAAACTGACATTTGGACCTTCAACCCGCTGAACCCCAGTGAAGTCCACTATATGGAGAAAAATCCTGAAATGTTTTCCTCAAAAACCTTCATTTCTTTTCAAATGAAGAAAGAAAGACATGAACATCTTGGATGACATGGAGGTGAGTAAATTATCAGGAAATTTCAATTCTGAAGTCAACTAATCTTTTTTGGGATTTCTAGGCATTGTATCTCATGTTGCATATTTGATTTCTGACAACTTGTGTGTTTTTCAGGGTGAATCTGAATTATTTGTGCCACTAATAGAGTCTCATGAACACACAGAAGATCAACGGCCAAGGTCAGGATTTTCATTAAATAATGCATTAAATTTTGTTGTTTTTCACCAAACCCCATCATAAACCCTCAGAACACTTGGGATATACGACACATGTCACATGGGATCATTCTGTGATACTTTAGCATTCTTTTTTAAAAGCTTGATGCTGGTTGCTATTCACTGCCATTATATGGACTTTTTTAAAAAATCTTCTTTGTGGTCCATAAAGAAAGAAACGGCATTAGAACAACTCCAGGGTGATAAAAAGAGGACTTTATTTTTATTTTAGGGTGACTATCCCTTTAAATTCTCCTCTTCGATTGATTGGATAGAAGAGCTGTCAATCTAGAACTAGTGGACCAATGGTGATGCTTAAGACCACGCTCATTTACATAAAATTCAAATGAAGAAACATTTAAAGAAGCTAGTGCAGAACGTGAGCGAAAGGTAAAACAGCATAAGTGTTGACAAAATGAAAAAGAAAGAGCAATAAAAGCAAGGAAAACATTATTTTGAATTTGTGTTCCAGTTTGATAAGTTTTGATTCGTGCTTTTTTTTAAATAAGTTTTTACATTTTTGCAAAATCTGCAGATACTTTTGGCGGAAAGCGAATCCCATACCCTTTCGTTTTAAATGCATCATTGCACATGTTTGAGTTGAACGATGTATTTTGTGTTGTATATTGTATGTAGAGCAATGTTTAGCACTGAAGTTGCATCAGGCATTACTGACAACCTCAAGTAGAAATCAGTGAAGATCTCACCATCTGTCTGAACTGCTCGTTCTCCTCCTGAAGAGATGTGATTTTCTGTACTTCACTGTCAAAGTTCAAGAGCGCAGGCAGAGGTGAAGCTGTTAAGGAGCACTATCAGTTTAATCAGGAATTAATATACATTCAAAATCTGAACATACTGAATGTTATTTCTAAGCATCAAAGCCACAGTAAGGCTATTTAAACAGCTGAAGGACTATGATAATTCCCCCCATCCCATAATATGCCGCACTGGTTGCCAGGCAACAGCAGTGTTTGGATATGCATGCACTGGAAGAGAACGCTGAGGAAGTTGTGCAGAGACACCAGGAAGGTGTCGGCCCACTGGCGGGAGAAGTACGGAGAGAAGGTGGGATTCTGTTCCGGTACGGGAATGAACGGCAGAGCGAACCAATCCCGCCACTCCGGCTGACCCTGCAGCTCCAGCGCCTGCTTCAGGAAAAACTCCTGCGTCTTCTCCGGTTTGTTCGTCTGAGGATAAAAGAGACACAATGAGTGTCCCACTATAAACTACAGACTGACTGACACCGGACCAGACACTTTTTATTATTTATTTATATTAAGTATATATTATTAGTTAATTTTTAAATTATCAGTACAAATTCATCAAATTTTGTACTACCTTAAATAATATAGCTATTTATTTCATTTACTATTAATTATATTAAGTGCATATTTATTTAATTAATAGTATTTAATTGTTATTATTTAACATTATTTTAGAATTCTTATTTATATTAAGTATATATTAATATTATATTCATTAATATATTCATTTTTTTTAATTATTGATTAGTACAATTCATAATCAGCATAAATTAAATTTTGTACTAACTTGAAATAATATAGCTTTAATTATTTTATTATTAATGCATTTTATTGTTAATTTAACTATATTGTCTTTATAATTCTTTATATTAAGTATATATTTATATACTAATGATATTTAATGATTAGCATAAATTAAATTCAGTATTACCTTGAAATAATATAGATCATTTTATAATGTAATTATTTGTATTATTATTGAGTATATATTTAATTAACATTTTTACTGTTATTTAACATCATTATTTACTATTATTTATATTAAGAATATATTAATTAATATATACATTATTATCAAAATTTTTAATTAATGATTAGTACAAATTCACAATCAGCATAAATTAAATTTTGCACTACATTGAAATAATATAGCTTTTTAATTATTTTTATTAATGCATTTTTATTGTTATTTAATATTATTGTCTTTATTATTATTTTTATTAAGTATATATATATTTATATATTTTTAATGATTAGCATAAATTAAACTCAGTATTACCTTGAAATAATATAACTCATTTTAGTAGGTAATTATTTGTTGTATTATTATTATTATTAATTTACTATTAGTTAAGTACATATTTAATTAATAACATTTTTATTGATATCATTTAACATTATTACTATTTACTATTATTTATATTAAGTATATATTTATTTTTATATCAATGATAATTTTAATTACAATTTTTTGAAATTGAAAAAAAAAAAAAATGCAATGCTCTAAAATAGGCTTAATTTTCTTCCATGAAAAATACATTTTATAATTTAGTTCTTCAGTTTTGGGGCTGAAGTGTGTTGTGGTGCACCTGAACGCTGTGTATGACGTAGAAGCGGTAGAGGCTGGTCCTCAGCTTGCAGACGGTGGGTCTGTAGACGTCCTCCAGCCTGGAGAAGAGCCTACGGTCCAGATACGCCCAGTACTCCTTCAGACCCGTCAGGTCATAGTTCTGAATCAGCTGCTGCAGCTGATCTATTATTTTATCAACCTGTAATACACATCAACAAAGAACATTTACAGTATCTGAAACAGAGATCATATGATGCTTAACAGATCAAAAATGCACATTTATTTCATGCATACTCATATTTGAATGCACTTGACCTTATATAACTATATAATGCTATTAACGATATTATACTGTCCTACATACAACACTTCTTCATATCAGGGTAATGCATAAGCACGAGGAGGTGAATAAACACTCATATACTGACTCTAAAGCCTTTCTCCTTGTCAGCTTTGATCTCTGAGTCCAGATGCTTCAGAGAGCTGGTGAAACCTCGATACAGCAGATACTCTCGCACCAGATCATCTGTTCTCTCCACCGCTGCGGCCATCTCACATAGCAGCCTATTCCTAATGCATGCAAACACAGATAATGCATATAATACATAAACATAAAAACGCCATTTTACATGCATGCTTATTTTGCATCGAAACAATGTTTCAAAATAATGTTGATTCATACTAAATGAGTGCATATCAAAGTAGATGGTGTTATAGTTAGAGATCAAATCTGAGACAAAGATGACACGATCTGTTTCATTAATCTGTAGATATGACATAAATGGCAACATAAATTAATAAAGTAGGAACGGCGATGAAGACAAACGAAGCTTTACCTGATTAATCTACGAGCTTCTTCCTGTTTTCAGCTTCTCTCATCATGTGATTGTAAGTGTCACGTGACAGACCCCAACGTCATCGGATGATGTCAGCTGACAGGCGCGCGCCCTCACCGCCAGAGGGCGCGCTCACACTGCCATCACGTGCAGTAGATAACAAAACTCTCATGATTCAATCAACACTCTTGTAAGGTAAAATCATTAATAAACTCATAAAACTGAGTGAATCTCAAGCCTTTTATTAGTACTTCTCATTGCCATTTTCTGAAAGAAAAATAATCATATAGCCTATAATATATGTAGTAGGCTATCTTAACTACAGCAATGAGCTCAATTACATCTCCTGAAATATTAAAGACTCAACAAAACATAACTTCACCACTGTCCACACACCTGGAGGTGTTTAACCAAACACAGATGAGCTGATTTTATGAGGCTGATTTTCATGGTGCTCATTATACTGTCATGCTTGAATAATCGAACACAACTCCAGTGTAAGTGATGGGAAGAGGAGGTTCAATGACACAGGCTATATATTAACTTGTCCTGAATTCAATTTGGAGAATCTGGTTTCTTGTTGGCTGTGCAATAAGATTATTCTGATGAAAATGCTCATGAACAGATATCACTGGTAATAATTAACAGTAGTTAATGCATTTACTAACATTTACACTCTTAATAATAAAGGTTCTTTATTGGCTCCATGAGGAACATTTAACATCCATGGAACCCTTCCATTGCACAAAAGGCTCTTTATAGTAGAAGAAGATTCTTTAGATCATTAACCATTTCATGCATGAATTATGAAAATAATGTGACGTGAATTCTGACAACCTCAGTCTGGATGTTTTTTTCACTGTTTTTATTGCTCTTAGGGCATGAAAACCAAGATCTAACTTTTTAAAAATATATATTTTTCAAAGAGATTTTCAGATGTCCATTTGAGTGGACAGTATGTGTTTTTGGTTTTAATTGAAGAGATGCATTAAACATAATACAGTAATAACACAGTAATACTGTGTATTTAACAAACCAATCAATAAAATGTCATAAAATTTTGTGAAAAATATATACAAAAAATATAAAATAGCTTAAATTATTGCAAATGCAATTGAGTTTGTTCCTGTTCGAACTTCAACAAGTTGAATGTTGCATGTCTTTGATATCAGAAAATGAGGATGTGATTTCAAGATCTGGTGATGGTGCAACTCTGTGGAAACCCAACTGAACATTTCTACCATAGCTCTCCTTTCTGAGAAATCTTCACACTGAAATCTACATTGATCTATTGACGTTTGAAATGAGCAATGTTGGGAGTAACGCATTACAAGTAATGTGCATTACGTAATCAGATGACTTTTTTGATGTAACGAGTAAAGTAATGTATTACAAGTAACGTGCATTAAGTAATTACATAATCTGATTACTTTTTGATGTAACGAGTAAAGTAACGTATTACAAATAATGTGCTTTACGTCATCAGATTACTTTTTTGATGTAACAAGTAAAGTAACACATTACAAGTAATGTGCATTACGTAATCAGATTACTGTTTTGATGTAATGAGTAAAGTAATGCATTACAAGTAACGTGCATTAAGTAATTACATAATCTGATTACTTTTTGATGTAACGAGTAAAGTAACGTATTACAAATAATGTGCTTTACGTCATCAGATTACCTTTTTGATGTAACGAGAAAGTAATGCATTCCAAGTAACGTGCATTACATCATTGGATTACTGTTTTGATGTAACGAGTCAAGTAATGCATTCCAAGTAACATGCATTATGTAATCAGATTACTGTTTTGATGTAACGAGTAAAGTAATGTATTACAAGTAACGTGCATTATGTATTTGGATTACTGTTTTTGATGTAACTTGTAATGCATTACAAGTAACGTGCATTACGTAATCAGATTACTTTTTGATGTAACAAGTAAAGTAACACATTACAAGTAACGTGCATCATGTAATCGGATTACTGTTTTTGATGTAAAAGTAACACATTACAAGTAATGTGCATTATGTAACTGGATTACTGTTTTTGATGTAACAAGTAAAGTAATGCATTACAAGTAATGTGCATTACGTAATCAGATTACTTTTTGATGTAACGAGTAAAGTAATGCATTACAAGTAACGTGCATTATGGATTACTGTTTTTGATGTAACAAGTAAAGTACATTCAGTAACGTGCATTACGTAACTGATTACTTTTTTCATGTAACAAGTAATATTACAGTAACGTGCATTAAGTAATCAGATTACTTTTTGATGTAAGGAGTAAAGTAATGCATTTCAAGTAACGTGCATTATGTAATCGGACTACTGTTTTTGATGTAACAAGTAAAGTAACACATTACAAGTAACGTGCATTACGTAACTGGATTACTGTTTTTGATGTAACAAGTAAAGTAATGCATTACAAGTAATGTGCATTATGTAATCAGATTACTTTTTGATGTAACAAGTAAAGTAACGCATTACAAATAACGTGCATTATGTCATCAGATTACTGTTTTTGATGTAACAAGTAAAGTAACACATTACAAGTAATGTGCACTATGTAATCAGATTACTTTTTAAACCACAAATTACATTCTAATAACAAAAATACATTTATTTACAAACAAAAAAGTTACTGCAAATGAAGTATTTTCAAACAAAAAAACAACAGTCACAGTAAAAGTATGAATTGTAGATTAAATATAGCTAATGATCCAAGATGTCCAATTTAGTGGACCAAAGATTAATCAGAATTTCCTCCCAATCTAAAATCAATACTTGGGAAAACTTAACAATGATATAACTCCTTAGATGTTACTTGATGCTACAACATTATTTTTGGATTGATATTCTGGAGCAACTTGGCATTTCTTACTGGCTGTTGGCCATCTTGGTTTGGAGAGATAAAATCCACATACAACAGCTTGCCAAGAGCACGCAGTTTTGACAATTTAAACCTGAAACCTGTTCATTTATGATGATTAACAGAAAGTATTAAATTACAACAATGCAAAATAGATGAATCTGCACTAGTGGCCTCAGACTTTATGTTACTCTTTTGGTCACAAATATTCAAGCCAAGTTCAACACAAACCCACCAACCTTTCCCTTCTACTTTTATTACTTCCATATCGAGTCTAATTGGCATTTGATAAACAATTAAATGCTGTTGCCTCTCCACATTAGTGGTTCCCATGGAGACAGGAGTACTGATGCCATGTGAACACGTTTTAGATGTGCGGCTCTTCACTATGTCTAGATAAGATCGTCTTCACATCACAGTGAATAAATGAACGGTCACGCTGCCCTGTGCTATGTGCACACAGGAAACCGGCGTATCCATGACAACAAGTGGCACAGGTTCCGGAACGGGTGTCTGAGTTTGACCTTACACTTCTCTTTAATTGATCTGAGCACAGATCGTGTCTAGTTCTAGATGATAGGTTTGACAAAGTGAGGAGAGATGTCACGTTAATAGTGCTCATTTTGCAGTCTAAAAGTGTATCTTCTGGAATCAGTTTTTCCAAATATCTGTGTGAAGTGTAGCAGTTATGCAATCATTGGATAGGCGGACTTTTCCGATGTGATGCATTTATTTTGGTCTCATTTGGGTCGGCACGGTTGTCAAATTAGATTTGTAAACTGGATCTGCACAAAGAGTTCATTGTTGTTGTTGTTGTTGCACAAAGAGCATCTGAGTGCAGGGAGGCCTTGTAATGAACCTGTTTCTTTAATACAGTTTCTTAAATGAACAAAGTATGAAAATATCACCAAAGTCAGTGTCATGTTTGCTGTTTTTTTTTTTTTTTTTTTTTTTTTTTTTAAATGTAATGCATTTGGCGATTTATTGTTTACAGTCAACAAATGTGATGGCTCAGCTTATGAATATTAATTACACTACTTGACGTTCCAGTAAGAAATGTAAGCATCTGATTAATATTCATGAGCGAATGTCCAATGAACGCGTTGCAACCTGTTGTTGGCGTCCACGGAGATTCGGCGCTAGGACCCGGATCAGAGCGCGCCGCCGCGGGGCTGGAAACTGTTCGGCTGCTACAGATCCATCCGAGAGCGCGCAGGAGCCTCATGCACACTCATTACACTTGAGGAGGTATGCTTTAGTATTTGAGCATTTAATTGAGCAGATTCCCTTTCGAATGAGGCGCGGTTAGAGCGGAATAAGCGGCGGTGGGTTTGATGAGGATGAGGATGAAGAGCGCGAGACACCTGTGATTACATTCAGCAGCATCAGTCACACTGAGATGTGAGTAAATCAGCAGTGTAAACTCGTCTCATGGTTATGCATTTCATGTCTGCTGCTGTGAATCCGAGAGGTCGGTGTCGTGGTCGTGTGTATGTCAGTGTGTGTGTGTGTGGCGGAAGCCTGAGTCACCAGATACACACACGAACACACACTGCGCAGTACCACAACTTGATCACAACAGTGAGTGATGTTTCCATCTTATAAGTCTAAATCATGTCAGATACTGCTTGATTTCACTGACAGAAGTTACCATGGTGCTTTAATGGATTTAGAACGGTACTACCATGTTTTTTGAGCATGCACCATATTTTTTGGACATTTACAATAATAGTATTCCATAATCATTTCTGTTACTCATTGATTTCATTAACAAAAAGTACTAAAATTGTGTGTGTGTTTTTAAAGCACATGCATTATTGCATTCACTGAAGTACCATGCATGATACCTGGATTTCACCATGGTAATACAATCTGGAAGCTTCACTGTACTATGGTTTCATGACAATATGTTTTTGTAAGGATTAATGTCGTTTCCAGGGTTTCGCTTGTAGGTTTGAACCTCAGATGGGTTGATTTATCGCCATTATGAGTATCAACCATTGATCAATCACCTGTAATCTGTGTCTAAACGCACTATCGATTAAATAAAGTCATATAAATGGCTAATTAGTATATTAGAGAGTGTTTGCATGAGTAAAAGTTTTTGCCACAGTGCTAGGATGTGGTGGCTGGTTGCCAGGGTGTTGCTAGGTGGATGCTTTTTTTTTTTTTTGCATGTTGCTATACAGTTGCTAACTGGTTTCTAACTGGTCCAAGTTGACATGAAATGAAAATTCACCCTATCCGTTTTCTAAAGACATATTGTGTATTTTGTACAGTTAAAGGTGCAATATGTAAGATTTTTGCAGTAAAATATCCAAAAACCACTTGGCCAGTGTTATATATTTTGTTCAGTTGAGTACTTACAATATCCCAAGTGCTTGCAACTATTTGTAAATCGTGAGAAAATCACGATTTTAAGCAAGGATACAGGACATGTACGGTAGTCGCCTGTCATTGGCGTCATACCCGCGTTACCCTCGGTTTCCGGTTTTATTTTGTAGAAACCATGGAAACACCAAAGACTCTTTAATATATTACAACTGTTTGGTGACATTTATAGACAGAAAATGAAATTATTGTTATATAGCTCAACATGTGAGTACCATGCTTTTACCATGCCTCAGATAAAAACACTATTTTAAGTAGCTAATACAGCATTTTCTCCATCATACAATACGTTTTAAAATTAATTGCATGCCATTTATCAACACAAGCCACCCAGCATTAGCTTACTGCAGTGTGCAACAAGCGTTTCACAGCAGCCGCCAAGCGAACGCACAGAGTAACGTTATAACATTATTTTCAACACTCTCAAATGTATCTAATATGGTAAACAGAGCTGTTTTACTTCATATGCTTGACTGGAAGAAGCGGAAACTGTAACTGCAGCATAATAAAAGTTCTGCTGCTTGTGAGGCGTGTGTCGTGCTAAGTAACGTTAATAATCTCATCCATGAACATGATTTCTGCTCGAGTCCCGTCCTGATTCTTTTCCACCGGCTGTGAGGTGATGACGACATCTCCGCGCTCAAACTCGGCCTCATCAAGCTACGCCTTTGTTTAGAATAGGCGACCTCTAGTGGCAAAAATCTACATATTGTAGCTTTAATCTATTTATAAGTTTAATTTATTTTTTCAACCTCATAATGTTTAATTAAAATGTCAGCGTCCTCAGGACTTCTCCAATCTTTTTGTCTGCTTAAACTCCGCCCCTGCAGTGCAAACTTTTATTCATTTGCATACTCTTTTCAATGCCACACCCACATCTCAACATCCAATCAGCAACTGATGCATAGAACCAAGTCCTGCCCTACGTTTTTCTTTTTCGATAATCTGCTTCTCTCAGATGTACGTCAATTTATTTTTACGAATTTTTATCGTATTTCTAAATGACAACCATTCGCCTGTGTCTATTAAACCTTTGACAAAATGACAGCGGAACATTAAAATCTGCATTGGTACTGCTGCTTATCCAGAGAGATATCCTTTTCAACCGCACAGTATCGTTATTTCTGTGTTACAAAATATTCTTATTATCACAGAAGTACTTGGATAAAAGTTTATAGTTCAGATATAAACACTGATGTCTACAGTAGGGATCAAAATAGAGCAAATCACCTTTTGAAAGTAACTTGGCCCTTCAAATAACGATTGTATCAGTTACATTGTTACACCAGTAGGTGGCGACAAGTGACTTAAAAAATTTTGTTTTCATTGAAGCATTCATTCAAGAGATTCATTCAAAAAACACTGATTCATCCAGTACTGAAACAAGTGAAGTCTTTATGAGTAAGTCATTGAATTATTTGCATTCATAGATTCGCATAGATTAATTAGACTTTTTAAATAGACTGCAATTAACATTTTGTCAGAACCTCTAGTAAATTACATGTTATTTTGTTTAGTTGTCTGTTCAGAATCGTGGGAGAATCATGATCTCTGTTTGAAAAAAAAAAATTATGATTCTCAATTTATCCAGAATCGTGCAGCTCTGTTTAACCCTGGATATTTTTGTCCATTAATGTTTAATTGAGCATTTTACAGTATATTTCAGGACACTTGGATGTTGTTTCAGGTTAGTTTGCTCCGTGTCATTCCCCACACACAGTGCAGAATGAGTCAAGCGGCGTGTGAAAATGTTCCAAACCAGAAAAATGTGATTTTTACAGAGAAGTTCCCATGTGTGATGCACGCCACCTGAACAGAAGGGAGCTTGATGCTTGTATATTACTAACAAAACCTCTTATTGAGCGTGTTGCACTGTTGTTATTGATCTTCTGAAGGGTGTATAATAGACACAACGAGAGTGTCAAACGCTTATTGATTTCAGTCACTTCAGAGCTGTGGAAATAGAGTGCTGCAGTATAAAACTTCTGTAAAACAGATATTCGTCTGCACTGCTGCCTTCATGCTTAAACTCCGTTATTGATAAGATGATAAAGCCGGCGATCATTCATAGAGAAGGAGAGAAATGAACATGGAGGCCGAGGACTCTAATTAGGAGCGTCATCTATCACTGATCCATTAGTGTTTTTTAAAAATCTCATTAGAGAACTACTGATGAAAGTCTGAGTGATGTTTGACTGTGCCAAACTCACCACCCTCATGCTGGGGGCAGTTGCTAGGGTGTTGCTATATGGTTACTATGGTTTCTGTTTGTTTTTAGGTGCTGTTATGGAGTTGCTTGTGTGTGGTTGTGAGGGTGTTGCTATACAGTTACTGGTTATTTTTAGTGTGCTGTTATGCAAAGGGTGTTGTGGTTGTTTGCCAAGGCATTGCTATATTGTTACTATGGTTACTGTTTGTTTTTGTTTTGTTAGGTTGTTAGGGTGTTGCTATACAGTTACTGATTGTTTTTTAGCATGCCGTTATTGGTTCCCAGGGCATTGCTGTATGCTTACTGGTTGTTTTTAGCATGCTGTTATGCAAAGGGTGTTGTGGTTGGTTGCCAGGGCATTGCTATATAGTTACTATGGTTACTGTTTGTTTTTAGGGTTCTGTTATGCAGTGCTAGGGTGTTGTGTATGCCAGGGCATTGTTATATGATTATTATGGTTTGTTTGTTTTTAGGGTGCTGTTATGGAGTTGCTAGGGTGTTGTGTGTGGTTGTCAGGGTGTTGCTATACAGTTTCTTGTTATTTCAAGTGTGCTGTTATTGGTTCCCATGGCATTGCTATGTTGTTTTAGCATGCTGTTAAGTAAAATGTGTTGTGGTTGGTTGCCAGGGAGTTGCTATATTGTTACTATGGTTACTGTTTGTTTTTAGGGTTCTGTTATGCAGTTGCTAGGGTGTTGCTATACAGTTACTGATTGTTTTTAGCATGCTGTTATTGGTTCCCAGGGCATTGCTATATGCTTACTGGTTGTTTTTAGCATGCTGTTATGCAAAGGGTGTTGTGGTTGGTTGCCAGGGCATTGCTATATAGTTACTATGGTTACTATTTGTTTTTAGGGTTCTGTTATGCAGTTGCTAGGGTGTTGTGTATGCCAGGGCATTGCTATATGGTTATTATGGTTTCTGTTTGTTTTTAGGGTGCTGTTATGGAGTTGCTAGGGTGTTGTGTGTGGTTGTCAGGGTGTTGCTATACAGTTACTTGTTATTTCAAGTGTGCTGTTATTGGTTCCCATGGCATTGCTATGTTGTTTTAGCATGCTGTTAAGTAAAGTGTGTTGTGGTTGGTTGCCAGGGGGTTGCTATATTGTTACTATGGTTACTGTTTGTTTTTAGGGTTCTGTTATGCAGTCTTTAGGGTGTTGTGTGTGCCAGGGCATAGCTTTATGGTTACTATGGGCACTGGTTGTTTTTAGGGTGCTGTTATGAAGTTGCTAGGGTGTTGTGTGTGGTTGCCAGGGTGTTGCTATATTGTTACTATGATTACTGTTTGTTTTTAGGGTTCTGTTATGCAGAACTAGGGTGTTGTGTTTGCGAGGGCATAGCTATATGGTTACCATGGGTACTGGTTGTTTTTAGCCTGCTGTTATGCAAAGGGTGTTGTGGGTGGTTGCCAGGGCGTTGTTATCCGGTTACTATGGCTACTTGTTGTATTTATTGAGCTGTTATAGTGTTACTAGGTTTTTTTTGGCCAGTTTCCAGAGCATTGCTGTATGATTACTGTGGTCACTGGTTGTTTTTGGCTTGTTGTTAAGCAGTTGCTAGGGTGGTGTGGGCAGTTGCCAGGGTGTTGCTATAAAGTTACTGTGGTTACTTGTTTGTTGCGTGCTGCCCTGCAGTTGCTAGGGTGTTTTGGCCGTTTTCCAGGGTGTTGCCATACAATTACTGTTACTCGTTGTTTTTAGTGTGCTGTTATGTGGTTGCTAGGTGTTCACTGTCTTAGTGTCTTCAACACTCTTGGTCTAGTCAATTCAGTGGCTAAAATCAAATGCTGCCCAAATTGTTTTCTTATTGATCATCATCACCTGTCCCATTCCTGAAGTGAATGCCTTTTCATGCAGAGTTTAAGGACGTCAGCTGTTGCCCATATTAAACTTGTTTTATGTTTATTTTTAGTTCAGCGACTCAGGATCATCAGAGTTTGTTTGAAATCCAGGAAGTGTTTCAAAGCTGTTATTAGTTTTTGATGTGCCGTGTTGTATATCATGACAGAAATCATCCGGTGTTGAATATGAATCAGCTGTCAGAGCGACTGTTTAATTAGGAAAGCACACGGTAATTCTCACCGCAGTAAATCCTGCGGGCCGCTGCCTTTTATCATACTAACGAGTCAATAAAAACATTCTGCTGTAAAATTGAGGAATCAGTTAGTTGTTAGCAGTTGAATGAATGATGTGTTAATTAATTTGGACAAAATTTTATTATAATTTTTTGTGGATGATGTTTGGCTGTGTTTTTTACATTTTGAGATGGAATAATATGAATCATCTTATTGCATTCATCATAATGTTGAACATGATTTCAATTCATTCCTCAGTTTGTTAAAACCAGCATGAATTGCATTTACAGTAATGCAGTAGTAACGTGAGACTAGTAAAATCACTTACTAACTTACATGCAATATTTTAACTACTGTCATGACCATTTCTGGTTAACTCAAGGGTTAAACAAAAACCATAAAAAACATTTTTGTTACTTGAAATTAACATGAACTGAAACAAAAGTTATGCAGCATTCGGGATCAGTTGCAGAGAGCATTACAATAGTCCAGTCTGGATGGACCAAGAGCTTGGACGAGGAGTTGTGTAGCATGCTCCGATAGGAAGGGCCTGATCTAATGTTGTATAAGGCGAATCTGCAGGACTGGGCAGTTCTAGCAATACAGTCTGTGAAGTTTAAATGATCATCAATCACAATTCCAAGGTTCCTGGCTGTCCTGGAAGGAGTTATGATTGATGAATCTAGCTGAATGGAGAAGTTGTGATGAACTGTTGGGTTGGCCGAGACCACAAGCAGTTCCGTCTTTGCAAGATTGAGTTGAAGGTGGTGGTCCTTCATCCAGGTAGAAATATCTGTCAGGCAGGCTGAGTTGTGAGCAGTGATCATCTGGCTGGAATGAGAAGTAGAGTTAAGTGTCATCAGCATAGCAGTGATAGGAAAAACCATGTTCCTGAATGACAGATCCTAGTGATGACATGTAGATGGAGAACAGAAGAGGTCCAAGCACCGAGCCCTGAGGTACTCCAGTAATAAGATGATGCAACTTAGACACCTCACCTCTCCAAGATACCCTGAAGGACCTACCTGAGAGGTAAGACTTGAACCACTGGAGTTCGGTTTCTGAGATGCCCTTCGTCTTGAGGGTTGACAGGAGGTTTTGGTGGTTAACTGTGTCAAAAGCAGCAGACGGAGTACTGAGGATTTGGAAGCTGCTCTTGCCAGTCTCAGGGCTTTATTGGTTTTTGTTTTATTTATGAAGAAGTTCGAGTTGAAGGAGGGGAGGGGGAGACAAAGAGGTTTTGAAAAACATGCAAGAGTCAGAAGAATTGTTCATTTCGTTGTGGCAGTATGTTGTTTCAGCAGTGGAGGCATTTGCAGAGAAGGAAGAAAAGTAAGGTCAGTGGGAACTTTGCATGTGCGCCACTTCCTCTCTGTAGCACTGATGAACTTTATAGATCAAATATTGCTTTAAAAGTGTGAGGTGGGCAGTTAAAGAAAGAGAGAAGAAAGATACTCAATAAGAACTTGTGCATCTTCTCCCTCCTCTGCTGCCCAGCATGTCTCTTTGCTCGCTGGGTAATTATCTCAGGTCTGCCTGCTGCGCCCACTGCAGGGGTCAGAGGTCACAGGGCTCACCAGCTGCTGAGGAAGAGCCGCCCCGCTGGGCGCATTACCTGCACGCCAGGAACCCCAAACACCCTGGAGGCTCAGAATAGACACGCTGATCTTGTGGGCTGTTGTTATGGCATAATGTGAGTGTAGAGAAAAAATCTAGTCATATTTAGATTAATTTACTAGATTTCTGATTCAACGTTTATTACTTTTACTGTTGATTTTGCTGTTAGTGTTGTGATGAAACCTCTAACACCAAGTATGTAAAGTTTGCATGCGTGCATCGTCCTACAGCGGAGTTAAGGCTGCTCTGTGCCTGCTCAAAATTCAGTGTAAAGGCATAATGCAAGACTAAGTTATGCTGGCTCTGACCCTCCTCAGTCCCTCATATCAAAGTGAACAGTTGTAATTGCTGTGCAAATGCATTTATTAATTCCCCTTCTGAGCAGTATTAAACAGCATGTGTGAACGCACCTAAATGCCACTTCAGAAGCGCTTCTGTGCCACCTTTGTAGTGTAAATTTGGCAGCTTAAGTGATCAGGCTGAAAATCATCACGCAGACCCAGGGCTCGACAGTGTGAGCGTTTCATTCGCATTTGCAACTAAAAAAAGATGTGTGCAAACTGTAAAATGTATTTAGGAGCATGTGTGCAAATAAAAACATCCCTGTGCATAAAGTCTAAAAATGTATAAATATAAAATTTAAGGTGATAATGAGTGGCGCAGCAGTAGTGAGTAAGCCTCGCACTCCTTTTTCCCATCACATATCACATCAGAAAGGCATTCATTTTCAATAAAAATGAAAATAATGTTCTAAAAGTGTAAATAAACTGCCTAAAGAGTGTTTAATAATATTAAAAGTGTTTATTGGGTAGGGTTTGGGCAAGGTGTAGGGAGGGTTTTTATTCTCCCAATAAGGCAGCATCCATTTAATAATTTTAATAAATATAATAATTTACACTCTATGATTTTATTACATCCTGTTAATGTACAAAAATACTGAGGTGCAAATAGTATCTGCCAATATAAAGTAGATAGCATTTAATTACTACTTACACTTATTGCAAAGAACTGATACTTTCACCTAGTGTAAATAACATCTAATTGCTACGAGCAGCCAGCAATAGTAAAGCATAGACATTTCAAAATAAGAGTCCCCGTTGTGTTTCGGTCTTGTTGTGCATTATGCTTAAAATTTTTAGAGATATCAATTTTTAGTATCGGCCAAGTTTATATATGGTTTATTCAATTTAAAGTAAGCTCATAAATAATTACATAAAAAATCACTTGGAGAAAAAAGTAAGTGTCAAGCCCTGAGACTTTAGCATAGACATGCACACCAGCTAAAATGTGTTTTTTCTAAGCTGTCCGTTCACTTGTGATGCAAAAATGCACCTGTTTTTGAGTTCAACTTTCCTTTAATGACTGGAAAAAACGTGTTCCATCTCATCCAAACCAAGTTTCCCCCAAAACCAGTGAGGATATTTCAATAGCAAGCCATAAAATGACCGTGACGTTTACGTTTGATGGCAAAGTAAAGCAGCATTTGGCTTTACATTCTTGCTGTAATCGTTTTGAATGCTGCCAAGAACCTGAACGCGCTAATAGATGCTCTACGGCGACTGTAAAAGATTGAAGGCCTCGGGGAGATGTTGTCTTTCACGTCCTAACGCTCATAAACATGCACCTCCGAGGACCTCGGCCATCTCTTATGTATTAATCTTCTGATTAATTATTCATGATGTTGCCCTTATTAAAGTCCAACCTGTCAGTTTTATCTTTTAAGTTATGTTAGCATAATCATTTTAAATCATTTGTGATGGGCGATCGCACTGAGGTTTGGCGTCTCGGTGTCTGAAATATAGCGTCTGGGATTTTTCTTCTCCTTAAGGGTGTGTGGACACGCGAGGGCTAATTGGGCAGCCTAAATAATTAATGCGGCTGAAGACGTTAAGAAATGCCAGAGAGCTTGTGAAGGAGCCGCAGTCTGTGTGGACTTGCGGTCTCTAATGACCCTGCTCTTCTTTCGTTGTGTGTGTGGTGTGTGTGTGTCTGTGTGTCAGTTTGAAACAAGCCCAGATTCACAGTCTTCTGCTGAATGCACAATTCTAGCTTGCTGCACCCCAATATTGCAAACGTGTGCTTCATTCATGATGGGAAAAACCAGTCTGTAATTCCTTTTGAAAGCTCTCCAAGCTTTTTGAGTATTGTGACTTGACCAGCCATAGAACTCTGTTGCATGCTGCTTTCATTTGCATGTGGGCATTTGCATCTGTCGGAATTCATCGCTTCAAAACATATTTGCTTTTAGGCTCATTGTGTGAAAAAAATCAAGGGAGTACTGTCTCAAACAACTCTGACATAGCACAGGATTGTGGGTAATATTTGCATGCACGGAAGTACACAGTCATTATTTAGGCTAACTCTTTTCATAATGCATCTTTACAGAAATTGTTGTTGTTTGGAACAACAATACAAATTAAATAGACTGCTTTATTTTTTCAGGTAGGTCTAAACTGAATAAAGAAACAAAGTAATGAAATTTAAAATAACATTGGATAATATTCATTGTAAAAATTAAAGATAGATTAATCAATTAAATGTAAGTTAATCACTCAAGAGCATTAAGAGATTTTCTCTTTGTCTTTTGATTAATTTTGATGTCACTTTAAGACATGACGCACACACGGATCTATAATATTGTTACTTCCTGAACTGTTTACGAATGTGTTTACATTAATACTCACCAAGATGGGCATTGTGTCATTATTTTTAAGTGTATTTGAGCATTAATAAGCCATGAAAAAGAGGCACTTGTATGTCAGAGGCAGCTTTATTATGTGTGTGATCTTTGGATGTCAGCGCGAAATCTTTTGTGGTAACACTTTACAATAAGGTCTCATTTGTTAACTAACTAACATGAACTAATATTATCGTACTGTGAGATTTTGATATCGTTACATCCCTAGTGTCGCTTCTTTTAATGAAGATGATTGTGTGTTGAGCTTCAGGATGCGACTGCAACTTTCAGTTTTATTTGCGGCAGTTTGCTTAGGGACTTGCTGAAGAGATCTGTGGTGGGCAATATCTGTGGTGAATGCGTGTTACAGTAGCACTGTCATATCTGGCTGGCTATCGAGAGCCTGTGTAACACTCTTGCACGTTTATTTTTTTCTTTTACCATTTTGGAAGGAGTAAAATTTACATGTGTGGCTTCAACAACCAGATGCATTTACACTTGTCTAGTTAGTTTTGTCTGGAAAGCTTCTCAAACCACCTCCTGAAATGTAGTGAGTAACTGGATTTAAATCTGAGGTGACCAGGTGTAAACAGGCAGAAGAAAAGGGTTCTATATAGAATCTAAAATGGTTCCATCAGGCGCTTCATATATAGAACCTTTTAGGGGTTCCATCATCATTTTATGGATTTAGTTTTAATTCATTTTTAATTTTAATTAAATGTTATGAAAGTAGAAAAATTTTAAATAACCTGTTAAACATGAATTAAGTAAGTATTATGCAATCATTTAAGACATTTCTCCTTGTGCAGGAGTGTTTTTTGTGGGTTCTTTAAAATTGAGTCTAGAACCCTAGAGTTTTGTGTAGAATCTCGTTGAACTTAAAGGGCTTAAAGGGTTCTTTAAAATTGAGTTGAGAACCCTAGAGTTCTGTATAGAACCACACTGAACCTTTTTTGGCATAAAACTTTCTTTAAAACTGAGTCAAGAACCCTAAAGTTTTATATAGAACCTTATTGAACATTTTTGGTATAAAGCATTCTTTAAAATCTCATTAATAAAAACTAACCTTTTTGGCAGTTCTGTAATTGAGTCGAGAACCTAGAGGAACCACATTGAAGATTTTTGGCATAAAGAGTCTGTAAAATTGAGTCGAGAACCTAGAGTTCTATATAGAACCACATTGAAGATTTTTGGCATAAAGAGTTCTGTAAAATTGAGTCGAGAACCCTAGAGTTCTATATAGAACCACATTGAACCTTTTTGGCATAAAGAGTTCTGTAAAATTGAGTCGAGAACCCTAGAGTTCTATATAGAACCACATTGAAGATTTTTGGCATAAAGAGTTCTGTAAAATTGAGTCGAGAACCCTAGAGTTCTATATAGAACCACATTGAACCTTTTTGGCATAAAGAGTTCTGTAAAATTGAGTCGAGAACCCTAGAGTTCTGTATAGAACCACATGAACTCAACCTTTTTGGCATAAAGAGTTCTTTAAAATTGAGTCTAGAACCCCCTAGAGTTCTGTATAGAACACATTGAAGCTTTTTGAGTTAGAAGAGTTCTGTATTGAAACCTTTTTGGCATAAAGAGTTCTGTAAAATTGAGTCGAGAAACCTAGAGTTCTGTATAGAACCACACTGAACCTTTTGGCATAAGAGTTCTGTAAAATTGAGTCGAGAACCCTAGAGTTCTGTATAGAACCACACTGAACCTTTTTGGCATAAAGAGTTCTGTAAAATTGAGTCGAGAACCCTAGAGTTCTGTATAGAACCACATTGAAGCTTTTTGGCATAAAACTTTCTTTAAAACTGAGTCAAGAACCCTAAAGTTTTATATAGAACCTTATTGAACATTTTTGGTATAAAGCATTCTTTAAAATCTCATTAATAAAAAACTAACCTTTTTGGCATAAAGGTTCTGTAAATTGAGTCTAGAACCCTAGAGTTCTGTATAGAACCACATTGAAGCTTTTTGGCATAAAGAGTTCTTTAAAATTGAGTCGAGAAACCTAGAGTTTGTATAGAACCACATTGAACCTTTTTGGCATAAAGAGTTCTTTAAAATTGAGTCTAGAACCCTAGAGTTCTATATAGAACATCTTTGAACCTTTTTGGCATAAAGAGTTCTTTAAAATTGAGTCTAGAACCCTAGAGTTCTGTATAGAACCACATTGAACCTTTTTGGCATAAAACGTTCTTTAAAAACTGAGTCAAGAACCTAAAAAAAATTATAGAACCACATTGAACCTTTTTGGCATAAAGAGTTCTTTAAAATTGAGTCGAGAACCCTAGAGTTCTGTATAGAACCACACTGAACCTTTGGCATAAAGAGTTCCTCAAGAGAGTTCCACACCTTTTGGCATAAAGAGTTCTTTTAAAATTGAGTCAAGAACCAAGAGTTCTGTATTGAACCTTTTTGGCATAAAGAGTTCTTTAAAATTGAGTCAAGAACTCAAGAGTTCTGTATAGAACCACATTGAACCTTTTTGGCATAAAGAGTTCTTTAAAATTGAGTCGAGAACCCTAGAGTTCTGTATCGAACCACATTGAACCTTTTTGGCCTTAAAATTGAGTCGAGAACCCTAGAATTCTGTATAGAACCACATTGAACCTTTTTGGCATAAAACATTCTTTAAAATTGAGTCTAGAACCCTAAAAAATATTTATAGAACCAGATTGAATCTTTTTGGCATAAAGAGTTCTTTAAAATTGAGTCTAGAACCCTAGAGTTCTATATAGAACCATATTGAACCTCTTTTCTGTGTGAAATTCTATTTGTACAAACTCCTCATAATTGCTAGTCTGTGTATTCAGATGCTGCTTGTGTTTCTAGAGCTCATGAATGTGTCTGTCAGGAAGTTTGTGTTTCGATGATAAGCCGTTTGCTGTTAATCAGCATTTCCTCTCTCAGTATGATACTGTGCTTTGGTAAGTATTATCGCAAATGTGGTTGAATTGCTGACATCATGACTCCACTTTTACATGCAGCTACAAGTTCACATTGAGCAAGTCTGTCAAGCTCCAAAAGGAAAAAAAAATAATCTTAAAAGTGCGCTAAAATATAACAAGTAGTGCCAATAACTCAGATGCTGTGAGGAGCAGATCGGCATTTTTGCTCATTATTCAGTTAAAATCCTTTCATTTACATTTGCGTTTGGGTTTAAAACATGAATGCATCAATCCTTGTTTCTTTACAGTCAGTTTGAACATGACTTGTGAATGAGATTTGATAGAATGATTGGTGACGCTGCATCTCGTGCTGTTGCTGTCTGTGCGAGTGAGAGACACGTCTCACTGAATGTATGGCTGAATGTGTGTTGCCATAGCGATTGTTGTGATGTCGTTGTGTTTAACATAATGAGATGGAGGCATTCAGACAGGACACAGCCAATGATTTAACCTTAAACTCAAGGATCTTCAGGAGTCAAGCGATGAAGGCTTCCCTCCTCTTCAGACAGACATCACCTTGAATACTAGATTTGTACATTTTTCAGATGGAGACGTGAGTACTGCTAGCCAGTCAAAAACTGATGATGAAGTGAGATTAATACTTAGTTTGTTCACTAAGTTACAGTTAACAAAAACTTATAAAAAACCATAAAAAAAACATAAAAAACTTAAAATGAAATAAAATGTTATAAATCTAAAAAAAAATTTTTTTTAGTTATAGTTTCATATTAATATTTTGTATTGCCTTTTTATTTTTAATTATGTTAATTTTAGCTTAATTTTTAGTAATTTCATTATGTATTTTTGTCATTTTATCAGTTTTTAGATTTTTTTAAATATTGCAATTTAGGTTTCAGTTTTAGTTTTAGTTAATTTAATTTTTTTATTTATTTCCAGTTAAAAATTAGTTAACTTATTTCTATTTATTGCCAAAGCAATAAAGAGTTTAGTTTAAGTTTTTTTAGTTTAAGTTTTTCAACTAATATTTATATTTTATTTTATTTCCGCTTTATTTCAGTTAACAGAAATGTTTTAGTATTTAGTTTTAGTTGATGATAATAACCTGGATTTCAGCTAGTTACCAAGGCAATATTTCTCATTTTTATTTAGTGTAACGTGATGTACTAAAATAACTAAAAATAAAATTTAAAAAAAACTATAGACATATTTAAAAATAAATAAATAAATAAATAAATAAAACTAATAAAAATGACAAACACACAACAAAATTATTAAAACTAACTAAAATGAAAACAGAAAATATAAAATTAAACTTATTAATTAAAAATTTATAATTTTTTTATACACTTATTAATTATTAATTAAAATATTAATAGCTATACTAGTATTTCAGTCATACTAAAATAACACTATTAAATAAATAATAAACACTCGTCAGGACTTGCGATGATTCCTGTGACATCATCATCTTCATCGCCCAGGAAACCGAACAGATCGGCACCGCTGTCCGACATGAGCAACTGCTGTTTCCTAAAGTAGAAGCTCATGCATTTTTTAATTTTAGAAATATTGCATCTCAGAAAGTCAGTTTGATTTATGAGCAGCAATATTTCATGCACGTACATTTTCAGGCAACTGTGCCCTGAATTCAGACTCGGATTGGAGAGGTTTTTCATGTACAGTTGGCTGATACTGTAGATATGTCTTGATATTTTTCAGCCTTTGGCTGTATTTGATACAGATCTCAATGGTTTTTACAGTCAGAGGAACTGCCTTTTTGACCAAATAGCTGTTATAGCTGATTATATTCAAAGTCTTTAAAGCAAAAAGTAAAAATCTAGTTAGTTTCCCACATTGTTTTTCATTAATACAATACAACAGAGAATACTTAAGTATATTAAACCATTTTTATTTTTTTTATGCACCAATTATATCAAAAAGTTTGGAATAATTAAGATTTTTTAAATGTTTTCTGCTCATCAAGCCTGCATTTATTTGATCAAAAATACATTAAAAACAGTAATATTGTGAAATATTATTTCAATGTAAAATAACTGTTTTCTATGTGAATATATAGTAAAGTGTAATTTATTCCTGTGATCAAAGCTGAATTTTCAGCATCATTACTCCAGTCTTCAGTGTCACATGATCCTTCAGAAATCATTCTGATATGCTGATAGTGTGTTTTGTCTCCAGACATTGATTCGCTGTGTAACACATCTTGCAGAATCTGATTGTTTTGCCTGTATTTGTGAATTCTGGACTGAACACATGATCAGTGAACAGCACCATCAGTCTTTATATTTTAAGAGGATTCACACATATTAAGTTAATGGCTGTAAACAGGCTGCTGTGCTTCTTTCTCTCACAACACAAATCTCTGATGGAAAATAACATTCCTCAGATACCTTAAACCGCTCCGTAATGCGGTCTGCGTGACTCTCCTAGCTGTTTTTGTCCTCCAGATGCCGTGGAGGTCATGTGAACCAGAGACCGGAGAACACGGTGCTCTGAATCACCGTCTGACGAGAGTTTCTCATGCGTCTGAGCGGACGAGAGGGGCACAGTTCAGTTTTAGGAATAGATCACTTCAAGAAATATCCTTCTAAACCCGAATGACTTTCGTTTATGGAACAGAATGTCTGAGTTTCTGTTAATGAAATTTAAAAAATAATAAAAAGCCATTAAAGCAACTTAATTCATCCTATAGAGCATCATATGACTTCAGAAGACTGAACAAATCTTTTTCAGAGCTAAACAGGTTCAATCAATATCCATTTTTGATGGTTTTACTTTTTCTTTTTTGTATTCAAATTCTTTTTTACATTTAAATTTATCTGGATTCCATTTTAATAGTTGCATTAAATTTTAATAATCAAAAATTATGTCTAATCAATTGAATTCCTAAAACTTAACAATTATTAAATTTTTTTTTTTTTTATTTTAACAATAATAGTGCACTATGAAATGTTTTTATTTTTTTATAGAAAATATTTTTTATGATTCAAAACAAATTTATTATCAAAAATGGTGGTGATCAAATAAATGTAAACTTTAACAATTTAAATGTTTTTTCAAAATAATTTTTTGGTAAACAAAGACCTGCACAACAGAGGTTTACTGTTAAAATTAAAACATGGATGAACAATTGTAATATTGTGTGATATTTCTTTAGAAAACTTTTTAAAAAATATTAGTACTTTGAGAAGTACATTCTGATGTACAATAATAATATATTTCTGTCATAATTTCTTCAAGTTAAACTGAACTTTTATTTTGGCGGGTTGTAGTGAAAACCTTTGAGTGGATTCCGCGATTCGGTCCATGTTTTCCGTATGACTCCAGTCAAGGTTTCTTCTACCAAAAACAATCGTAAGCATGTTCTCCTGGTCCCGTTGTGCTCATGTATTTCTGGTGAATCCACACAAACGCTCACAGTTATTAAGTTCACAGGACTGAAAATGCCCTCTGAGACTCCTACATCTCATTACCCAGAATCCATCAGCTGTGGAGACAGGCCTGTGATGTGTATGTGGAGCACTGCATTAACACACGCCTCACTGCATTAACCTCCTTCACATGTCACTGGATCTACTGCACCAATCAGCTTGAGACAATAAATCATGTTTTCAGCTACGTTTGTTTCTTTAAAGCGATAGTTCACCCAGAAATGATTAATCCTTTATTATTTACTCACCCTCATGCCGTTCCAAACCTGATTTCTTTCTTTTGTGAAAATGAAAAAGAAGATTTTTCTGTGCATACAATGAAAGTCAATGTTGTTTGGTTCCCAAAGCATGTGTTTGGGTGAACTGTCCATTTAGTATGTCCATTAGGCTGGACGACTTAGGCTAATGCAATCTATTTCAAGTGTAAATCGACTATTAAATTGATTAAAGTCTGAACTCTTTCTAAAACTCACTTGCACTCATTTTTATGCACACTTGTGAGTGTTTAGCTGTATATAGGGCCCAAAAAAATTTCCGAACATAAGCTGAATCTGACCAAACCTCCATTTGGTGATGTTCTCAAATATATAAATAATTATTATAAATAAAGCAAATGATGTTTTCAGACTCCGATCAAGTTTAGTTTAATTCCTCCTCCCTATCCGCAGGACTCTCGTTGCACATTTGGGAACCGCGATACGTCGACATCATTAGATGCTGGTTTACTTTTTTCATCTTTTAGTGTTATTGAAGTATTTGTACCTTTTTAGATTCACCACACTTTCCACACACAAAACGGCTCTAGTAATCGTCTGCTGCAGATGCAAGAAATGCAGAGAACGTGATCTGTTTGTTATTTACAGTTGATCAGCTATTAGAAATGCATTATACTGTAATGTGAATCACCAGGTGTCATGCAAAAATGCAAACTATGCACCGTCAACAGTGGGTCACTTTCATAAGCTAGTATGAATTGCATTTACACGGTTGTGAACCGAAGTTCACGCAAACTTCATTGACTTTTAAAGGACGTTTCTTGTATGTCACTTTTCACAGCACACATTGTTTTTAAGCAGCTTTACAGTTAATGTTAATAGTTAATGTTTATTATATCTTAATATCTTCATGCCTTATATTTGCATTTTGTAGATTTTAGTTGGGCAATAATATAGTTACATTTTGCAATGTTATAAACAATCAAGCATTTGAGATTTGCTTTATATAGTATATATCATTTTATGTGAGTGTATACTGTATTTATGCAAAGAAAGTTGGAAATCATATCACTTATATATCCAACTTTGCATATAGATAATATAGTTTACATTTTTCATAGGGATGCACTGATATGAAAATTTTGGCCGATACCGATAACCGATAATTCTGTATATTTGAAAGCCGATAATTGACCGATAAATCTAAATCCAAATTTTTATATAATTTTTGAGAGCCTGATTACAAAAACAAAAGTCTCACCATTAAAAGCCATGTCCCAATCACATAATTATAATGTTCTCATTATAATTTTATGTAGCATATATGACTCATTTTGCAATTAACTGTGTGATTTCAATCATATTTCAAGAAATTCAAAACCATCATGGACAGTGCGCATCTGAAGTGTCTCAGCTGAAGGAAATAATCCATTATTTATCAGCTTTAATATATCAGCCAAATTTTCTTATCGGACCGATAACGATAACATTAAAAATGAACATATATCGGCCGATACCGATATGGTGGCCGATATATCATGCATCCCCAAATTTTGCAACAATATAAACAATCAAGTAGTTGAGATTTGCTTTTATAACATGGCTGTTTCAGAAACAAGGAAGAGTTAGATCCATGTAAACAAACACAACAAAAGTATATCCATGGAAATATATATACGGAATATTCCAAACACAGAACGGAAACAAACGCACACATAAAGGACAACACCAGACAAAGAACATTTGAAATAAATGAGGTTTAAATACACAAGATAACAAGGAACAGGTGAGAGTGATTAGTAGCTATGGAGATAAATGAGGGTAACTATGGAAACAAAACAGGGACAATGTAAACAAGGCGAGAACAGGAACTGCTTTTCAAAACAAAGTACATATGCTGCCTTCACGTGCTCTCCAAATGATCTAAAATACGAATTTCCTTGGTAAAAAAATGCATATGAACGCTCTCCCATTTCAAAACTGCAATGAGCTCGTAATCACGACTTTAGAAGTGGGAATTACCAAAGTTCGATATAATATTTATCCATCTTTAAATATAGAGCTGTACAATAATACAATTTACGTTTTTGCAACTATATAAACAATCACGCAGCCGAGATTTGCCATATAGTTTATATAAGAAAGAAAATCTGCTGTGCATCAGGTGAAAAAACAGATTTGAATTCACATCAAATGCTCGGTTAGTTCATTTTATGATTAGCTGTATATAAAACCGAGATTTATATACAGGTTTATGGTGTGTCCTCATGAAGATAAATGTGTGTTGAGCAACACCAAAGTCACAGGAATGTGTGAACTGATAAAATGTGTAACTTCACTTTGGATAAAAACATCTGATAAATGCATAAATGCAAATGTGTGTCACTTTGATGAAAATGTCAGATTGTTGGAACACAGATCTGTTCTGTTGATTTATTGGTGTTCTGTCACATGGCCGTCAGTCTTCCTTTGTGTGTGTGTGTGTGTGTGTGTGTGTGTGGATCCTGCCCCAGGCCTTCAGTAGTAATAGTCCAAGCGTTCTCCTCCAGAGAGCAGAGAAAGCCGCAGTGATCTCGAGTCGAGCAGGACGGGGTGTGGTGGTGGTTTACTGCGTGTGACCGAACGCTTCAGCCGATCAGGAACTTTCCCCACTGAGAACAAGAGGAAAACACCAGGGTGAGATCTGAATTTAAATCGTTGGTGTTTTAGAGCTCAGCAGTGATGGTTTTGATGGATGTGAAGCTGTTGAACTGGCTTGTTATGGGATGCTTATAAAGTAATTAATAAGAGCACTTAACGGGATGTTCTTTTCCATTTTAAATGAGCAACATTGCTTTAGTGAAGGATAAAGTTGACGTTTACTTTATAAAACGCCTTACCTGAGGTGTAGAATTATTTCTACAGATGTTTTGGCAGGTTTAACTCTATTTGTTTTGTTAAAACAGAATTAACTGGTCATATTTTGCATTTTGAACTTTATATTTTTCCCCAAAGACATTTTTCTACCCTCTCTCTAAGTCTTATAATTAAAAAAATATTTTCTTTTAGTTCAGCAGAAGTTTTCTCTGCTTCCCCCCATATAGTAACAGACAATGAAGACAAGATAACGGTCTTCTAAAGTCACATGCTGCTTTTTGTGAGGATCAAACCCAAAGTTTTATTCTAAATTTCTGTTTCAAAAATATAATCTTCTCCATTTTAGCTCTGAAATCTCCTGTATGTTCAAATATGGTACATGAAGATGTGTGACATGTTGGAGATCGGTCATTTTAGAAGTGCATGTGAGATGTGAGATTTGAGTCAACAACTTAAATGTGCATTCAATGATTTTATAAGATTCAAAAATAAAATTTGTACTGCTTTTATGGGACTGTTTGTAGCCTGTATCCTCTCTTTAGCTTTTGCTTGTCTTCTCGTTTTGTGTTTTTCGGTGTAAGAAAGAGAGTCATATTGGTTTTTTGAGAGTTTTGGTTGGTTAACCTCCATATTATATCGCCGTCGTTTGTATAAACGTGTTCATGATGCTCATTTAGTGTCTGAATGTCTCAGAGTTGAAGTATGCATGAGAATAATCAGATTTTGCTGAAGATGATTAAGGGGACAGAATTACACACATTTGTGCAAAAAAAAATAGACGAAAGTCATACTGTAAATGATCATCATCATATTTTTACAGTGTTGAACCTTTTTATATCTCTTCATCTTCCTCTGTAAGTCTCTCTATTACACACAGTGTTTCTTTTGTGTTTTCCCCTCCAAACCTCTGAGCATGTGATCGCTGATGCTCATGAGCTGTTGTCGTCTTCACTGTTAGTCAAGGGATCAGTTCTTGGTTTCTTGGTATTTGTGTGTGTGTGTCAGGGATTTAAAGCAATAGTACATCCAAAAATGATCATTCTGTCATCGGTCACTCACCCTCATGTCGTTCCAAAGTTGAAGCGGATGTCATAACAAATGTCATCGTTTAAAACAAGCAGTTCATTCATAAATCCGTAAGATCTTACCTTCATGCTGTCGAATTACAAACACAGTGAGTGCAGCGCTAAAAAGGGACGGGGCTGTATAAGATCTATAGAACGTACCTTTTTTAATGGTCATGAAGTAAGTTTTAAACCAAATGTTGTACCTACTACACAGTATGAAATTTCAGACGCAGAAAGACTTTTTTTTTTTTTTACACAAATATGCATGACTTAGGAATATTTTACATACATCATATGCACTTCACTTAAAATAATTTAGTGTATGATTTACTTTGAAAGAGTTTTCACTCAGAAACTGCAAGTAAATTTCACAAATACTTACAAAGAAACAAGCAAGTTAAACATTGAGTTAATCATGAACATTTGAAGTCAAAAAACTGAAAATATTTTATTGTAAAACGTTCAACTTTGAAAAATAATTGTTACAGTTTACTGTAATGATAGTTTCATGTTTTTTTTTGGTGCTCATCCTAATGGACTTTCATTGAATGAAAAGAGCAACCTGGAAAATTTGCTAAACTTCTTTTTGCCTTCTTCAGAATGATTACTGAATTTATATTATGTGCATTTAATTTTTGGTCCTAATATATGTTAAACTTGGATGCGTCAGTACATCAGTTAAAGATCTGTTAGTGTGGTTTATTTCATCACACTTTCTTGTCTACTTCTCTTTTAGCAGTGTTTCATGCTTAATATAATTCACTTGTAAATGGTGCAATTACTGATGGTGGGAAATCGAGGTCATGTTTTCCCACAGGCCTTTGCTCTCAACTCTTGTAACTGTTATTTCGATTTAAAATATTCTTATGTCAGTTCTAGAGCATATTCTGTAAAGCTTTTTCAGCTTTATAGTGTGACATTCGACACATTTGATGCCTGTAAAGTGATTTATTTCAGAAGGAAATCATGTAGGATGGGAAGTGATGACGCATGATTCATCCAGCATTCCTGGCACCACATTATTATCCCGTATCTGTCCATTAAGTCTGATTTCTTTGTTTAACAAGAGGTTTGAAACCAGTGTTTGCTTAAATATTACTTTTCAGCAAGGAGGGATTTAAGATTTTAATGTAGGGATCAGAAAATCACAATGCCCCTGCATAACAACGACATAAAACGTCTTTATCATGGTCAAACAGAACTGGAGTTTAATGAATCGTCTTGAGCAATGTCCCTGTATGCTGCGTCTAATTGTCTAAATGTCACAGTTTGTCTGATCAAATGTCATGCATTAAACTTGCTTTAACCCTATAAAGCCTGATGTATAATACAACAGTAAAATCAAATTGCAGTTATCATATATTATAAATATAAATAAATATGCAATTTGGTGCAGATGCTGATATTCAGAGGAGATCTTATAACATGCATTTAAATATCAATATATGCCAATAATATGTCTTAGGCTTTGTCAGGTTAACCAGAGTTGTCCAGAATTTTCTAAATAACAGCTCAAACTAATTTCCTAGATTAACTACATATAATCAGTTAATGAACGAGAGACATTGTATCCTGAACAATACTAATGAAAGAAGGCCCAAAACAATCTAGTTAAGTTTGACTGGAACTGATCTGTGTAAAGTGCATTTTCTGCTAAATCTTTTTAGTGTCTTTTAAATGTCAAAGGTCTCTCCTGCTTTGTTCTGTTATTGAGTTAGCTTTTAAGGTCATCTGCTTTGACACTCTTTCAGTTGAAGCTCATTTTCCTATTAAACAGGCATCTTTGAAATAAACCATTAATGTTTTAACAGTTTTAAACTTATTTTCATACTTTGCAAAAAAAAATCAAATGGCTCCAAACAAATTTGCATCAATTTTTTATTTGAGTTATGACATCAAAAACTTCAACATTACAGAAATTATTTTAAAAGTCAAACATAACAGCATTAAATTAACACTTAATTTCAACACTTATTCTTCTTATCCAGTCCTATGCAAAGCAGACTTGGAACTAGAAATCCACTGTCTAATTTAAGTCATCAAGACAATTTCTTTAAGTTACTACAATCTAATTTAAAAAAAAAAAAAAAAAAAAGCCAATTAATGCAGAAATTTGAGTATAAATTACAGACTATATTAAGTTGATATAATGATCAACATTATTATGTCAACAGAACTCTATAAAATAATGTTTGCAACTTAAAAGGTTTAATTAAAACAATAATTAGAATTTGTAACTTGCAGCAATGCATTTATTTAAGTTGTGGTAACAAGTGCCCTGAATTACTTTTTAAAAACAGAATGTGTTCGGTGTGAATGTTGGGAAATTGATGTTTGAGTTTGACCCAGTGGAGACTGAGGGCGACGGGGAAGCACTAGGAAGAGTATTTGTGAAACCTAGCAACTAGGGATGTCAATTTACATAAATTCCCATAATCGATGATGTTTTAATTAACGATTGATTAGCTTGGCTTTACAGTGAACATGGATAATATGACCATCACTTAACAAGTGCTTTTAAATTTGCAGACAAATTGGAGATGCTCTATTTTCATAGTGTGAAAAAATACTGGTTTACATGAAAATGTGATCTGTGAAATCTTTGTACATTAACAGATATAATTGTGTAATTTATGTACTTTTATTGTGGCGTTTATGCAAGTAGTTCTTATGTTCAGTAAAATCACTTGTTTGGCGGGTTTTTTGGACCCTTGGCTAATTTTCGTTTAGTTTAAGTTGAAGTTCTAAAATTACTTAAACTAAAAATTAATAAAAACTGAATAGGCAATAAAAAAAAACAAAGACAGAACAAAATTACTTAAACTTTAAATTAAAATATAATGGGAAATACTGAGTATTTATTAATATATTAATACTAAAATAACACTAGCTATGTTTCCATCCACCTATTTTTATGCACATTTTGGGATAAAAACTCCAAGATGTGCATAAATTTAATAAATAATAAAACTTATACACTCAACTGAGTCGAAAATATGCGCTTAAACTTTTGATGGAAACACTTTTACCGAATAAATTCCTTGATGCACATCAGTAAAGTCATGTGACTTTGTGATGGTACAGCATAACTTGACCAACCAGCGGACTGATCTCGTTGTATAATAACCTCCCAGAGCTGTCTTACACGACTGTGCTCACAAACACCAGGCATCTGCATGCAAAATAACATGACAGCGTTTATTGAGTTTCATCTGCGCGCTCTGAGGCACAAGTCATTAATTAAAATTACTATATACAGTGGCTTCTACTGCAGGAACTTCCATTTTTCATTGTGATATGTTGTGCCAGTTTATCAGGAAGTTATGATTTGGTTCTCTTCGACTCACTTTATGCAAAATGTTTTATGCAATATTTCAAGTTAAATTCGCAACTTTGGATGGAAACATAGCTACTGATATCAACATGGTTAAAGTCATTCAGAACACCTTAGCAACCGCATAGCAATGCCCACATGGCAACCACCCACAGCACCCCAGCATTATGGTTTTTCTTATGCTCAGCTGAACTTTTCTTCTTCAGTAAATGTAGAAGTGCTTTTTGGGATTTGTCAGCCGCAGAGCTCATGGGAGCTTGTTCCTGTTGTTCTCTTGTTCCAGACCCGGCTCAGTCCGGCGCAGGGGGTCTCTGACCTGGTTTGGTCCCTGTGAAACATCGACCTCTGAGGGCGATTCACAGCGTAGATAACCTTTCCACACCTTCACTGCCAGCACAGATACAGATGTCGCACAGATACCCTACTGAGGGTGTGTCCCGGTGTGTGTGTTATATTCTCTAATATACACAGGCAGTGCACTAGGCTTCAGGACAAAGCCAAAGTCTTGTTGAATCTACGTCAGCCTGGTTCCTCTGAGAATGTGTGTTTAATCTAATGAACTCATGTTCATTGTGTTTGCAACCTAGTTGGGAATGAAAGAGCCTGAAGAGCACAGTGTGCCTGAGGTCAGACCTAAATCACATTAGATTGACTCTTTTGTTCAGACTTTAGTCAATATGTGATTGTTCAGTCTTCTAGGGTCAGTGCAGTCTTATTTGATTAACCCTCTAAAGCCTGACGTATGACATAATAGTCAGAAAAATCTGATTTTTTTAAATGGAAGTTTATTGAACCTTTTAGACCAAATAAAAAAAATGTTTGCATGTGTTTTTTGTTGAAGTTTCCAAAGTTAATATTTTCACTGACCACAATTTTGACATTGATACCATGAGGAAAAACTGCCATATAGATATTTTTGTTATTGTCTCATAATTTGGCAGCAGGAATATTAGGCTGCTGTCACTTTAAGACTTGACGCACGGATCTATTACACTGTTACACATGCGTTTTCTTTCTCAACTGTTTATGTTCACGGATCAATGAATATTTAAATTAGCCCCGCCTCCACTCGCTCACGCCAGCTCAGAGATCCACTCGGTCAACTTACTGAGGTAAACGCTGCACAATGGTATCGCTCTTTACAACATCGGACACATAACGGTAATTAATATTATTAGCCCTTTCTTTGACTATGTTATCAAACAGCTAATAATGTTACACAAACCATGTTCCTGTTCGCCACCAGAGTCAGACAGCAATCACTATCCTTATAAATGCTTTGAACAACTCAGAACGTCAGTAGAGAAAGGCATATAAAATGTACACGATTTTTCATATCAACAGAAAAATATATAGAGATAACCTGGCTTCTTTCGATACTCCCCTGCTAGTTCGCTGTTAACGCCGGCACATTGCTGTGAATGGTTACAAGGTAATTTGTGACATCACAGACACCAGCGATTTCAAACCGTGGGTTTGAGATCACTGCAATTTTAAGGAGAAAATACTCAGCAATGGTGTTGACATATGATTTTGCACATGGTTTGACACCACGTAGACATATAAACAACATTAAAAGACTGTTTACAGTAGGGCTGGGTATTGACACAATTTTCACGATTTGATTCGATTACTGTTCACATGCTTTCAATTCGATTACGATTATTTTGGATGTAGTATTTCAGTTTCAGCACATGGCAGATTTTCTAGAGGAAAAAAATCTCTCAACTAATGCTGTAAACTACACATGAGAGTCAGCTGGTGCTACTATTTGAATATTGAATAACTTATTTATATACAAACACTTCAATTACACTCAATTATGTTTTTATTATAAATAAAGTTTAGAATTACATAATCATATTTCTACTCCAATTCGTTTTTTTTAAATATAAACATTAAATTGAATAAATTGATTTATTCAAACATGCATTAAATATTGAAGAACATTAAAACTTATAATGAATATGTAATGGTGCATAGCTATATTTATCTTTCTAGAGCACTTTTCTAGCTGACTAATGAGTTTATGGTCACTGAATATGTTTTTCTGAGGTAAATGTGACGTCACGTGACATTGAAGCTGTTTTATTGACGTCTTTCCGAGGTTGAAACACTGATTGAGCGATTACACGAGACATGATACGGATTTCAGTAAGTTGTACTGATATTTAACATACCTTCAGATGTTCATGCATTTATTTCGCTGTAACTGGTATTAAAGCGGAGGAGAGGATGATCACATGCTTCTCTTTAACTGAGGCGCTAAAGCAATCCGTCACGCCACATTAAACAGCGCCAAAACGGTATTTATTTTTTGAATCTCATAATAAGATGGACGTCATTTGAAATATTTGAGACTTTGCTTCATATCAAAAGTAACAAAGATTATTGCGATTTATTGGATGGGAGGCGCTACATATTCTGCTCATTCATCAACTGAAAACAGACTAGACTAATCGATTCTTGGGTTTTAAGAATCGATATCGGTTCATAAAAATGAGAATCGATTAAAATCAAGAAATCAATATTTTTTTACTCAGCCCTAGTTTACTCGCATTTTGACATCATTTTGTGCATTCGACTGTTTAAGCACAATAAGCAGTGAAAAACAACTCAATTTAGTACTGAGAGGCGGCTTTATGTGTGCGCACTTTGGGTGTGAACACAAAATCTGTTGGAATGAGTACAATTATGCGCACTACGCGCAATCCCACACCAAAATTCAAGCTCTGTGACACCAACAATACTCATCTGGAGCAAATGAGATGAGTGAGTGAGGGGAGGCGGTTTGTGTGTCAACTTGCTGTCGGAAAGATGAGAGAGAGTGAGAAACATGGCTTGTATTGTGTATCTATTCTGCTGAAAATGAGTATTGGAAGTGTTTCAGATGTTTCAGTATTGATATGTATCGGAAAATCCATATTTTTGACAAAACTATTGTACTTACTTTATTATTTCAGATGCCTTTTTAAAAGACTACAATTGTATATATATATATATATATATATATATATAACAGTCAAAGTGGCTAGTAGCAGTGACTGCATTACACGCCACTGCTGAAATACACCCGCATTTGTCGGGTTGGCGAGTGTTAATGTCAAGCCCTGATGGCTCAAATTGTGAGAGCTCATACTTGAAGAAGAAAAACAGGTCCATTTTATTCAGAGGCCTAAAGTGAGCAAAAATATGCATTTTTGTGCATATGTTGATATTAATATGGACCAAAAGGTGCTTGTAATGTAATGTAAATAAATGAGATCTTTATAACAGTATATTACAGACTACTTGCATAAAATGCATATAAATATCAATATTTGATGCTCATGATTTTTCTTAAAAATTTATGATAATCAAGTAAGCCTCAGTTGCTGCGGTACGATCTCTCCTCCATGCAAATGTTCATGACCTTTCACTGAAATCAATATCAGATTCTGTTGTAAATCCCTGAACAACAGACATGTGACGTTCTTCGGTTTGTCAGTCAACGGTGTTTAACGTAACACACAGGACAGCTTCATGGGTTTGGGTTTGATCTCAGATTGTCTTCCTGACATCACTGCGTATAAAAGTGGCTTCTGAGGGATCGGCTTGTGATTCTGTGATTATTTACACCAATGTTCACTTTGTAGACTCAGCTTCAGACTGCATGAATATATATAAACAGACTAGTTCCCAATGAAAGTGTGCATCCATCTCGGACAAATGATGAAAACATGTTTTGGGTCATATATGAATGGTCAATTGTGAGATTTCAGGCAATTTTTGCTTCCATTACTTGTCTTTTTCAGACTAGAGGAAGTAAAACATTGTGTTTTCTAAGATCTTAAGTACTAGAAATATATGGATTGGATTTCAGTGAATCAGGATTAAATGCAGACAAGAAATGGCATGTTTTATTTATAGGAGACTGTGAAGTGAGGAAGATTTTGATGATGATGATGTAATCACAGATCACATGAGGAAGCGTTTCAGGGTCATGTGCACAGATGAATGAAGCTCTTTTCTGTCTCTCTCTCTCATGAACTCTAGTGAATCTCTGAGCGTTGAGTGTTCGCTCCAGGCTGTGATGTGTTTACTGTAGCGTCTCGCACAGACCGCTGTTGCCCACATGTATAAATGAGATTATATGAGCGCTGTAGAAACGGCCCCGGGGCCCACTGGACCCCGAGACCTTCTGAGGGAGAGACGCACCTCTGAGATATTGTTCAATCCGTCTCTTTCTTGTTTTGTTGTTGTACCTTGATGTGTGTTATTTGCTGTTTTATTAGTGAGCAGAAATATTTAGAGAGCATATATTGTTGCTGTCGGGCAGAAACCTTGTATCTGCATATTTCATTTTTTTTCATAAATCATTACTATTGGTCACTCTTTACATCTGTCTTTGGGTTTTGTGCATTTTTAACCAATGAAAAGTTTTAAAAAGAGCTTGTGACTAAACCTCAAACTCCATTGGCTCCTCAAACTGTCAGTCAAACCTCATAACTCCGCCCCTCCTCTAATCTGAATAAACATCTGTGCTTGTTTGCAATGCAATGATTAATAAAGGACTCTTTTTTTTTTTAATACGTACATTGTTTTCTTTACTTAAACACAATGTTTTATGCATCTGAAGAGCAGAGAAGAGTGTCTTAGTCTAGCATCTGTGCCCACATATAGCTACAGTAAACTTTATAACCTGTAAGGTGATGAAAACGTAATGCACTTCCTGCCTCAGATGCGGCCATTCTAATGATGGACAAAACACGTGTGTCCGACATTCACTGGTCAAAACTCCATTTGAGCTTGATTTTGGTAAAATGTTAATAATATAATGACACATGCAAGAATCTGACTATATATAAAGCCACAAAATCATGATTATGATAATGTGGTGTTTAATTAATTAAAAAATACCGTTTTTTTTCCCTCCATTTCCTGAAAATAGCGGTTTTGGATGTAGGAGGTTTCCGCCTGACAGTGACGATATAGATTGTGATGTCAAAGCAATCTTCAGCAGTCGTTATTCCAGTCTTCAGTGTAAAAATAAAAGAAATTAATACTTTTATTCAGCAAGGATGCATTAAATTGATCAAAAATGACAGTAAATAAATTTGTATTTCAAATAAATTCTGTTCTTTTAAACATTCTATTCATCAAAGAATCCTGAAAATAACTTATTAATGATGTCGTTATTATTAATTAATTTAATTAACAGTATGTGCATATATATATATATATATATATATATATATAATATATATATTTATATTATTTTATTTTTATATATATTATATATATATATATATATATTATATATATATATATATATATATATATATGTAATTAATATTAATTATAAAATTGATATATATATATATAGATTTGATATATATATATATATATAACGAAAATAATAATGAGCACCAATAAAAAAATTAACATTTGCGCATATATATATATATATGTATATGGTGCATACTGTTATTATTTATTAATAATAATGACATCATTAATAATATAAATATAAATATATAAATTTATTGGTATATATATATATATATATATATAATTTTTTATTTTTTTTTTCCCTCAGTTAAATATGTAATTTTTTAGTTCATTTAATACAGAGTTTAAAAGTTTGTCTCTTATTTCAAATCTGTTTTTCTTTTAGTTGTGTTGTTTTTCATTGATTTATTTTGGTTGGCTTAGTATTTTCAGGGTGTTTGTTTGATTTAATATGCTCACTGCTTTTGTTTGTTGTATTGATTTATTTTGTCTGGCTTAATTCTTCCATTAGTGTTTGTATGTTTGTTGTATTGATTTGTGTTTGTTTGCTCTAATATCCTCTCATGGTTTGTTCTGCAGGTTCAGCTCCAGCAGCACTATGACCGATGGAGATTACGACTATCTGATCAAACTCCTGGCTCTGGGAGACTCCGGAGTGGGCAAGACCACCTTCCTCTACCGCTACACCGACAACAAGTTCAACCCCAAATTTATCACCACCGTGGGCATCGATTTCAGGGAAAAGAGAGTGGTTAGTGTCCGAGCCGCCGTTGGTTTGTGTCTTTAGAGCGGATGCTGAGGGTTTCACGGCTCTTGAGTTACGAGCTTTGATCTGTCCTGTGAGTTCCTCCCTCCATCCTCGTGTAATTGGCTCATAAGTCAGTGTGTGTGTGAGGGTGATAAAGTTTATTGATGCGGATCATAAAGTGTGAAGAGCCGCACACAATGGACTTCACACACTCCAGCAGCATTAAAAGAGCAGATCTCTGAGCCGCAGCGACTGATTTTCACTTTACGTGAAGCCGGAGCCCGCGGGAGCGACGAGTTCAGTCGGTTTACAGAGATGCTGACGTTTCTAATGAGGGTTTGCCCCGTTTTACAAGAAATCTGTGAAAAATAGTGTTATCTCTCTATATATATATATGTATAGTGTATATAGTGTATATATATATATATATATATATATATATATATATATATATGTGTGTATATATAGAGAGAGAGTATATACAGTATATGTGTGTTTGAATCGATTCAGTGAAGTTTGAACTGATTCACTGATGTAAATCAAACTCTAACAGCATTTTTGCAATGGATCAAATGAACAATAAAAAATAATATATGAAATTGAATGTATGAAAAATGCATCATGAAGCATTTTGAGTACTGATTCAAATGAATCGGTTAGTCTGAGTTTTGAATCGATTCAGTGAAGTTTGAACTGATTCACTGATGTAAATCAAATTCTAACGATTTTGCAATGGATCAAACGAACAATAAAAATAATATCTGAAAGTGAATGTATGAAAAAATGCTTTATGAATGATTTTGAGAAGTGATTCAAATGAACTGCTGAGTCAAAGGTTTGAATCGATTCACAGATGTAAATCAAACTCTAACGATTTTGCAATGGATCAAAAGAACAATAAAAAATTACATGAAATTGAATGTATGAAAAATAATTCATGAAGCATTTTGAGTAGTGATTCAAATGAATCAGTGATTTGGAGTTTTGAATCAATTCAGTGAAGTTTGAACTGATGTAAATCTCAAACTAACGATTTTGCAATGGATCAAAAGAACAATAAAAAATAATATATGAAACTGAATGTATGAAAAATGCATCATGAAGCGTATTGAGTAGTGATTTAAATGAACTGGTGAATCAAAGTTTTGAATCGATTCAGTGAAGTTTGAATCGATTCACTGATGTAAATCAAACTAACAGCATTTTTGCAGTGGATCAGAAAAGCAATAACAAATTAATATATGAAATTAAATGTATGAAAAATGCTTTGAAGTGCTTTATAAGTAGTGATTCAAATGAGTTTTGAATCGTATTTTAGTATTTCAACTTATTTAATTTCAGTTAGTTGCCATGGCAACATTCCTGATTTAAGTGTAAATTTATAATCTAATATTTATATGTTATTTTATTTCCGCTTAATTTTTAGTTTTACTTCACAGTGATGGAGTTTTTCCACTGCACGGTTAGTTTCGGCTCACCTCTTGGGCAGCGTGCGTCTGCGTTGAGTTATGAATTGCCGTTTGACATTTAAGAAGGCAGTAATTTCAGTTTGACAGAGTTTGGAGGGTTTCAGTGAACGCACATGACTCACATTAGCACAAGACCACCACATTCGCCTCCACCCACTGAACGAGCCTGAGCTGATCTGGAGAAGATCGATAATCAGAATGAGGCCTGAACTTCTCGAACACACTCACTGAATGAATCATCAGAGCTCAGATGGTCAAGACACACACACACACACACACACACACACACACGATAATCAGAGACGGCAAAACTACCCACATCATCACATTGTCAGAAATTACAGTGTCACTGATATTTTCATGTTCATAACCTTCATCTCCAGCTCTGGCAGCTTCATATTTTCATGTATAAAGACCCAATTTAGATTAATTTATTATTAAGTAATTTAATATAATTTTTTTTTCATAATTTTACATGTGTTTTCTTTCAATCGAATTTTTATTTTACATTAATTTCATTTTAATCTAATTAAGTTATTAATTATTTTAATTTTGTTATTTAACCTATTTCTATTTATTAATTAATGTTATGCTAATTTACTTAATAAATGAATTATTTTAATGCATTATTTTAAATTTTATTTTACATTAATCTCATTTTAATCTAATTTAGTTATTTAATTATTTTAATGTATTATTTGTTTATTTTAACCTTATTTCTATTTTACTTAATCTAATGTTATGCTAATTTACTTAATAAATTGAATTTTAATGCATTCTTTCACATTTTTATTTTACATTAATCTCATTTTAATCTAATTTATATTTTATTATTTTAATGTATTATTTTTATTTCTTTCAATCTAATTTTTTTTTACATTAATCTCATCTTAATCTAATTTACTTATTTTATTTTAATGTATTATGTTTATTTTAACCTTATTTTTATTTTACTTTAATGTTATGCTAATTTACTTATTAAATTTAATTAATTTAATGCATTCTTTCAAATTTTCGTTTTACATTAATTTCATTTTAATTTTTTTTATTTGAATGTATTATTTTTTATTTCAATCTTTTTATTTTACATTAATCTCATTTTAATCTAATATTGCTTAATTATTTAATGTATTATTTATTATTTGTTATTTTAACTTTATTTTTATTACTTATTTAATGTTTGCAATTTACTTAAAATTTAATTATTTAATATATTATTTATTTAATATTTATGGTTTTTTTTTTTTTTTTTTTTTTTTTTAATCTTTTAATTATTAAAGTAATTTTTTATTTCACATTTTTTATACAGTTTTTTTCTCTAAACTTTTCCATGAACTCCAGTTTGGAAACCCCAGATCTGGAGGACTGATTCATTTCTCTAGATCTCCCATGAATAATCCTCCATTATTCTCCATAACAGTATATTTTTGTCATGTTTTATTCGATCAGCCATAAACATGGACTTCTTATTTCCCACGCTTCCTCTCTGAAGCAGCCGGTTATTTAGTGCTAGACACAGAATCCTGCTGTATTTCGGGTGTTTTATGATCTTTTTCTGCCTGCAGTATCTTTCAGAGACTCTTTAAATGTCATAGATGAAGTGGGCAGGAAGACAGTGAGATGAAAGCATCTATCCCAGCATGCACTGCGGCTCAGCAGATCAATAACAGCATCCATCTGAGCCAAACCGAACAGGAGTTCAGCAGTATCCGAGCGTGTGAATCTCGTTTGAGAAGTTTTGTAGTGTGTGTTCAGTCAGATCTGGAGCCGTGAGGAGCGTTTCATCTCAGGCAGGTGTTGTTCTGTCAGCTGATCTCTGGTGTTTCTGTGTTCTCCAGGTTTATACGACAAACAGCCCCAATGGAACAACGGGAAAGACGTTTAAGGTTCACCTGCAGCTTTGGGACACGGCGGGACAGGAGAGGTGTGCGCTCTTCTCTTCTCTTCATATTCATTATCAGCCAAAGCTCCTCGGTTCGCCTTCATCTCCAGCTCTGGCCGCTATCCCTACTAGGGGGATCGGCCGCAGATCGGTATCTTTGTCGTAGTATCCTTTCAAGGGGATTTCCATGACTGCCGTCAATGATTTGAATCAATGTCACTGAAGTGAAGCATCAGGTGGTGTTGCTCATTGATTGAGCTTTGGAAAGTTAAAATAATTTCAACACCTTGTTTAATGATGACTCACTCATTGAGACGGCCCCTTCACGCCCCCTGCTGGTGTAACACTGCAACTGCACTGACTGACAGACTGCAGTTATGTTCAGTTTTAAAGTCTTGTATGCTCTTTAATAAGCCAAAGCATCCTAATATGGATTGTGTTTTGCGTCAGCTTTTTTAAAAGGCCAATTTAATAAATGTTTATTGTTTCATTATTATTCATTAAACTTATTAATAAATGCTCATTTATTAAACATATTAACAAATGTTGATTTCATTTTGGGTTCATTTTAAGCAAGCAATACTGTAATTTTTAAACAGTAGTTGAGTAAATAAAACTACCCAGCAGGTTGGGTAAACATTTAACCCAATCATTTTTAGAGTGCAGTTTGAAATGAACCCTGATCTGGAAGACTGATTCAGTTCTCTGTTTGAATCGTTTCTCTCTTTGATTGGTTCACGTTAGGGACGTTCATGTCCTCAGATTAAACACATTCAAGATAACTGCGTTTCCTTCATCACGCCTGTGAAGGTGATGATTGAACCTCCAGAGATTCAGACGCTGGTCCTGAAATAGCAAATCCATGTCAATGCTGTGGATCTGTGAAATACACTAGCAGTCAAAAGTTTGGGAATGTTACTATTTTTAATGTTTTTGAACAAAGTCTCTTATGCTCATTAAGGCTGCATTTATTTCATAATAAATACAGAAAAAACAATAATATTGTGAAATATTATTACAATTTAAAATTATGGTTTTCTATTTTAATATACTTTAAAATATAATTTATTCCAGTGATCAAAGTTGAATTTTCAGCATCATTACTCCAGTCTTCAGTGTCACATGATCCTTCAGAAATCATTCTAATATGCTGATTTGATGATCAGTTATTATCATAGTTGGAAACAGTTGTGCTGCTTAATATTTTTTATAATCTGTGATACTTTTTTCAGGATTCATTGATGAATAAAAGGTTAAAAAGAACAGCATTATTCAAAAAATATAAATCTTTTCTAACAATATAAATTTACTATCACTTTTATCAATTTAACAATCCGTGCAGAATAAAGTATTAATCTCTTTCAAAAAGAAAGAAAGAAAACGGTAGTGTATATTGTTACGAAAGTTTTCTATTTTAAATAAATGCTGCTCTTTTTTAACTTTTATTCATCAAAGAATCCTGAAAAGTATCACAGGTTTAAAAAAAATATTAAGCAGCACAACTGTTTCCAACATTGATAATAAATCATATCAGAATGATTTCTGAAGGATCATGTGACTCTGAAGACTGGAGTAATGATGCTGAAATTCAACTTTGATCACTGGAATAAATTATATTTTAAAGTATATTAAAATAGAAAACCATAATTTTAAATTGTAATATATTCACAATATTATGTTTTTTCTGTATTATTATGAAATAAATGCAGCCTTAATGAGCATAAGAGACTTCATTCAAAAACATTAAAATTAGTAATGTTTCCAAATTTGACTGATAGTGTGTGTGTGTGTATATATAGATGTATGTATATGTGTATTATGTGTGTATATATATATATATATATATATGTATGTATATATATGTATGTATGTATGTATTATATATATATATATATATATATATATATTATAATATATATATATACATATATATATATATATATATATATATATATATATATAAATTCAAATTCAAATTATATATTTATATTTAATATATTTAATATATAATATATATATAATATATATATATGTATATGTATATGTATATATATATATGTATATGTATGTATGTATGTGTATGTATGTATGTATATATATAATATATATGTTTTACTAGCGATGCACCAAAGGTCTCTTACACACATCAAGGCTGCATTTATTTATTTCATCATAAACTTATTATACATTTCAGAAACCGAAATTTTTCGGCTTAAACAGCAATTAGATTGCAAAAATGTATAATGAATTGATGGGAAGAAAAATTATATTTCAATGCTTTTGTGTTCTCTCACAAATGTTTTGCTTATCCCCAAGAAATATTTTTTTTTCTATCAAAATGTCCCTTTAGGGGATCCATACTTAAGAGACGTCTTCTGAAAACATTAGAAATCGTAATAATAATTCCAAACTCTTGTCCAGTGGTTGTATTGTGGGCAGTTGAGTCCGACTGAAGTCAGTATTTGATCCTGACTGACTCTTCATCTGTTCTCCGGCAGGTTCAGGAGTTTAACCACAGCGTTTTTCAGGGATGCGATGGGCTTCCTGCTCATGTTCGACCTGACGAGCCAACAGAGTTTCCTCAACGTCAGGAACTGGATGAGTGAGTGATTTAACTAACCATCTCTGACCAGATTAACAGACAAACCGTGTGTGAGTTTCTTAGTTATAGCGCTGGCTTGATCTGCTGTTGATTGACAGTGTTTCATTTACACTAAAACCTGAAACTGTGAAACTGCTGGTGTTATCAAGAACTGTGTTTGAACGCTTCACTCTCTGTGTGTGTGTGTGTGTGTGTGTGTGTGTGTGTGTGTGTAGGTCAGCTCCAGGCTAATGCGTATTGTGAGAATCCAGATATTGTTCTTGTGGGTAATAAAGCCGATCTGGCCGACCAGAGAGAAGTTCAGGAGAAACAAGCAAAAGAACTGGCGGACAAATACGGGTGAGTCCGGTCTTTGAGATAATGATGACCTCATCACCTCACTGAATCATGTGACTCGTTCAGCCGCTGAGGGGCGTTTAGTTCAGAGACTCTGTTTGCTGTCAGTGTGTGATTTTAAATTGATTCTATATTTGATTCTGTACATCTGCTGATGCTCTCGAAGAGCTTTTCTGCCTTAGAAGCTTATTTTTATTATTATACTATTATTATAGCTCAAGCAGTAAGTCATGGTGCGAATATAATGTGAAGGTCATGGGTTTGATTCACAGGTAATGCGTCTGACAAATGTAAATATTATTAGATATTAATAGTAAAATAAAAATAGTAATTATTGTGTAAAAATCAGTTAATTTCAGCAATTGTGTACATCTTATTTATTGACTTATATGTATATTATATATATATATATATATAGATATATAATAATTAATGTATAAATTGATCTTGACATTGTATATTTCCTACATATGCTTTGATTCAACATTCGAACATATTATATCAAGTATAAATGTTCATATAGTTTCTTTTTTTATACAATATTTTTTACTGTACAATATTATACATATCATTTATAACAGTCCATATTTCTGTTTTTGCTCAGTATTATTTAATACATTTTTTATATGCTGTCAAATAAATTTGTTATTTTTTTAATATATATATATATATATATATATGTATGTGTGTATGTATGTTTAAAGCTGCACAATTGGATAAATTGAGAATCATGTTTTTTTTGTTGTTTCAAACAGAGATCATGATTCTCCCATGATCATGAACAGACAACTAAACAAAATATCATAATTTACTAAAGGATCTGACAAAATATTAATTGCTGCAGACTATTTGAAAAATTTTATTAATTTAAATTAATTATTAAAAAAAAAATCAGTTTGAGTGAATGATTCAGTGACTCACTCATAAAGACTTCACTTGTTTCATTACTGGATGAATCAGTGTTCGAACGAATCTCTGAATGATGATGACTCATAAAGACTTTGTTTCATTACTGATGAATAATCTCTGAAGATTCAAATTTCTTTTACGGATGATCAGGTTTTTGAACAAATCTTTGAATGAATGATTCAATGACTCACTCATAAAGACTTGTTTCATTACTGGATGAATCAGTGTTTATCTTGAATGAATGTGAACTCATAAAGACTTGTTAACTGATCATGCGTGAATGATTCAAAAACAAATTTTTTAAGTCACTTGTCGACACCTACTGGTGTAACAATGTAACTGATACAATCTTTATTTTAAACTTCAAGTTACTTTCAAAAGGTGATTTGCTCTATTTTGATCTCTACTGTAGACATCAGTGTTTATATCTGAACTATAAACTTTTATCCAGTACTTCTGTGATCATATGAATGATTGTAAGACACAAATAATGATACTGTGTGATTGAAAAGTCTGTTTGTGTGAGAAAGTCCAGGCTTCATCTCTGATGGTTGTTTGTGTTTTCTTCCTCTCCTCCTCCCAGCATTCCCTACTTCGAGACAAGTGCGGCCACCGGTGCGGAGGTGGACAAGGCCGTGGTCACGCTACTGGACCTGGTGATGAAGAGGATGGAGCAGTGTGTGGACAAACCCGCGGCGGACGCGCAAAACACGGACGGCACCAGCAAACTGGACGCTGTGCCAGCCAACGAGAAGAAATGTGCATGTTAAAGAACCAGGAAGTGCCCTTCCTCTAGTGGACAGGTGCGGACGTGCCGCCCGTCTGGCCGATCTCAGAGCGACGGCACTCGTCTGGATCTCGCACGTCCGTCCTGACCTACTGTATTACAGATATGTGTGGACATTTGTATTTTTCATTGGAGAGTTTGTGAGAGCTGTCGTACTGCCTCGTGATCTTTAACAAACCCTGCGAAATTCACCCCAGATTATAAACAATTGCAAATGCATCTCGAGTAGTCATACACTACCAGTCAAAAGATTTGAATAATTAGGATTTTTTAATGTGTCTGAAAGAGTCTCTTCTGCTCAACAATTCTGCATTTATTTGATCAAAAATGCAGTAAAAATAGTGAAATATTATTAGAATTTAAAACGGCAGTTTTCTATGTGAATATATAGTAAAGTGTAATTTATTCCTGTGATTTTCAGCATCATTACTCCAGTCTTCAGTGTCACATGATCCTTCAGAAATCATTCTAATATGATGATTTGATGCTCAAGAAGCATTTTTGATTATTATCAATGTTGAAAACAGTCATTTTTTGTAAAACCTGATAGATTTGAACTTTTCAGGATTCTTTGATGAATAGAAAATTCAAAACAACAGTATTTATTTAAAATAGAAATATTTTCTAACATTTAAATGTCACCACAAACTTCTGAATGATTTTGTATCACGGTTTCCATAAAAATATGAACTGTTTTCAACATTGATAATAATCATAAATGTTTCTTGAGCAAATCATCATTAGAATGATTTCTGAAGGATCATGTGACACTGAAGACTGGAGTAATGATGCTGAAAATTCAGCTTTGATCATGGATATAAATTACACTTTACTATATATTCACATAGAAAACAGCTGATTTACACTGGAATAATATTTCACTATTTTTACTGTATTTTTAATCAAATAAATGCAGAATTGGTGAGCAGAAGAAACTCTTTCAAAAGCATTAAAAAATCCTAATTATTCAAAACTTTTATTTCGATACTATTGTGGTGAAAGGTAAGATTTTATGGACTATAATTTCAATTGGACATTCAAATCTAAATGAATGTACATACAAAAAAAAAAAAGAAAGTCTGGTAAAACTTAATTGGACATTCATATATCTGTCATTTTAACAGTGATCATGCCTGTAGAACGGTCTAGAAACGGTTTGTGCCAAACACTATTCCACTGCCTGAGTCCGTCTTTGGTGAATGGAAACCTGTGCATGTCTATACAGGCCAAAGACTGCAGACTGGAGATGCTTCAGGCCTTTATTCCGTCACGTTTGTTTCTTGAGTATGATGCTTGCGTGTCAGTGAGTGTCGGTGCATGCGGCCAACAGTAGGTTCACTCGCGGCTTTAGATGTAGGGCTGACGTCTAACACAATCATACTTGGGTTTTTATCATGAATCGTGTTAATAAATGATGCAGATGAATCTCTGATCACGTACACAACTCTTGGACTGAATTTTTAGATTGTGTTCACATAAAAGGTCATGAACAGTAGAAAGTATAGATTGATGCATAAATTGCAAATAAATAGTTGAATAATTATGGTGTGTTTATATATGTTTGTGAGGCGCTCCAACACACGCTTCTGTATGGAAGATTGTTTTCACCACTGAATAAAAAAGGTGATTGACATTTTATCTCACAATTTATTTCTCACAATTGCGAGTTTATATCTCCCGGGTTATTATCATCAACTAAAACTATTAAAAAACATTTCTGTTAATTGAAATAAAGTACAATATATATATTAGTTGAAAATGTTGCAATGCAATAATCTGTTTAAATTGAAGCACTAAAATTATTAAATGGAAAAAAGCTGAAAATAAATTAAATCTAAATAGGATTAATAATAATAATAATTACAAAAGCACATAATAAAATGACAAAATTAAAGTTAAATTAACATGAAAAATTATTTAAGTGAATGATTCAACGACTCATCATTTCATTTTTGGATGATTCAGCGTTTTTGAATGAATGATTCAATGACTCACTCATAAAGACTCATAAAATAATAAAAACTTTAATAAAAATCAATAATTGAAAATAATAAAAAACACTCACATATTGGACCCTTATTTAAAAAAAAATTCTTTAATTATTATTTTTTTTTTTATTAATCTTGAATATAAATTAAAATTTTTATATAATTAAAACTAATTAACGAAAAATTTTATTTTTATAATTTTTGTTTAATTTTTTTAAAAAAACTAAAAATTAAAATTTTTATTTTTTTATTTTTTTTTCTTTAAAAAATTTAATTTTTTAATATTATAAAAAAATTAATTTATAATTTAACCATTTAATAAAATATTAAATTAAAAATTTTTTAAAAAAACATTTTTTTTAAAAAAAAAATAAAAAAAAAATTTTTAAAAAAAAAAAAAAAAAAAAAAAATAAATTTGTTTTAAAACAATTATTTTTTAAAAAAACATTAAAAAAATTTTATCAAAAAAACATAACTTTTAAAAAAAAATAAATAAAAATTTAAAGAACAAAAAAAAAATAATTTAATTTTTTTTTTATTTATAAAAACTTTTAAAATTAAAAAAAAAAAATTTTTTATATAAAATTACTTTAAAAACATTTTTTCAAAAAAGAACAATAAATTTAATTAAAAATAAAAATAAAATTAAAAATTTAAAAAAACTAAAAAACATATAAAAAAACTATAAAATAAAAACTTTTTAAAACAAAATTTTTATTATTAAAATAAAAATTAAAAATTTAAATTATAAAACAAAATTTAAATTTAAACAAATTAAAAAAAAACAATTTTTTTTTTTAATTTAAAAAATTTATTAAAAAAATAAATTTTTTAAATTAAAAACTTTTTTTTTAAAAATTAATTAAAAAATAAAAAAAAAAAAAAAAAATAAAAATTTTTTATTTGTAAAAAAAAATAAAAATAATTTTTTTTTAAGAAAAAAAAATAAAAACAATTTTTTTTAATTTTTTAAATTTTACTAAATTTTTAAACAATAAAAAAATTCTTTTTTTATATTTTTTTTTTTTATTTATAAACAAACAAACACTTTTTAAAAATAAAAATAAAAAAAAACTTTTTTTTTTTTTTAATTAACCCTTAATTTATATTAAAAAAAATTAATTTAAAATTAAAAAAAACAATAACAAAAAATTTAACAACAAAAAAAAAAAAAAAAACTAAATAATTATTTTTAATTTTTTTTTTTCTTTTTAAAAAAAAAAAAAAACAAATAACTCACAACTGGGAGTTTATTTCTCACATTTGTGCGAAATAATGTCCGAATTGCGAGTTATACACTTACAATTGTGAGAAACAATTTGCGAGATGAATTGTGAGATAAAATTACCTTATTATTTGTATTACGTGACAAAATGAGCTTCCATACTTCTGAACATTTGAAAGAAATTAAATGACAAGTGACACATTTTAATGCATCTGTGATTAATACAGATCCTGAAAACACATCCAGATCATATTCACACTTCATTCAAAAGCATTAGGATGTTTTAAATTGTGACGTTATTTTCACACATTTCAACCAAACTCTCATACTGTAATGCTCGACTTTTTACATATCTCATTTCTTAATGTTGCTCATTACAATACAGTGTTTAATTTTTAATTACAGTAAATCAGCAAAAAGGCAGTACAACATATGATAAACAATTAAATGTATCTTATTTTTAACATTGCAGTAATGAGAATTTAGAGTTTTTTTTTTTACAATTGGAAATTGTTGAAAAGCAAATAAATCTTGGTCATAATAGGCATCATTTTTGTACGGAAGAGGATTAGGGCCAAGCAATAATAAAAAATAAAACCATCTCGAGATTAAAGTTGTTAAATTTCGAGAAAAAACTTGTTAATTTCAAGAAAAAAGTTGAGATAAAATGTTGAGAATAAGTCATTAAATTAACGAATTTATTATCGTAATTTAACGAATTTGTTCTCGTAATTTAACGACTTTTTTTCTCGTGATTTAATTTACTGTAATTTAATGACTTTATTCTCAACATTTTATCTCAACTTTTTTTCTGTAATTTAACGTGTTTATTCTCAACAATTATCTCGACTTTTTTTTGAAATTTAACGACTTTTTCTCGTAATTTAATGACTTTATTCTAACATTTATTCGACCTTTTCTCGAATTTTTTTTTCTCGAAATTTAACGAGTTTATTCTCAACATTTTATTTCGACTTTTTTCTCGAAATTTACGTTTTTTCTTGAAATTTAACAACTTTAATCTTGAGATGGTTTTATTTTTTTATTATTGATTGGCCCTAATCCTCTTCCGTACTTTTGTTTAAAATGCAAAATGTTTTATTTTTGTCTTATGAATTTGGCATGAAATACTACTTGGATGTTTCTTTGTACAGCCAGATTAATGCAAATTTCCTGCTATGTTTTTTATTTGTTGAATATCATGAAATCATGTCCAGGTCATATTTGACACTAAATTCAAAACCATTAATATGTTTTGCACTGTGATATTATTTTAATGACAATTTAACACATTTAATATTAACAACTCTTACTACTGTATGTAAATGTTTTAACTTTTGATTTTTTCCCTAATTCTCATTATGTTTCTCATGACTGTGATACAGTGGTGTTTTGAATTAAATTCAGCAAAATGGCAGCATAACAAATACTTATTTTATATTATTATTATTATTGTGAAATTGGTCCTAAAATATGCTTTATTCTCTTAATGCAAAATATGTTTTTTTTTTAATAATATAATTTCAGGGTGAAATATGACCTGGGTGTGTTTTTGACAAGTTCATATGGTGGTTATTATTGTTTAATGAGGTCTGTATTAGTGCTAAAAATGATTGATACGGTTTCTAGAGTTTATTTGTGTGATGTTTGATTAGTAAAGGCCGTTCACACTATGAACGATAACTATATTGGCGTTCACACCAGCAGAGGATATCGTTCTGTTTATTCTAAGAGTAACGCCACAAAGTTTCTCTGTGCCGCCATTGTTATAGTTGTGGACTCTACTGTTATTTTATATTTAGATGACTTGTTATAATTATCGTCCTTTGTGTGAACGGGCTTTTAACACGGTTTTATTTTTGTCCTCCGGTGCCAAATCATCCCGTGCCATAATAATCACCTCTGTTCCTCATGATTCATGACGCTCGCGGTGTGTGTGTGTGTGTGTGTGTGTGTGTGTGGAACGACTGATCGCACATGCCTTTAAATGTGACAATCTCTGGACCAACGTTTCAGTTTGAAGAACATTCAGATTTGCTTTTGTGTTTCTACTGAACTTCTGCTTGGCCTTGAACAGAGCCGCGTCTCTTGAGCTTCTCGTGTGTGTTACTGGTTTAGTACCTCATGTGGTTAAAGGAATGGCTTTATGACAAGTGATGTTGTTCTTAAAAGTTTACATTGAAGGATTTTCTCTCCTTGTGCCTGTAAAGATCTACTGACCAATGACACGCTGCCCGAGTCTTTAATAGGGTCCTGAACTCCTCTAAGCTATTTTACCGCATTAAAAGTATATTTGGCAAAATAAAGCAGAAAATAACACAGAGAACTTTACTGTAACTGTAACGCAGGTTTAAAAAAATCAACTCTTCAGTTTTCTTTGAGAGCGTTTATTTTTTGTTATGCGTGTGACATGTTACTAAAGAATAAAGATGGAAAATGCTCTTGAGTTTTTGTTGTTTTGGTTCTGTGTGTGAACGTGAATGATGAATGTGTGCGTGTCAAAAGTGGCCCAAATTTTGTAACTTCTCGGTGTGTAATTTACTAAAATAGTAAAAAGTCAACATTAAAATTATATAGGGACACCTCGGTTTCAAAGTTTTGGAAGCATGAATGTTTTTCAAGGTAAGTTTTCTTAAATTGTTTAACTCTTTCCCTGCCATTGACGGAATTTTCCGTGTTTTCACTGTTATACGGTAGGTGGCGCTATTACGCATCTTCAGAGAATCTCCGGATCAAAACACAAAGAAGAAGCAGAAACAAGCGACTGAAGCATTGCTGACACACGTCAGTTATTAACCTGATCATCAAACATTAAACAGCATATAAATCAAAACTGTCTGACGTTGCTGAATGAAATGATGAACCCATGAAGAGGAAATTACGATCTTTGAGGTGTTTGATGGACTCGATCTACTCCATCTGTGATCATCATTCTGAATCCCATCCGGATGAAAGCTTTAACAAAAATGCACTTTTCTCAGCTCAATTTTTTTTTTGTGAAACTTGCATAAAAGTGTTGCTAAAAAAGAATGCAGGAAGCCAGAATAAAATTTATTTTTCGTTGTTTGTTGGTTTGAAAGCAGAGGCTCTTTTGACTTCTCACATGTTCAAATATTCATCAACAAAATCTTCTGGCGGCCATGACAGTTTTGTAAAAAATTTGCAAAAAATGCTGGCTGGAAAAAGTTAAATATTGCCCACCATTGATGGGCTTTCTGTCATTTATGAGACGCTTACCCAGAATTTTCTGACTTTCTGTGTTTTGTTATATGGTAATGTTATATGATAGGTGGCGCTATAAGGCATCTTCTGAAAGAGTTGAGATAGAAAAGGATCAAAGCAGTAGAAAGAAGCGATAGAAGCATTGCTTATACACAATTTTCTCATCTTTTTGTTCAAAGTGTTGCTTTTTTATGAAACTTACCTACGTTCAAGTGTTGATAAAAAAGAATGCAGGAAGCTAGAATAAAATGTTTTTCATTTGTTTGTTTTGAAGCAGAGGCTCTGTTCTTTCTTGTGATATATTGCAGGTTCAGATATTCATACAACAAAACATTCTGGGAGCCATTAAATTGGTGGGGAAAGAGTTAAATATGCAAATGGGCTTAGCTAATTAAATACGCACTAATTTGCATACATTTCCAGAACAGAAATCTGAACATTGGATAAAGGCAGGATCAAAATTCTTGTTTCATTAAAGAGCCATTTAAACAACACCATTTTCAAGTAAAAATGGAAAACATTTTATGCATTTTGGCATTTACAGAATATCGTTTTGAGGGCCTGAAAACACAAACTTTTGAAGACGGGTTTCAAAGTGCAAGTTTGTGAAAATGATGGCATCAAGCACACGTATAATGTGTTCAGTCTATAAGGGTGTAGTTTTTCTTTACAAAGTGACATCGCCATCTACTGGTCAGGCAGCAGAATACAGGGATTTTAATAGTTTTCACGGATTGATTGTCCAGCGTACGCTGTCGTCTGTGCAGAAAAAACGCAACGGAAAAACTTTTCAGTTTTTAGCACATCATTGTGTAAATGTACCCTTAGTCTTGCCTTAACTCTTTCCCTGCAATTGGAATTTTCCAGCAATCCATGTTTTCACTGTTATACTGTAGGGGGCGCTATTACGCTATTAATCTTCTGAAAGAGTACAGAATCTCAAAACACAAACGAAGCAGCAGAAACGAGCAATAAAAGCATTCATTAATGAATGAAATGAACCCATGAAGAGGAAATGACTGAAGCTTTGAGGTGTTGATGGACTCCATCTACTCCAAAAAATTTGTTAAATTATGAGAAAAATGTCGTTAAATTTCGAGAAAAATGTCAGTCAAGTCAAGTCAAGTCAAATTTATTTATATAGCGCTTTTACAATTGGTAATTGTTTCAAAGCAGCTTTACATATTAGAAGCACAGAAAAAAAGGGAAGTGGTTAAAAATAAGCTGTACAACAAGCGTGGTAATATGTAACATATACAGATGGTGGTACATTAAGCCAATGTCGGCTGACTCCCAGGGGTGGAAAAAACCCCCTAGGAGAAAAACCCAGCGTGCTAACACTGGGAAAAAAGTCCTAGGAGGGAAAAAAACCCCTTGGAAGATATATATAATATATGTAAATGGATATGGAGATCAAATCTGAATTATACATTTTATTATAGAGATTAAAAGTAGATTATATATAAATATATGTAAGCGGATACGGGGATTAAAAATCAGAATTATAGATGCAGCCAGAACTGGATCTGTAGGCCCATTGTCTCCTGGGCTACATTGTAGGCAGGTCCAGACACAGGTTCTCCATCTGATCTGGATACGGCCTGGATCCAGCACCCGGCAAACCTCAGGATAAGCAGAGAGACAGATATTAGCGTAGATGCCATTCTTATTCTGATGTACAGGTATATCTAGTGTTATAGGAAATGTTCTCGGTTCCGGCCGACCTAAGTATTGCAGCGTAACAATCCTTTAACGGATTTGAAAAATGTTAGTGTATTGATAATGTGTTATGTGTATGCAAGAGCAAAGAGATGTGTTTTTAGTCTAGATTTAAACTGGCAGAGTGTGTCTGCTTTCCCGAACAATGCTAGGAAGATTGTTCCAGAGTTTAGGTGCTAAATAGGAAAAGGATCTGCCGCCTTCAGTTGATTTTGATATTCTGGGTATTATCAACTGGCCTGAATTCTGAGATCGCAATAACGTGAAGGACTATAATGCATTAAGAGCTCGCTTAGGTACTGGGGAGCTAAACCATTTAGAGCTTTATAAGTAAGTAGCAAGATTTTAAAATCTATACGATGTTTAATAGGGAGCCAATGTAATGTTGACAGAACTGGGCTAATATGGTCATACTTTCTGGTTCTAGTAAGAACTCTAGCTGCCGCATTTTGGACCAACTGTAGTCTGTTTAAAAGCCGAGCAGAACAACCACCCAGTAGAGCGTTACAATAATCTAGTCTTGAGGTCATGAATGCATGAACCAACTGTTCCGCATTTGTCATTGAGAGCATATGTCGTAATTTAGATATATTTTTAGATGGAAGAATGCGGTTTTACAGATACTAGAAACATGACTTTCAAATGAAAGATTGGTATCAAAGAGCACACCCAGGTTCCTAACTGAGGACGAAGGTTTAATGGAGTACCCGTCAAGTGTTAGAGAGTATTCAAGGTTTTTCGTGAGGAAGTTTTTGGTCCAAAGATTAGGATATCAGTTTTTTGAATTTAATAATAAGAAATTTCTTGTCACCAGTTTTTAATGTCAGCTATGCATTGTTTTTTTGTGAATTTGTAGTTTTCAGGGCGCGAGGAATATAGAGCTGAGTATCGTCAGCGTAGCAGTGAAAACTAACACCATGCTTCCTAATTATCTCTCCTAAGGGCAGCATGTACAGAGTGAAAAGCAACGGTCCTAGTACTGAGCCTTGTGGTACTCCATATTGAACCTGTGATCGATACGACATCTCTTCATTAACTACTACAGACTGATAACGGTCAGATAAGTACGATTTGAACCATGCCAAAGCAGTTCCACTAATGCCAATATAGTTTTCAAGTCTTTTTAAAAGAATGTTGTGATCGATAGTGTCAAAAGCAGCACTGAGATCTAATAACACTAATAGAGAAATACAGCCACGATCGGATGATAAGAGTAGATCGTTTGTAACTCTAACGAGAGCAGTCTCAGTACTATGGTATGGTCTAAATCCTGACTGGAAATCCTCACAGATTCCATTTCTTTCTAAAAAGGAGCACAGTTGTGTTGAAACTGCTTTTCTAGTATCTTTGACAGAAAAGGTAGATTCGAGATTGGCCTGTAATTTACTAAATCTCTCGGATCTAGTTGAGGTTTTTAATAAGAGGTTTAATAATAGCCTGCTTAAAGTTTTTGGCACGTATCCTAGTGTTAAGGATGAATTAATTATATCAAGAAGTGGACCTACGACCTCTGGAAGCATTTTTTCAGTAGTTTAGTCGGCATGGGTCTAACATACATGTCGTTGATTTTGATGATTGATAAGTTTAGATAATTCTTCCTCTCCTATAGCGGCGAATGATTCTAGTTTTACCTCAGGGACACTACAGTGCACTGTCTGAAGCGAAACTGTAGACGGTTGCATGTTTATAATTTTCTCTCTAATATTATCAATCTTGCAAGTAAAGAAGTCATAAAGTCATTGCTGCTGTGCTCTTTGGAAACGTCAGCAGTTGAATCTCTGTTTCTAGTTAATTTAGCCACTGTGTCAAATAAATACCTAGGATATGTTTGTTTTCTATTAAGAGATTTGAAAAATAGTAGAGATCTAGCATTTCTTATAGCCGTTCTGTACTCAATCATTTTTTCTTTCCATGAAAGGCGAAAAACTTCTAGTTTTGTTTTCTTCCAACTACTTCAGCTTTTCTCACAGCTCGTTTTAGAGCCCGAGTGTGCTCATCATACCACGGCGTGGATTAGTTTCCTTAATCTTCTTTAGACGTAAAGGAGCGACTGCATCTAATGTGCTGGAAAAGAGAGAGCCAATAGTTTCTGTTGCAGCATCGAGTTCTCTAAGTTGTCAGGTATACTAAGGCGATGAAACTGCTCGGGGAGATTATTTATAAAGCAATCTTTAGTGGTAGACGTGATGGTTCTACAATATTTATGGCTGGGTGGTGGTTTGTAGCCTTGGCTAATTGTATTATACACAAGACTAAATAATGATCTGATATATCATCGCTCTGCTGTAGAATTTCAACAGCATCAATATCAATTCCATGCGACAGTATTAGATCTAGGGTATGATTACGACAATGAGTGGGTCCTGACACGTGTTGTCTAACTCCAATAGAGTTTAAAATGTCTGCAAATGCCAATCCAAATGCGTCTTTGTTATTATCTACATGGATATTAAAATCACCAACAACAAGGACTTTATCCGCAGCCAGTACTAACTCTGATAGAAAATCAGCAAATTCTTTGATAAAGTCAGTATGGTGCCTGGTGGCCTGTATACAGTAGCCAGCACAAATGTCAACTTACATAATGTTACATAAAGCACCATCACTTCAAAGGAATTATATTTGAAATTCTTTTGAATGATTCTGAATATATTACTATAAATTACAGCACACCTCCCCCTTTGCCTTTCTGTCGAGGATTGTGTCGATAATCATAACCTTGAGGACTAGATTCATTTAAAGTAATGTAATCGTCTGTTTTAGCCAGGTTTCTGTCAAACACAGCAAGTCTAGTTTATTGTCTGTGATAATTTCATTTACAATAAGTGCTTTTGAAGAAATAGATCTAATATTCAGTAACCCAAGCTTTATCATTTGTTTATCTGATTTATCTGTGATTTTCATTTTTGAACATCAATTAAATTTTACCCTTAAAAGGTTTCGGAAATTTTTGTATTACTAGTTCGAGGTACAGACACAGTCTCTATGTGATAATATCTAGGTGTAAGTGTTTCTATGTGCTGTGAATTATCTGAGTCTGTGACGTGAGGCGGCTAGCAGACGGTCGGTTTAGCCAGTTTGTCTGCGTCCTGATCTGGGCCCTGGTTTGTCATGTTTCAGCTCTAAGACTATTTGCCAAATTTCTAGATAGAAGAGCAGCACCATCCCGGGAGGGATGAATACCATCTCTTTTCAACAGATCAGGTCTGCCCCAAAAGCTTTTCCAATTGTCTATGAAAACCTATATTATTCTGCGGACACCACTTAGACAGCCAGCCATTGACTGATGATAACCTGCTAACTATCTCATCACTCCGACGAACAGGAAGAGGGCCAGAACAAATTACTTCTGCTGACATTGAATTTGCGAGTTCACACACCTCTTTAATGTTAATTTTAGTGATCTCCGACTGGCGAAGTCGAACATCATTTGTGCCGACGTGGATAATGATTTTAGAATATTTACGTTTAGCATTAGCCAGCACTTTTAAATTTGCTTTGATGTCAGGTGCTCTGGCCCCCGGCAAACATGTGACTATGGTGGCTGGTGTCTCTATTTTCACGTTCCGTGTAATAGAATCGCCAATAACTAGGGCACTTTCAACAGGATTCTCAGTGGGTGCGTCACTGAGTGGGGAGAACCTGTTTGATTCTAATCGGAACGGAAGAGTGGTGTTTGTTCTTGCCACTATGCCGCCTCACAGTCACCCAGTTAGCCTGCTGCGTGGCTTCTACAACCGGAACGAATGTGCAGTGTTTACTAGGCTAGTCGCATCCAAAGCAGTATCTAAGGCCCTTTCATTCTCACTATCCTCAATTAAAGTTTGGATGCGTGTCTCTAATTCTGAGATTCTCTCTGTCAGCCTGACAATATCCCTGCATTTATCACATGTGTAAGTCTCACTGCTGACAGAAAGAGCTAAGCTGTACATGTTGCATTTAATACACATGATAATCGTCGGACATGACTGACCGTGTGTTTGATGAACGCCGTCCGAAAAACTGCAACGCACACGGGACTCGCTGGCTGGATGTCTCGGTCGCTTGCCGGTGCCTGGGGCAAGGGTGATGTGCGGGACGCTGTACCTCGCGGTGGATCGATGAATGCCGGGCAGCAACGTCTCCACAGCTTCCCGATCTGGCGAGGACAGATCAGAATAACATACATCGGATAAATCCGCCATTAAATCGACAAGGAAGGTTGGTTTAGAGGAAAAAAGAAAGTAGACGGTAGCTAGCAGGCTAGCGGGCTATGGCTAACACTAGGTGATTACGCTGGTGGATTGCTAGTAATAAATCGTTCCGTTAGTAATACTATGCAATAGGTTAAGTAATCTAGTGAAAAAAAAAGAAGTTATATTATGTGAATAGGAATAAAGAGAAGGATTTAGGATAAACTCCACGAAGCTCCGAGCGTAGGTCAGACAGCAGGCAGCAGCGTTGAGCGTCGAGAAATCCTTCAGCGTTGAGTCAAGATAAAATGTTGAGAATAAACTCATTAAATTATGAGAATAAAGTCATTAAATTACGAGAAAAAGTTAAATTACGAGAACAAATCGAGATAAAGTGAGAATAAAGTCATTAAATTACGAGAAAAAAGTCGTACGAGAAAAAAGTCGTTAAATTACGAGAACAAATTCGTTAAATTATTAGAAAAATGTCGTTAAATTCAAGAAAAAAGTCAAGATAAAATTTTGAGAATAAACTTGTTAAATTATGAGAATAAAGTCATTAAATTACGAGAAAAAAGTTAAATTACGAGAACAAATTCTTTAAATTATGAGAAAAATGTCGTTAAATTTCGAGAAAAAAGTCAAGATAAAATGTTGAGATAAACTCTAATTCATTAAATTAGAATAAAGTCATTAAATTATGAGAAAAAGTCGTTAATACGAGAAAAATTCGTTAAATTATGAGAAAAATGTGTTAAATTTCGAGAAAAAAGTCGAGATAAAATGTTGAGAATAAACTCATTAAATTATGAGAATAAAGTCATTAAATTACGAGAAAAAATTTGTTAAATTACGAGAACAAATTCGTTAAATTATGAGAACAAATTCGTTAAATTTCGAGAAAAAAGTCAAGATAAAATGTTGAGAATAAACTCATTAAATTACGAGAAAAAAGTCGTTAAATTACGAGAACAAATTCGAGATAAAATGTTGGCTGTTCATTTACACGGCGACAGCATTTTGGGGGCCTGAAAATGCAAACTTTTGAAAACGGGATTCAAAGTCCAAGTTTTTGAAAACAACACCGTTATCTCCGTGTAAACTACAAAAACGTGAATTTGTGAAAATGGTGACATCATGCACATGCCTATTACGTGTTCAGTCTATAGGCATGTAGTTTTTGTTTACAAAGTGACATCGCCATCTACTGGCCTGGCAGAATACAGCGTTTTGACAACATTATCTATATGCGAAAAACACAAATAGAAAAACTTCAGTTTTCAGTACATCAGTGTACCCTTAGTCGACATTGGTTTTGCCTTTAGTATCTTGCCTTAACTCTTTCCCTGCCATTGATGGAATTTTCCGGCAATCCATGTTTTCACTGTTATACTGTAGGTGGCGCTGTTATGCATCTTCTGAAAGAGTACAGGATCTCCAGATCAAAACACAGACGAAGCAGCAGAAACAAGCTATAGAATCGTCAATTATTAACAGGATCATCAACCATTAAACAGCACATAAAACAAAACTGCCTAACGTTACTGAATGAAATGATGAACCCATGAAGAGGAAACGACTGAAGCTCTGAGGTGTTGATGGACTCCATCTGTGTTTTGATCATTGCTCTGAATCACATCCGGACGAAGTCTTTAATAAAAACACAATTTTCTCAGCTTTTCAAAAAATATTTTGAATGAAACTTACCCACATATAAGTGTTGCTAAAAAAAGAGAACACAGGAAGCCAGAATAAAATGTATTTTTCTGTTTGTTGGTTTTCTTTTGACATATCACATGTTCAAATATTCAACAAAATCTTCTGGTGGCCATGACAGTTTTGTGAAAATGATCTAAAATTCTGGCTGGGAAAGAGTTAAGTAGGTCTTTTTTTATTTAACTACTCTCTGTCTGCCTTTTGTGGCATTTTAGTTGTTCGAAATATTACTAAACTACTGTAGCATTACCTGTCAAAGTTAAACAATGAAAAAAAGCACCAATCATGTTTTAGCATATTTTATTACCATTTTGTCCTACATATGAAACACCCTGCTGCTGTATTTTAAGTGGCACTAAACGGAGCGCGTGAAGAATCCAGACAGACACACAGATGATCCCTTTCAACATGTTATATATCATCATTAACACTTTAAACACGATTCCCTCGACAGGTTCATAACCGTCAGCAGAACTCACATGCAAGTTCACTTAAAGTCCCAAAATAAATCTAAACAGGATGCCATGAATAACTACACACTTCATTATGAATATTCATTTCTACCAAGTTTATACTAATATATGCATAATGTAAACAGTTGATTGAATTCATTTGGAAAAAAGAACGGACAGCTTGATAGAGAACATTAGCCAGTGAACATGTAGAATAGACCGATAGCTTACTGTAAACGACACAAACGGTGACGTCCTTTCATGGAAAGCAGATTTTCCTGTAAGAACTGTCTAGAAATCTCTGTCTGCACCAGCACTAGATATAATTATATTCTAAGAGTGTCAGTCCACAGGAAACAGCTTTTCCACACCATTATTGACTTCCTGTTCTTGAGTCCAGTTCATATGGAGTTTCTGTGGATCCGGTCTCTCTGGTTTGTGGGCGTCTCGTCTCAGTTCAGCGGATGAAACAGTTTGTATTTCCGGAGACGGACGGCAGGATGTGGTTTACGTTCAGATCCAGGTTTGGTTTTGGCAGTTTTTGATACAGTTCTGGGTTTGGCCTGTGTTTGTTGGGTCAGTTCAGACCTGTGAGATCTGCTTCTGTGTGGGTTTGGACGCGGCCTGTTCCTCTTCCTCATCTTCGCTGAAGTTCAGTTTCAGGTTTTCTAGAACTTGTCTCGACTCTTTCCTCCTGCAGGACACAAATAAAAACAATATTAGGAGAACATTAAACTAGAATAAATGTTTGATATGAAGGACATTTAGTTTTGATGCAAAATACAGTCTCAAATAATTATATATTTATTGGATTTAACAAAAATGCATCAAATATACATAAATATTAATTTTTTTAATAAATGTAATTTATATTACATTAATGTGGTGTATATTGTAACATTAATTTATATACAATTATAATAATAATTATTTGTATATATATTTATAAATTAAATTTATATTTATCTAAAATAATAGTCTATTAACCAAAATATTTATTTATAATTATAATAAAATGTATACATAAATGTATATTATTTAATAAATGTATCTTACATGAATCTATTACTGTGGTGTATATTGACAAATATTTATAATAAAATACAAATAAACAAATAATTAATTATTTAATAAAAGTTATTTATTAATTAATGCATTATTATGGTGTATTTATTAACACAAATATTTATGTATAATTATAATAAAACATTTATATATATAATTGTATTTATATAAATTATTATAATATTTTAATAGTTATATTATGTATTATTTAATAAGTGTAATTTAAGTTTAATAATATGCTGTCTATATTGACACAAATATTTATTTAATTGTAATAAGTTACATATATACATAAATAATTACTTATTTAATATTTGTATTCATATAAAATAAGACGTTATTAATATAAAATATATGGCACTAATGATATATTTTAATATATGTCTATATAATTATATATATATATAGAATATATATATATATATATATATATATATATATATATATTATTATTTAATAAATATATGAGATGTACTTGTTGGTCCAGCAGTGTGTGTGTGTGTGTGTGTGTGTGTGTGTCGTACTGTTGGTCAGCTGATGGTCCAGCAGTTGTCTCTGCAGGCGGCGCTGTTAGCTTCTCTCTCCTCCATCAGCTCTCTCTGTGTGTGTCGATGTTGAACATCACGTCGACTCGCCTCTTCCTCGGCCTCGTTCAGCTGCCTCTTCAGCGAGCGGATCCGCTGAGTCATCTACAAACACACACTAACTTCAGTACTTTCTCTCAGTCTATCGTCCACCAGGAGAAAATCATACGCCTGATCACCTGATCAAATCACTGATGCCAACTCGGAGAATAACACTTACATCAAAACAACAAAAAAAGTCTGAGAGAAAAAGATTACATTACTAAATAATAAGTAGTATTTAAAAAAAAAAATATATATAATATATGTATATAATATATATATATATATAATGCAGTAAAAACCAGTGAAATATTATTTCAATGTAAAATATCTGTTTTCTATGTGAATATATAGTAAACTGTAATTTATTTCTGTGATCAAAGCTGAATTTTCAGCATCATTACTCCAGTCTTCAGTGTCACATGATCCTTCAGAAATCATTCTAATATGATGATTTGCTGCTCAAGAAACATTTATTGTGTATTTTTATTTTTCAGGATTCTTTGATGAATAGAAAGTTCAAAAGAACAGCATTTATTTGAAATATAATCTTTTGTAACTTCATAAATATCTTTAGTGTCTGTTTTGATCAATTTAATGTGTCCTTGATGAATAAAAGTATAAATTTCTTTAATTTCTTTCAAAAAAATAAAAATAAAAATTCTTACTGACCCCAAGCTTTTGAGAGGTAGTGTATAATGCTACAAAAGTAACATATTCTCTTTTACTATATATTCACACAGAAAACAGTTATTTTAAATTGTAATAATATTTCACAATATTACTGTTTTTACTGTATTTTTAATTAAATAAATGTAGCCTTGGTGAGCAGACGAAACTTCTTTTAAAAACATTAAAAATTACTGATCATATATATATATATATATATATATATATACACACACACACTACCGTTCAAAAGTTTGGGATCAGTAAGATTTTAAAGTTTTAATGCATTGAACATGAATTACATTTTTAAATATAATTCTCTATGTATACATGTATTTTATTAGAATATACATTAATTTGTGTTTTAATTAATATATATATAATATATATATATATATATAACACACACACACATACACACACATATATATATATACATATATATATTTATATAAATTACATATATGATATGTATTATATTACATATATGATAGGTTTATTTCAGATTTCTATGCTCTAATTAAATAAGTAATTGTGTGTGTGTGTGTGTGTGAGAGAGTGTGTGTTGTTCAGTGTTTTGTCTCCCTCTGCTGTCAATCAGTTGTACCAGCTCCCTCTCTCTGTGTGTGTGTGTGTGTGTGTGGTGTGTGTGTGTGTGTGTGTGTGTGTGTGTGTCGTACCAGCTCCTTCTGCTCCGTGGAGATCTTGTGCTCGTCCTCCATCTGCTCCGTCAGCTCGTGAATCTTCCTCTCCAGTTTGCTGATGGTGTTGCTCAAGACCACTTTATTCCTGAGGAGCAGCAGAACGACACCATGAGCTTCTCCAAACAACTCCTTAAAGAACTCTTCATGACAAAACGCTTCAATGTAAGGAGAAACACTTTCATGTTTAATGGGTTATTTATTTCTTTCTAGTGATAAAGTGTGTTTACGAGCTGTTTCATTCATAAAATGTAATTAAAATGAAAAAAAAAAATGGAACGGAACCCTTTAAGAGTCTGTATAGATTCCAAGCGTGTGTGTGTGTGTGTGTGTGTGTCTGACCTCTCCTCCGCACGCAGTGTGTTCTCCAGCTCTTTCGCTTTGATCTCGGCTCTAGTGACGGAATCGACCTCGACTCTGTTATTCTGAAGCTCCTCCATCTCCCTGCGCAGATCTCGCACCTGAAAACACCATCATCATCATCATCATCATCATCGTTCATTATTAAAGATGTGTGTGTGAGTGAAGACACACACCTGTCTCTCCAGGATGGCCTTCTCACACTCCAGCTGCTCGTTGAGATCTTTCTCCTGCAGGAGCTTCATCTGCAGCTGTTCAGCCTGTGAGACACACACACACACACGTTCACACACACGTTCATTACTAAAACTGCACAAAATGATGTTCTTCCTCAGTGGTTTTGTCTTGTTTTCCAGCGGTTCAAAGTTGGAATGACTTGTTTTAAAGGGATGCTTTCAGAGCGTTTGGATATTTGTACGGTGTGAAGAGTGTTCAGACCTGATCCAGAGCTCTCTTGTGTTTGGACGCCGATCGCTGCTCGTTCTCCTGCAGCTCCTCCAGATCGGCCTCCAGTTCAATGATGTTCTCCTGTTAGCAGCGTGAACACACCACAAATGAATCACGTCTCGTGTAATCGCTCAATCAGTGTTTCAGCAGGCGAAAGAAGTCAATGAAACAGCTTGAGAACAATGACACGTAACGTCACTTTGACCTCAGAAAAACATATTCAGTGACCATAAACTCGATAGTTAAGAAAAATAACTCAAGAATTTTGATAAATATATGCACTATATTACATATTTATTATATTTTTAATTTCTAAACTAATACATTTATTTATTTACTCTTATTTTTTTCAATTATTTAAAATAAAATAGTATATTATATATATATATATATATATATATATTAAATATACATTTATTATTCTTTTATTTAATTACTTTAAAATTAATATATTTTATAGTACATTACATTATAATATATTACATATACATTATATTTTTAATGTAATAAAATATATATTTATTTTTAAATAAATGCAAATAAATACATTTGTATATATATATATATATCTTATTTTTATTTAATTATTTTAAAAGAAATATATATTATATTACATAAAAATAATTAATATGTAATATAGTAAAATGTAACAAATAATTTTAAAAATAAGAATAAATAATTAATTTATTAATAAATGTAAAATACATTGAATATCAAATATAATTCTTTTAAAATAATTAATAACTAAAAGTAATGAATATGTAATCTAATATAATTATTAATTAATAAATGTATTTATATATCATTTTTCTTTTCTTATTTTTATGTTTATTTCTAAACATGTTGTCTTCATTATGTAATGAATGACTGAATAATATTTATATTTCAACAACAAATTAACATATGAAAAAGCTGATATAAAAATGCCTTTAATATTTTATATACAACTTTGAATGCTTATTATTAAATATGTTTGATTAAATCATTAATAATCAATCAAATAAATGAATATTTTGGGTTTTCGGCTAACTTTTTTTTTTAAACTATGGTCATTTCAGTCTTGAATTTTTTTTTGATGCATCGCTAATGCAAAAAATATGCAAATAGTCAGTTTGATGATGTTCCAAACAGTTTTCACAAACACAGACAATATCTAGTAATATTATTGATGACTGCACTGACACTATTGGATGAGAACAAAACTTGAACAGAACTGATCTGAATCATCACAATATTGTCATTTTAGAGCCGCTTTACAGCTGAATCTGAATCTGCATCATTGATTTTCCTGTTTAACACTAACTCTATAATCTGTACTGTATAAAGCGAGAATAGAAATACAGCTGACTTCACTAGACAGTAGTGACACACACACGGAAATGTACTGCTAGTGTGTGTACCTTGTGCTAGTTTGAGCTGTTGGAGAGCTCGTCTCTGGACTGGGCTGAGCGTCTGCGCTCCATGCGCAGATCCTCCACGTCTTCGGCCTGTTTGCACTGCAGCTGCACACGCTCCCGCCAGCTGGATCTCCTCCCAGAGTCTGCTCCTTATCGCGCTCAGCTTATCCGTCCACCTGCACACACACACACACACACACACACACACACTGAATTTTATTTTTATTTTCAGGATTCTTTGAGGAATATGAGGTTCAAAAGAACAGCATTTATTTGAAATGAATCTTTCGTAACATTATAAATGTGTTCAGTGTCACTTTTGATCAGTTTCAAGTGTCCTCTCTGAATAAAGTGCTGCTCTGTGGCGTGTCTGACCTCTCCCTGCAGTCTGCTGACGATCTGTGTGAGGCGCAGCAGCTCCTGGTCCTTCTCCAGCACGCTCTCCTCCAGCTCCTCCACCCTCAGATGAGCGTCGGCCCGCAGCTTCTGCTGCAAACTCAGCTCCGCTCGCGCCTGATTCGCCTCCTGGAGAGCGTCTGACAACTGACACACACACACACACTTTCTTCGTCATCATCATACTCTCTGAAACAACTTTGCTTTTTTACTGATGTCATTAAGTGTGTGTGTGTGTGTACCTCCGTCTCCAGTCTGAACACACTGTTGCCGAGTTCTAGAGCTTTCTTGGCTTTGTTCTCCTTCTCCAGCTCCAGCTCCTCCAGACTGCGTTCAGTGAGCCACAGTTTTTCAGACAGAGTCTGAGTGTGTTGAGTTTGTTTCTCCAGAGCTTCCTGAAGAAACACACAGATCAGAAAACACCCAGAATAAAACATGGATTTTTAATGATTTTACATCACACAAAATACAGAAAGCATAAATGCAAAGATGATCTTTCAATAACCATTTTCTTGATTTTGCTTGATGATATTTAGCATTTCCCCTAATTTTACATTTGATTATTAAATTATGTTACTGCTAATTTTCTGAGGGATTTTTGAAAAGCATTTTGTGAAGTTTATTTGCATGATAATAGGAATGAAACAACAGAGAAGAAATAATGACTGATAATAATGAAAATAATAATTATATAATATAATAATGATAATAAAACAAATTGCCATTTTGAGAGAATGAGAAATTTGCCTGGCTGAAACTGATATTTAATATATTTTATTTTATGTTAATTTAATTTTAATAATATTTATTGTAATTATTTTTTAGAATTGTTTTTTTGTTTGTTTTTTTTTTTTTTTTTTTTTTTTGTTTTTTAAAGTTGTATGTCTATTATTTTTATAAATAATTAAAATTATATAATAATAATAATTAAAACAAATTGCTCTTTGAAACTAGAAGAAAAAGTGATATTTAAATTTTTATTTGATTGTTAATTTTATATTATATTTTTAAATAATCATTATATATTTATTTATTTATATTTAGTATTTTTTTAAATATGTCTATGTATTTTTATAAATAATATAAAATTATAATAATAATATAAAAATAAAAACAATTGCCATTTTTGACAAATGAGAAATGTTTGCCCTGGCTAAAACTAGAAGATATTTAATATCTTTTTATTTAGTGTTAATTTTTAATTTTAAATAATCATTTATTATTTTATTATTTAATATTTTAGTAATTTTGGGTTTTTATGGTTTTTCTTTTCTTTTTTTTTTTTTTTAAATATGGTATATAGTTTTTTATAATAATATAAAATATATAATATATAATAATAATAAAAAAACTAATTGCCCTGGCTGAAACTAGAAGAAAAAGATGATATTTAAATATTTTTATTTTTAATTGTTAATTTAATTTATTATTTTAAATAATCAATTATATTTTTATTTATTATATTTTTGTATTTTTTAAATAGTCTATATATTTTTTATAAAATATAAAATATATTAATAATAATAATAAAATAAAAAAAATTGCCATTTTGACAAAAATGAGAAATGTTGCCCTGGCTGAAACTAGAAGATATTTAATATATTTTTATTTTAGTTGTTAATTTTTAATTTTAAATAACAATTTATTATTTTATTTATTTATTTTTAGTAATTTTGGGTTTTTTTTATTTGTTTTTCTTTTCTTTTTTTTTTTTAAATATGTCTATATAGTTTTATAAATAATATAAAATTATTATAATAATAATAATAATAAAACTAATTGCCCTGGCTGAAACTAGAAGAAAAAGATGATATTTAATATATTTTATTTTAATTGTTAATTTGTTAATATATTTTTTTTAAATATATCAATATTATTTATTTATTTATATTTTTAGTATTTTTTTTAAATATGTCTATATAGTTTTTATAAATATATAAATTATATAGTAATAATAATATAATAATAATAATAATAAAAACAAATTGCCATTTTTGAGAAAAATGAGAAATGTTGCCCTGGCTGAAACTAGAAGAAGAAAAAGATAAATATAATATGATATATATATATATATTAATACTATATAAAATTTTACTTCAGTTAATGTTAATATTTTAAAATATTTTATTTCAAGTAATTAATTTAAGTTTTAATTAACAATAATAACCCTGCCATGAATTATATTATATACACTAGCATTTAAAGTCGGTAAGATTATTTAAAGCAAAAAAATAATAATAACGAAAAAAAAAATAAATAAAATAATAATAAACAAATTCCCATTTTTAAGAAAATCAGAGATGTTGACTTGTTGGGAAATAGCTTTTGTTTCAGTCAATATTTATGTTAATTAATATTAATTGTATTAATGTTTTTAGTTTTAGTTAACAATAATACCCCTGCCATGAATATACAATGATACACTCTAGCATTAAAGTTTGGGATTGGTAAGTTTATTTAAAGAAGAAATGATAAAAAATAAAAGTGTCTGTTTGTGATGGCGGCACTCATACGCACCTCTGTGTCTTGTATTTTGTTCTTGAGCGTCTGCTGCAGGAAGTTGAAGGCGTATTCCTGAGTGTTTGCTTCCACCATCACCTCACGTGCCTCCTTCAGCTCGTTCTAAACACACACACACACACAAACACACACACACGTCAATCATCTCCATCACCTGATCATGCCTCTATAGAGTGCATTTGTGCCGCCCACTTTTTCAGCGGCGCTGGTTCTGGAAGTATTCTTCCCGTTCATTTCTCCCATAGGGATTTAAAACAAAGTCTTGAACCAAACCAACCGCTACGAGGAGAATCACAACATCACAAACTTTGATTTGAAGCAAAAAAGTATTTGAAAATACAAGACTGAACTTAATAGAGCAAAAGAACTACAATCCCATGAAGCATTGCAAACAGCATATTCTAATTAAGAATGATAGAAACTACTCATTTAAAAATGTTTATTATATAAATAAAAATATATTACGTTTATTGCAAAATATGCATATATATTCTATATTATTATACGTCACTCGCAGTGTTCATGGATTGGGCGGAGCTAAAGAGCATGTTTTGCTTGTTTCAACTCTCTGTTTGGTGTATTTTCTGTACAGCATCATGGGTAATGTAGTTTTTCATCATGAATTCCACTTAAACATGATTATTTTAAACCTAAGCTGAAATAATGCTTGCTTACAGCTTCAACAGAAGCAAATACCATCGATTAACAGCCTGGAGAAAGTGAATGGAGTTGTTCTTCCAGAAGCGAGTGTTGCGCTCTGTCGATGTGTGTGAGTGTGTGTGTGTGTACCTCCATCTGTTTGAAGCGCTCCTGCATCACGTTGTTGTTGCTCTCTAACTCGACGATCCTCTCTCGGAGCCGGTTCATCTCTCCCTGCATCTGTGTGTTGGTCCGCAGCAGATCTTCATTGTTCACCAGCAGACCGCGCATCTCGAAGCGGATCTGATTCCTCTCCTTTTCCAACTCGATGCTCTCCGCTTCCAGGAACTGGTTCCTCTGTGGCACATGAATCAAGACTTATTAAGGGTAATGAGCATTTTTGCATTGACCTCAACAAAACACTGAGCAAAACACTTCAGTTATTCTCAACAATTTCCAGTGGACAAAACCTCTGGAAAACAGCAGACGAAGACTATCGACTTCATACTGACCCTGCGACAGTCGTCCAGCTGTTTGGTCAACTCCTGGACGAAATCCCGCTTGCTCGGCTGGTTGTTTCGATGCATGAGCTGACTTGGTGTGGCCTTTAGGAGAAAAACAAGAGTTCAGATACTTATTCATTTTACTTTTTATTTTTGCTGGGAACTGCTGGGACATAAAGTGTCTGTAAAACACCCATTTATGGTTTTATTATTTTACTTCAATAATAATTAAATATACATATATATAACATTTTTAAACAATTATTTATAAACAAATAATAATACGTATTTAATTATATATATTAAATATAAAAAAATTATATATATATATAATATATATTTATATATATATAACAGAATATAATTATTTATTTTAATTAGTCCTTATTTAATACATGCATACAGATAATAAATATAACATATTATATATATATATATATATATATATATATATATATTATATATAATATATATATTTTTTTATTATATTATACATATAAATAAATATATTACTAATTTAATAAAAAATTATAATTAATGTAAATATTTAACTATTTTTTATTTTATTTAAATTTAAATATTTAAATTTTATTTTATCTAATAATAATAATAAATTAATATATATATTATATATATATATATATATATATATACACGTAATAATATAGAATTTTAATATATACTTATATAATAATGTTTTAGTATATAATATTTCAATAATATTGAAATATATTATATACATATATATATATATATATATATATATATATTAAATAATTTAGTTATTTTATTATACATATAAATACATAAATATATTACGAATTTAATAAATATAAAATTATTAATGTAAATATTTAACTATTTTTTGTTTTATTTAAATTTAAATATTTAAATTGTATTTTATTTAAATTTTATATATATATATATATATATATATATATATATATAGAATTTTAATATAGAACTTATAATAATGTTTTAGTATATAATTAATATTACATTTCAATAATATTTGAAATAATATATATATTATTTCAAATATTACTGAAATAAATAAATAAACACACACAAACACAATATTATTTTTGGCTGCGTTTTTCAAAAATCTCATGAAATATATATTCATAATATATAATACTTATTTCACAGTGAAGGAAATTTATAAACTCACGCTCACGTCTCGTCTGCGGGTCAGACTGTCGTAGCCGATCCGCGAGCGATGATTCAGAGCCGGACTGCTGACGGGACTCGCGCTTCTGTTCAGACCGAAGAGGTTCGTCTCAGAGATGGTAGGTGACATCACTTCCTGTGTCTGACATACAGATTCAAATACATTGAGAATAATAGTCAATAATCCTGCAGTGTGACATATGGAGTTTTAGTAGTCTGGATTAATATGAAGTCATAAAAGCTATAATAATTGTAAAAAAGAATTAGAAAATCAATGTTAAGGACAGTTAAGCAGCACTGTATGTCCCACTGCAGGACACTGAGTGTCCATTACATGTTCTGTCCACTAGAGGGACACACACTCACACATAAACATCTTCTGCAGCAGGATGTGACAGATATTTACCTTAAAATCAGACATCCTGTTGATGGGATTATAGTCCAATGACAGCGTCGCATATGGACTGTTGAAAACCCGGGGAGGACTTTCAAAGCCGCCCATCTGAAGAACACAGAGCATTACTGTACAGAGCATGTCACAATCATCATGACGCTTTTTAAATGGACACCATAGTAATATTAAAATGAATAATTTCCTATAATAGAAGAAAAATAGTTATTCAAAACTAAACAAAATGGCTCGTTTTATGATCAACATGTTATATTCAAATTATTATCACCTCTCACACAGCAAAAATAAAGATAATTTAATATAATTTTATATATATTTCAATAATAATTTTTTTAAAAAGCACAGACGGACACTCACCCTGTCGGACATGCTGTCCCAGTCCCGTGACGACAGCGACTCCATGGACCCGCGCATGGCGGAACTGATCCTCACGAGATTCCCGTTGGTCCCGCCGCCGACCGGACCGCCGCCGTCCCCCACCGAACCATTGGAGGCGACGGAGCCGTTGGAGCCCAGGAAGAGCTGGTACTTTGGGTTGGGACGGGCTTTAGGGGTCGAGGGCTCGTCATCAGACTGAGGACTGCTGTGCTGCTTCTCGCCGTTGTAGTGGGAATGCTGGGTAAGAAAAGAGAGCGGCGTGAGAGACGGTAGTGTTGGTGTTTGAGGAACTGAACTTCCAAAATCAGCACGAATCAAAACAAGTGCACACAGATTACAACAGATCGGAGGCCTGTTGTGTAGTTACAAACAACACACACAACAAACACACATGCACATCTAAAGCGCTCATGCGCAGAAAATATTCTGTTAACCTTAAATCTGAAAATTTCCCACTTTTGTTTAGTTTAAATCAAAGTACTAAAATAACTAAAACTGAAATAAAAATTAATAAAAAATATAGACATATTAAATAATAATAATAATAATAATAATAATAATAAAACATAAAATTACTAAAACTGTTTAAAATTAAAATAAATTAAAATATAAAATTAAAAATAAGTGAAAATTAATAGTATCTCAATTAGTAAAAATAAAAAAAAAAAATAAAAAAATAATAAATAAAAAAATAAATAAATAGTAACAAAAAATAAATAAAATAACAAAATAAAATAAAAATAAAGCAAAACTTTTCAAACTACTTTAGCTAGATGCTACGGCAACATTTATCATTTTCGTTTAGTTTAATTTGAAGTACTAAAATAACTAAAATAAAAATTAATAAAAACTAGAGACAAAAAAATAAAAAATAACAAAACAAAATGACAAACTTCAAATTGAAACTGAAAATGGGAAATATAAGAAAATAAAAACTATTTTTAAAGTACTAAAATAACTAAAACTGAAATAAAATTAATAAAAATATAGACATTAAAAAATATAAATAATAATAATAATAATATAAAATTACTAAAACTGTTTAAAATTAATATATATTCCTTAATAATATGTAAATATAAAAAATAAATAAAATGTAAAATATATATATATAAATAAATAAAATAAATATAATATATTAAATATAAAATAAAATAGAAATAAATAAATAAATAAAAAAAACTTTTCAAACTACTTCAGCTAGCTGCTATGGCAACATTTATATTTTTTGTTTAGTTTAATTTGAAGTGCTAAAATAACTAAAACAAATAAAAATTAATACAAACTAGAGACATAAAAATTAAACAAATTACTAAAACTTAGAAAACTGAAAATGGGAAATATATAAAAAAAAATTATTTTTAATATATTAATGAAAAAATAGTAGTATCTCAATTACACTAAAATAACACTAACTAAAACTGAAACCATAAAAACATGTTAATAAATTGACCATAATGAATTAAAATCTCCTAAAATTACTATTAAAATAACTAAAATAAAACTGAAATAAAAATTATTTAGGCTTATTGAAAAATAATAATAAAAATGACAAAAAAAAATTACTAAAACTTTAAATTTATATAAAATTTAATAAAAACTAATATTAGAACAAACAATAACCATATGTGAGTCACACTGCTCATGCGCAGACAGACACCCAAACATCAGGACAGTGTGTTGATTGGTTAGTATCGGGGTGGATTGATCAAGCGTGCAGCTGGAAATCAAACGGGTGATTGACAGATTGGAGCGTGTCAGGCGTGTGGAGGTTCGCAGTGAAGCAGCGCGGCCGTCCGACACCGGACTTACCGGCCCGGGAACAGAAGCGTCCGGACTATCTGTGCTGCGGTTCTTCTGGCCATCTTTGGCGTGTTTGGTCTTGTCTTCTGTCGTCTTCTCTGCGGCGGGGCGTTTCTGCTCTGAGGCTTCTTGTGATTTAGCATCTGATATTTCTCCAGATGACACCGGTTCTGGTTCTTCCCTCTTTCTTTGCTTTCATGTCTCATTTTCCCGGTATCCCGACCGCTCACATCTTGACTTTTGACCTTCAGCGACCCAAGCCGAGGCAGCGACCCGTTGGTTCCGTCGAACCTGTAAATGAGGTCTTTAACGCTTCCCGATCGCGTCAGATTGGATCCGCCGTTCAGCGCCGCCTTCTTATTGGCCTCCCAGTTCCAGTCCTCGTCCTCCAGGGTGACGCTCCTTCCTTTGGACGGCCGTTTTGGAGCGTTTGTGTTGTGCTTTGAGTCTTTCCTCTCTGTTCCCTGAGAAACACATCACTCTGTTTGAACACACACTGTTCTGAAGAAACATTCCCACACGGGTTGTGCAACCGTTATATTGCTGAGGGAAAGTACACAAGACGCCCATCTAATGGCAGTTGCGTCCATATTACGACAGAACATGAAATACACAAGCACAGTTTCACCCAGACGGAAAAAACACCAAAAATGCATCTCTCAAATAAATCATTAAATCAGTTTTTCCATAATTCTGAGTATGTAAATAGATATTAATCCAATGTTTGGAGATTCAACTACCTTGACACCACAGCAGCTGCAGCGTTTGTGTGAGCATATAAATATGATCATTTCACATTCATATTGTCAGTTTCAGCCTAAACTTCAGTCTTCTGTTGTGCAAGGGGTTCTGGGTAATTTTACACCAAAAAAGCATGCATGAATGCATAGTTTGAAAATCCACAAGAAATAGTGAGCAATTATTATTATATTTAATGCAAAGTAATTAAAATTAAGGAATAAAAAAAAAAAACACAGCATATATATTATATATATATATCTATATATATATATATATATATATATATATATTTTTTTTTTTTTTTTTTTTTTTTTCAAATATATATATAATTTACATATTTTTTATAAATTATATATACTTTTTTATTATTATATATTTTACAATTTATAAATTTTACATGAATATTTTTATATATTTTTTACATTAAATTTTTATATATATATAATATTATATATATAATTATATATATATATATATATATATATAATATTTATGCAAAATTATAAATTGTAAAAATATAGGTAAGAATATAATTTTATTAAGATATATAAAATTAATATAGAACTAAATATGTAAATTATTTATTTAAATAATTCAATAATTATTTTTACATATAAAAATATTATAGAATAATTATAGAATTATAAATAATTTAAAAATATATTTTTATCTGTCAGTCATACATTGCATCATTATTTTGGAAGATTTTTTAAGGACTTTTTAACACAATAATACTATGATTTTCAAACCACCAAAAAACAGTATAATATCCATGCACCTTTAACATATTTAATTTATGTCTATTTTCAAAATACTGTGCATTTATAGAATATATATTATATATAATTTATATATTATATTATTGTCTTGCTGTGTTTTTTTTAACAATTACATAAAATTAAATTTTTAATTTTTTTTATATCATGTGTTATTTTCAAACTACTTCAGCTAGCTGCTACGGCAACATTTATAATTTTTGTTTAGTTTAATTTGAAGTACTAAATTAACTAAAACAAATAAAAATTAATACAAACTAGAGACATAAAAAAATAACAAACAACAAATTACTAAAACTTAAAAATTTAACAGTTTTGAAGTTTAAAAGTATAGTTTAGTTTTGAAAAAAAATAATAGTATCTCAATTACACTAAAATAACACTAACTAAAACTGAAACCATAAAAACATGTTCATAAATTTTGACCATAATGAATTAAAATTTACTAAAATTACTATTAAAATAAACTGACTACTACTAAAATAAAACTGAAATAAAAATTATTTAGGCTTATTGAAAAAATAATAATAATAATAAAAATAACAAAGAAAAAAAAATTACTAAAACTTTAAATTTATATAAAATTTAATAAAAACTATTAAATTTTCCTTTAGGCAAAGAAAATAAAATGTAAATTTATGTGATTGGTGGTGATATTTTCAATATATTATATATATATATATATTATAGTAATCCTGCTCGTGATTTAGTACAGACAGCATGTGGATTGTGTCTCAGTCGTAGATGAAGAGATTATTTTTGTGTGTGTGTGTGTGTGTGTGTGTGTGTGTGTGTGTGTGTGTGTGTGTGTAATTCTGTGAGGATTCAGTGTTGCTCTGGATCAGACAGGCTCATGTGGACAGTGAGATCATGTGTCAGCGCTCCGGACAAATGCGATTGCGTTCTGACATGTTACTCTGAGCTCAGAGGGATCAGGAACAACGAGAGGCGATAAATGAATTATATCAGCTCTGATACTCACTCACAATCCCTCCTGAACCCGATAAACCTGCTGTATCAGTCACAGTCTGCAAGACCTCGACATGATCAAACCTGTGGCACATGACCTGCTGCAGTCCTTCTGCCGTCCGACTGACGCTTCAGACTGAAGATCTCAGATTCACATTACAAACATCTGATCATATAAATATCAGCATTGCACAAAAATGCATATTTTTGCTCAGTTTGAATAAATCTGAGCTGTTTATTCTCACTATATGAGCATCAAAAAACACTTTCCATTTCCAAACTGACTATTATTTATATATCAGGCTTTACAGGGTTAAAATAATAAAATCCCAAACAGCCGGACGTCTGTAAACACGACACACAATCTCAGACAAACATGTCTCACACACGCAAAATACTGGAATTACTAAAATATTTCACATAATTAAAGCGTAATTATGTAAATGACGGTCCGGGGGCGATTTTGAGGCCTAATCCAGGGGCTCGCCCAGCGCTCTTCCCCAGGGACGCTGCACTGATCTCTGGGCACCGGGGCGAGCGGCTCCCCGGGTCAGCGACGACGCCAATCACTTACAGTATTTAAGAGCTCTGAGAGGATTATCGCTTAATCTACAATTTAATGTGATTAATTTCCACCAAATACGATTTCATTCTGCTGAGCGTCCCTCGGGACGAGGCTGCGTCTGTGTTTGGGAGCAGTAAATTGAAATAAATGACATCATATAAGCCTGTGACAGTCTGGCATTTATGAGTCTGACAGAGATGATTAACGTTATGAAGAAGATGAGACGCGTTTGCTGAAATAAACTCCGCAAAATCCCTGAAGCTTCTCCTGCGGCGTTGATTTCGGGCGACAGTCCCACGCCCACAATCGCCGAGCCTGTTGCTGTGGCAACAGCAGGTCGCCACAACGCCCCGGGTGGGGGCGGGGATTAGTATGCAGATGAGGTCAGGTCACGGGGCGTGAGAGTGAGAGGAGATTTACCGACTGTTCGTCATTCCTTCAGTTCAGACGCATCACTCGACATCTGCCTCATTCACACACACCGTCACACACACACACACACACACACACTGAGGGTGAATCTCAGGAAACCCGTCAGAAACGGGTCATATTTTACACCCAAATCAAAAGAAATACAGAATAATTATGCATAAAGAAAATTAAGCCTATTTTAGGACAATTATGTTTTTTATAGGTGTGTGTGAGAGTGTGTGTGTGTGTGTGTGCGAGTGTCTGTGAGTGTGTGTGTGTGAGTGTGTGGCGTGTGTGTGTGTGTGCGTGTGTGTGGTGTTGGTGGTATGTGTGTGCAAGGGAGTGTGTGTATGTGTGTGAGTGAGTGTTGTGTGTGCTAGTGAGTGTGTGTGTGTGTGTGTGTGGGCGTGTGTGTGTATGTGTGTGTTGTGAGTGTGTGTGTGTTGTGTGCGTGAGCGTGTGGAGTGTATGTGTGTGTGTGAGTGTGTGGTGTATGTGAGTGTGTATGGTGAGTGGGTGAGTGTGTGTGTGTGTGTCTGTGAGTGTGTGTCGAGTGTGGTGTGTGTGTGTGTGTGTGTGTGTGAGTGTTTTGTGTATGTGTTGAGTGTATGTGTGAGTGTGTGTGTGTGTGTGTGGTGGTGTTGTGTGTGTGTGTGTGTGTGTGTGTGTGTGTGTGTGTGTGTGTTTTTTGTGTGTTGTGTGAGTGAGTGAGTGTGTGTGTGTGTGTGTGTCTGTGTGTGTGTCTGTGAGTGTGTGTGTGTATGTGAGTGTGTGTGTGTGTGTGTGTGTGTGTGGAGTGTTTTGTGTATGTGGTGAGTGTGTGTGTGTTGTGTGTCTGTGAGGTATGTGAGACGTGTGTGTGTGTGTGTGGTTGTGTATGCATGTGTGTATTGAGTGTCGTGAGTGTGTGTGTGTATGCATGTGTGTAAGCGAGTGTGTGTATGCGTGTGTGCGTATGCGTGTGTGTGTGGTGTGTGTGTGTGTGTGTGTGTGTCTCCCTCAGGGTCTGGTACAGTAACATATGGCTCTGGATTCAGGATGCGCTCTGACCCAGTTTCCTGCGATCCTGAGCTCAAATCACTCAGAGTGAGTCTGTGCGCTTCAATTCACAACATAAAACTACATTTCTACATCAACACCAAAACACGAGCGGCGAATGTCCGAGAAAAACGTGGATGATTGCCAGAATGTGTTCGCTAGCAGATTTAGTGTCTATTTTACATTGTCATGTGGTTTCTGAAGAGGCTCTGCTAACACTTAAAGCCTTTATGTATAATGCATTACAAAGGTATTCATCATAATGCATTATAAATAACTGCAATTATAACATTTGCAGATTCCTTGTTACATCTGAAATTGTCATGTGTTTTAATGCATTATACTTTCAAAATGTGTAACAATGAATAGATAAGAATTATAATGTGGTTACAATTATTCATGACATCATACTATGCATTAAAATAGTGCATTATATATAAAGACACCAACTAAATGTTACAGCGATAGTGATGATTGACACACACACACACACACACACACCACTCTAGTAATGTATTCATAAAGCATAACTGCCGTATGCATGATAAAACAATATGCACTGCAAAAATGAGTATTTTTCTGACCCTGTTTGCAGATATTTGCTCATTTTAAGCTTAAAAATTTCATTTTGATCAATTTTTCAGAGACTTAATATCTGAAGTAATTCTGCTTCTTGAGTAATTTTAAGAACATCTGAGTTTGTCAGTTTGCCTTCTTTCTATATATTAGCCTCTTTATTATTAACACACGGGTTTTACAAATCTAATTCATCAGCAATAAAACCCACTAATGTTCCTCAACATCAAAAGACGACGTCAAAATCTCTGGAGAAAAGAGCGAAACAACAGAATGTGTCCCTGAATGACAACACATGGAGAATGAGAAAAAAACGAGACGTGACGGAGGAGAAGAGCGTGAGAAGCTGCCAGGTAGCGGACAGATGCTCGTGAGATCCACGCTCAACATCAGCAACATCTGGAGCAGTTTAGAGGAATACATATCAAAAGACACACACACACTTACAATATATTACTATTTATGGTCATTGTAAGAGCCACAAGTTACCTATTTCTTCATATAGATTTGGAGTGTAAGAAGTGTAATATACTTTTGAAATCTGAAATTGAAGCTCCAATATATCATAAGCTTGCTTAATTATGGTGACATCATTTCCTGCTATATTTTTTTTTTTTTTAAACGTAAGATTTGTGACCATTTAATTTTGTTAATAAACACTCTTAAATGAAGAGATGCAAAGAAACACTGCGAATGGTCCGGATGTGCTGATGTGTGTTTATATCGGTGTTGTTCAGAGGTTTGTTTTTACCGTGCTGGTTTCCTGCGCACTCATTCCGGGCATCCCGTTGGTCAGTTTGTCACTCAGTTGGTTCAGTTTCTCCAGATGTCTTTTCCCAGCAATCCTGCTCCCGTAAACACAAGCCGGAGGTGTTGCCCACGATGCACTTCAGCAGCTCTGGAGATAAAACTACAACACAAAGACGATGGAGAAATAAATAAACGCACATCTGGAGCATGAAGCATCCCAAAAAACATTACATAGTGACTTTATTTGCATGATAATTAAGCACATTTCTCACTGAAAGGTTAGATAAACACACTAAATATCCGTCCAACAATTTAAAAAATATACAATTTCTGCAAATCATTCCTCAAAAGATGCACTGACAAGCTCTGTCTGCAGTCTGTGGTTTCTCCACTAGAGGGCGATGTGTTTGCACACATCAGTGGAGGAAAGCACTGTAAAGTGTGCTCTATGAAGTGACCATCACCTCTCAAAGCACAAGAACGGATCGTATTCAAAGTATACAGAGGAAAAATCTCAGATGTGCTCAGTCTGAAACTCTAAACAAACCAGATGATCAATTAATATAGATCAGAAATGTAGAGTAACCAGTAATATTGATCAGTAATCAGTAAAGATGCATTATTTCACATTATCACTGATTCTATTCATCTTAACTATTTATACTAATATAATCAGTGCAATTTACAGAGTAAAACATGGATATAATAGCTTAAAAGGACTGTGATAAACTCTACCCTAAAAGATATCTACAGCAGTGGCCAAAAGTGACGTCCAAATGGGAAATTTGTGTTTAATGACCCTACAAGTTAATTAAACATCAAAATATGATATTTTTTAAATATTCATAGCAAAACAACAAAATCTTAGAAAAAAAAATCACAAAATCAAAAATGTTTTTGCATGCATTCATAATTTCTTTGTATTGTTATATGTACAAAAATTATGTCGCACAATTTGTCATGTTTCACTGAGTTATTATCACAAATAAAACAATCGAATGCAAGCACAACTACACAATATGCTTACAAACTCTTAATAATATTTGAATGAATGAAGGATTTCCTATAGGCCGGACGTCACTTTTGGCACACGACAGCGGTCCGATCGAGAATTGGACGTGTGTTTGTGTGTAAGCCGCGAGCATCTGTTCAACGCAGCCGCCTCTGAACCTCCTTTAACCTCTTGTTTACAGTGCGTTTGGAAATGAGGTCCGTGAATACACCAGCGTACGACCCCACCGGGCTCCCGCGGCCCCTGACGGCTCGCTAACACACACTACACACATCACAATCAGCCGCCCTCGCTCAGACGGACACAACGATCGCATGGAAAACGAGAATTCAGACACCTGGGAAAAGCAGAAGTTCAGAAAACCACAAACAACTGGTGCTTTTAGACACGAGGTGAACTGAAGTGTCTTATGAATACATTCAAAAAACAGTAAGGTCATGATATAATGTCAATATTGCATAATCCATCTCAATCCCATATGTGATGAATCTGTGTTTGTTTTCTCCTGGATGACTCCAGAGAAAGTCGTCTGAAGGAAACGCGGCGCCCAGAGGACACGAGACGAGAGGTCAGTTCTCAGCAAATAAACCTCTCAGAAAGCCAAGAGACGCCCACAGGGAGCGGGCAGAAGGTCGAGAGAGATGCACACACACATCACAACTTTGTTTTGCCCTCGTAAGGAACCCTGGGAACATTTCAATTTCCCTTACTAGGGTGTTCTGAGTGTTTTAAGTTGTTGCTATGCAGTTGCTAGGGTGGCCTGAGTGTTTTTTGACAGTTGCTATGCAGTTGCTAGGGTGTTTTGGGTGTTTGACAGTTGCTATGCAGTTGCTAGGGTGTTCGGAGTGTTTTAGGCTGTTGCTATGTAGTTGCTAGGGTGTCCTGAGTGTTTTTTGACAGTTGCTATGCAGTTGCTAGGGTGTTCTGAGTGTTTTTTGACTGTTGCTATGCAGTTGCTAGGGTGTTCTGAGTGTTTTTTGACTGTTGCTATGCAGTTGCTAGGGTGTTCTGAGTGTTTTAGGTTGTTGTTATGCAGTTACTAATGTGTTCTGAGTGTTTTTAGGCTGTTGCTATGCAGTAGCTAGGTTTTTCTCAGTATTTAAGGCTGTTTCTATGCAGTTACTAAGGTATTCAGTTTTAGGCTGTTGCTAGTTTTTTCTGAGCATTTTATGTTGTTGCTATGCAGTTGCTAGGGTGTTCTGAGTGTTTCAGGCTGTTACTGTGAAGTTGTTAGGGTGTTCTCAGTATTTTAGCCTGTTGCTATGCGTTGCTAGGTGTTCTGAGCTTCATAAGCTGTTACTATGAAGTTGTTAGGGTGTTCTAAGCGTTTTAGGTTGTTGCTATGCAGTTGCTAGGGTGTTCTGAGCTTCATAAGCTGTTACTATGAAGTTGTTAGGGTTTCTAAGCGTTTTAGGTTGTTGCTATGCAGTTTCTAGGGTGTTCTGAGTGTTTCAGGTTGTTACTATGAAGTTGTTAGGGTGTTCTCAGTATTTTAGCCTGTTGCTATGCAGTTGCTATGGTATTCTGAGCTTTATAAGCTGTTACTATGAAGTTGTTAGGGTGTTCTAAGCGTTTTAGGTTGTTGCTATGTAGTTGCTAGGGTGTTCTGAGGTTTTAGGCTGTTGCTATGCAGTTGCTTGAGTGTTCTGAGTGTTTCAGACCGTTACTGTGAAGTTGTTAGGGTGTTCTCAGTATTTTAGCCTGTTGCTATGCAGTTGCTAGGGTATTCTGACTGTTTTCAGGCTGTTGTTATGCAGTTTCTAGGGTGTTCTGAGTGTTTTTGGGCTGTTGTCATGCAGTTGCTAGGGTATTCTGACTGTTTTCAGGCTGTTGCTATGCAGTTGCTAGGGTGCTCTGTGTGTTTTAGGCTGTTGCTATGCAGTTGCTAGGGTATTCTGACTGTTTTCAGGCTGTTGCTATGCAGTTGCTAGGGTGTTGTGAGTGTTTCAGGCTGTTAGGGTTAACACTTGGCACTAGAGGTTTCCATCAGCGCACTATAAGCTCCAGCACTAGTGATGATTGACGAACAGCACTACTACTGTGAATTCAAGCCAAACAGTCACAATATCACGCTGAGCTTCTCTCGACCAATCAGACTCCGTGTGAGCGACAGATGAGGCTGGATAATGAGACGAGAGCGTCTCCATCTGAAACAGGTGCGAACGGATCGGTCCTTTCCAATCACATCCGTGTTAATTTATGAGGTGAGATCTGCCGATCGTTTCTTTCCAGGGACAAAAGACAAACAGGACAGAAATAACCAGTGATGGAGTGAACAAAAACTTCAGGAATACAGAAGAACAAAAGATGATGAAGAAGTTCAATATGGCGAGAATAAAGCCGCGCTGAGGCCTGCAGAACTACATGTGATTAATTATGAAATTATGAATGATTTGTTGTTATGAGCAGCTGACAAACACTGCAGAAATCACCTGAATATCAAATGTTCATCATCTCTGATTTAATGGTTTAGTTTCTATTTGAATTGCTTTGCTGGAAACAATGTGAAGGATTGAACACACAATAACGCGTCGCTTCAATTCACATTAAACCACTTTGTCCTCAAATAAAGGCACAGGAATCATAAAGGCTGAGCAACACATTTAGTGCTCATGGGATTACATGGATTCTGGTTCATTCTTCCGAGGAAATCAAGTGATTATTTCACAAGCGTTCTGGCGGACTGTCATGAATTTCCCACGACAAGTAACAACTTGAGTCAGTTCTGAAAGACGGACCAGACTAATTTCAGTTTCGAATGCAAGTCGATGCAATAAATCAACAAAAAAAATAAAAGAGCCGAGCCAAACCCAACACGACGCCACAATAGAGATCAGATATGATGAGCGAGAAGTTCTTAAAGGACAGTAAATTTACTGTAAGGAGGAAGGAGACACGCCCTGAACACAGAGATGTGCTTCGACTTGATTTGTGTGGCTAATGAAGGTGAATCGAGGACACTTCGAGAGGGATTTACTGACAGACGCTCGCCGCTCATGTCAGCCACAGAACAAAGACTACCAACAACCATTAACAGGGTTAAAATGCAAATCAGGGTCCTGTTAAAGAGTTAATTTGACCGTAACAGCTGCTGGAATGAGGGATTATAGAGGAATGAGAGGAGAGAGAGAGAGAGAGATAGATAGAAACAAAAGTAACAAAAGGAAAGAAAGACAAACAAAAACAAAAATAAATAAACAAATAATAAATATATAAAACAAAAGATAAGAATAAATAGAAAGAAAGAAACCAATAAAAATAAAAAAGAACGATAAAAATAAATAAACAAATAATAAATATATAAAACAAAGATTAGAAAATAAATAGAAAGAACGAAACCAATAAAAAAAATATACAAAAGAAATAAAAAGAAAAAAATAATAAACCAAAAAAATGAAAGAAAAATTAATAAAATAAAAAAAAATGATAAAAAAAAAGAAAAAACGATAAAAATAAATAAATAATAAATATATAAAACAAAGATAAGAAAAATAAATAGAAAGAAAAAAACCAATAAAAATATACAAAGAAAAAAAATAAAAAATAAATAAAAAAAATGAAAAACAATTTAATAATAAATAATAAAACAAAAAATAATGATAAAATAAAAAAAAAAGAAAGATAAAATAAATAAACAAATAATAAATATAAAACAAGATAAAAAATAAATAGAAAGAAAGAATCCATAAAAAATATAAAAAAAATAAAAATAAATAAATAAAATAAATAAATTAAAAAGGAATTAAAGAAACATTAATAACAAAAACAAACAAAAATAAAAAAAGAAAAGATAAAAAATAAAATAAACAAATTAATAGAAATAAAATGTAAAAAATCAAAAGTAAAATTAAGAAAAAATAACTAGAGAGATAAAATAAAAGAAAAACAAAAACAAACAAATAATGATAAACAAATAAAAAAACAAAAAAGCATTTAAGAGAATAAAAAAAAAAAAAACCCAAATCATTAGAAAAATAAAATGTAAAAAAATAATTAAAAGTAAAAAAGAAAAAATAACTAGAAAGAAAGAAAAAAAAAAAAACCCAAATGAATAAAATAAAATGTAAAATTTAATTAAAAGAAAAGAAAAAAAGAAAAAAGAAAAGAAAGAAAGAAAGAAAGAAAAAGAAGAACATGATGTGTTACACAGAGATCAGAACAACACACACTTACACCACACACTAATACACAGATCAAGTCTGCAGCAAAGCATGCTGGGATCAGTCTGATTTGTCACTTAAACTTCTGGACACACATCCTGATATTATATTTGTCTGCAAATTATGATAATTACATCTAATGCGTTGTGTAATGCAGCTCCTCTGTGTGTGTGTGTGTGTGTGTGTGTGTGTGTGTGTGTGTGTGTGTGTGTGAACAAACATTATAGCATTATATAACTCTGAACAGATTATTACTTCATGTACATTCCAATAGTTGTGAAACTGATGTACATCTCTGAATAAATATTCATATTCCAGTGATCTGTCATGAATAATGTGTTAATGAAAGACTCACATGGTGTTTTCTGCTGTTACTCTTCAGTTTCTCAGTCCTCTTCAGCAAAACACTGTTGACAAACACACACAATCATAAAATAGATGATTTCATCTGATTAAGTGCCACTATAACACACACACACACACACACACACACACACACACACACACGACTAATGGACTCAGACGGAGCTGGACCTCAGAGCTGCTGGGAGATTTTCAGTCCCAGATGGGAGAAAAACACGGACAGAAGACTTCAATCTGTCTGATCTGCTCCTACAATCACAACATCTCACTCGTCTCCTGCCTCCATCTTAAAGAAGCCACATTATGCTCTTGATGTTGTTTTTGTGCTCTACTAGATTGAATGTTGATTATTTTCCTCATTGTTGCAGCTCCTCTCTTCCCAGTCTGTCAGTAACGCTCTGTTTAGTTCCTGTCTCTATGAAGCCCCTCCTTCTGAAAAGCACAATGTGCTCTGATTGGTCGACTGGAGCAGTGTGTTGTGATTGGTGTTTGGGAAATGCCCCGCCCCTTACCATAACCGCCAGTTTCAACACACTACTAACTAACTCAACCAGGCCCCGCCCCTTTATTCCGTGCATTAATTATTTAAATGAGAAATATTGTGAAGAAAACTCAATTTCAGGGAGTTCAGAAACTCTTTTTCATGCTCAAACAGCAACATAAAGATGAACGTGTGAAAATAGTTCCTCTTTAACACAACACGTCTTTATTTCATCCTCTAACTAATCATCAACTCGTGCCGTTTGAGAAAGTCTTGCTGCATGTTAATCATTTCAGTGTGCAAATGACTTTGAATTCAACATTCACCACAAACACCTAAAATGCATCATTGAGAAAAACTGAATAAGTGCGGAAACTCAGACTGGCTTATTAATATATAGCTTTTTAACATACCATACTACTATTTCTGTATTATGCATATGTGACATTTGTACATGCACATGATATTAAACACTTTATTTCATAAACATTCATTGATATCATACACTAGCACCAGTCAAAGAATTTTTAATGTTTTTGAAAGAGTCTCTTCTGCTCACCAAGACTACATTTATATAATTAAAAATGCAATAAAATCAGCAAAATTGTGAAATATTATTAGAATTTAAGACGGCAGTTTTCTATGTGAATATATAGTAAAGTGTAATTTATTCCTGTGATTTTCAGCATCATTACTCCAGTCTTCAGTGTCACATGATCCTTCAGAAATCACTCCAATACAGTTGTTTGTAATAATATTTCACTGTTTTTACTGTATTTGTGATCAAATAAATGCAGTCTTGGTGAGCAGAAGAGACTCTTTCAAAAACTTTTAGTGTGACTCTGTAATGAACCAGCCGTGACATCATCCACGACTCATTAGTCTAGAATTAAACTGGATTAAAAATGCAAAACAACCGCATTTATTTTTTAAGAGTCTCAGCAAAGACAGAGACACGCCACGGCCGATCCCAGTGCACTGTGGGAAACGGTGACATCATCAGTCTGTCTATGAGAACTGTCTAAGAGTGTTACGCAAAAAAACATTCTTGTAGAGAAACGAAATGTACAGTAATCCAGCAGATATCCCACATCATTCACTGCCGGAGAACCACGAGGAAGAGTGGAAACAAAACCTTGAGAAACTGAACCGACGCTCACGACGACTGAAACAAGGGTTACACTTCAGTGCTTTTGCATTGCAACAGTGTGTGTGTGTGCGTGTGTGTGTGTGTGTGTGTGTGTGTGGTGTGGGTGTGTGAATAAAAACAGCTTTCAGAGGTTTCTGCTGAACTGTCATTTGATTAGCTCTTTTCTCACAATGAAACTTTTCACACTCGTTTATCTCAGTATGTAAATGACATCCATAGTCTAGCTCGTTAGAATAACAACAGACTAACTTTAAAACTGTGAACGAAACTCGACACTGATGATGATTTGATGTAGAAACTGTTTTTGCTCAGAAATTGATAGTAAATTTCACAGTTAATGACAAAGAAACGGCCAGTAACAGAATCCTGAAGTAGAAGAACAGAGAAACTCTCCAATATTCTTTGATTTATTTACAAGCTCCAGCAGTTTACAGGACAGATGTTTTCCCTCAAACAGAAACCAGGAGCAAGGTCACATTCCTGAACCGGACGCTGATAAAACTCTCAATAACAGCTGACCATTAAACACTGACCGACGCTCTTAAATGCATTTCATTGATTTGCAACAACATAAAAGTCAAACATTTTTTCTCCCTTACTGTAGTTCACTGTCGCCGTTGGGTTTAAAAGATAATTAATAATATTAAGTTATATTATCCATTTAATATCCATTTAAAAACTATCAGATGAGAACAAAGTCTGAATTGAATTGAGCTGAAAAATGAGAAATAAAAACATAAAATATTTATTATTTATTTAAAAAAAAAAAAAAAAAAAAATTATATATATATATATATGTGTGTGGTGTGTGTGGTGTGTGTGTGTGTGTGTATGTGTGTGTGTGTGTGAGAGACCCTGGATCCAAATTTTTGAAATTGTGATTATATATCATATGAAAGCTGAGAGTAATCAAAAATAATTAAAAACAAAAATAAAAAAGTAAAGAAAGAAAACAAAATAAATAAATAAAAAAAAAATAAAAAAAGATGAAAAAATAAAAGAAAAAAAAAATATATATAAAAAAGAAAATAAAAACAAAAACAAATTAAAAATAAAAACAAATTAAACATAAATGGAATGAAAGAAAGAATAAATAATAATAAAAACAAACAAACAAAAATGATAAACAAATGGAAAATAAAAAAGAAAGATAAAAATAAAAGAAATAAAAAATGAACAGAAATAAAATGTAAAAAATTAATTAAAAGTAAAATAACTAGAAAGATAAAATAAAAAACAAACAATGATAAACAAATAAAAACAAAAATGATTTAAGAAAATAAAAAAAACAAAACAAATGATTAGAAATAAAATGTAAAAAATTACGAAACGAAAAACGAAAAAATAACTAGAAAGAAAAAAAAAAAAAAACAAAACAAAAAAAACACAACTAAATAGAAACAAAATGTAAAAGTTTAATTAAAAGAAAAATAAAGGAAAAATAACTAGAAAGAAAAAGAAAGTTTGATAGAAAGAAAATAGTCGCGTTACAACTATTTGAATATCTGGAATCTGAGGGTGCAAAAAAATCATAATATTGAGAAAATCACCTTTAAAGTTGTTCAAATGAAGTCCTTAGCAATGCAATCCACTCATAAAAATACATGACATGATCTTTACTAAATATACTAATGTTTTCTGGCATAAAACAAAAATCGATAATTTTGACGCATACAGTGTATTGTTGGCTATTGCTACAAATACACCTGTGTGATTTATGACTGGTTTTGTGCTCCAGGATCACACACATATTGAACAAAATTATAATGGTCCTAAAAATAGGCCTTCATTTTCTTTATTTTATTTCATGAGGAATATGATATTCACTCTGAAATTACAGAAACTATAAGGTTACAGTCGCGTGCACACGCACACGCACACACACGATCTGTCCTGAAGCGTGTGTTACATCATGTGTCCAACAAATGAAAACATGTACAAAGTTCTGTGTGACAGTGTTTTGTGGCATGTGGGTGAAAGGCATGTTGGGAACAGGGTGTGTGTGGGTGGGGCGGTAAACCTTCTCCTCCCGCAGGGTGTGTGTGTGTGTGTGTGTGTGTGTGTGTGTGTCTGGGTGGGGTTGTTCTAAATATCACTCAGTAAAGTTTTAAGAGGTGAAGGGCTCATGGTAACAAAACACACGCCGCTTTAATCCAACTTCCCCTCTGCTGTCAAATAAACTTCAGTCCCGCACAATTCCTCGAAGAGGTGGTGCAATATACAGTAATCTCAGCATCAGGTCAAACAGGCTTTATGATAAAAAGAAACCTGGTTTATTATTACCAACCGAACACTGATAAATACATTCAGACGTTCAATAAGCAACTGTCCTTCTGTACGGTCAGGAGTTTCAGATCTAGAGGAGTTTCCAACCTAACAAACCTGATCTCACGGTGACCGAATGATCAAATATAAAAATAAATTAAATAATAATGTAAAACAAAATATAAAACAAAATAAACATTTAAAAATAAAATAAAAAATAAAATATAAAATATACATTAAATAATAATGATAATAATAATATAAAATATAAAAATAAATAAAATAAATAAAATAAACCTTATCTGTGATCATTCAGTCAGGCGGTAATAAAATATAAAATATAATAAAATAAACCTCATCTGTGATCATTCAGTCAGATGGTAATAAAATATAAAATATAATAATAATAATAATAATAATAATATGAAAATAAATATTATAATTTTTGAATAATAATAATAATAATAATAATAATAATAATATTAAAAAAACCTTATCTGTGATCATTCAGTCAGGCGGTAATAAAATATAAAATATAATAATAATAAAAATTATTACAATAATAAAAATAATAATAATAATAATAACAACAACAATAATAATATGAAAAATAAAATAAACCTCATCTGTGATCATTCAGTCAGCTGGTAATAAAATATAATAATAATAATAATAATAATAATAATAATAATAATATAATAATATGAAAATAAAATATGATAATTTATGAATAATAATAATAAAAATAAAATAAAATAAAATAAAATAAAATAAAATAAAATAAAATAAAATAAAATAAAATAAAATAAAATAAAATAAAAATCTTATCTGTGATAATTCAGTCAGGAGGTAATACAATTTTTTAATTTAAAATAAATAAAATAAAATAAAATAAAACAAACCTTATCTGTGATTGTTCAGTCGAGTAATGTTGAAGACAAAAGTATTAAAATGATTGTCAGTCACCTTTGACCTTCACACCTTGAATGTTTCCATGACGTGAACTGCCCTCAGGGTTGAAGTCTGATCTTTCAGAGTCTTTGTCAAACACAGTCAATGAAAACTCCAGTTTTAAAGCAATGAAAAAGCAACATTATATCACCCTAGTGAGCTGCCTACCTAGACAGCATTTTAACATATATTGATGGGAGTTAATCACACAAGCTGTCTGCACAGGATTTAAAACAGAGCCGTTATCTCAAATTCTGACACATATTTCATATCATACACACCTTCAGGTGTAAATCTAACCACCTAAAGCCTGAAATCATGAACTTGTCGACACTGAAACACATTCTGGATATCAAGCATCTGATTGGCTGATGTCCAAACACTCGCTGGCCGCTGTTCCGTCTGTTACACGAGTTCCTGTTGCTATGACAACATGACTCATTCCAGTGGAATTCTACGTTAAGTCACTCCTGGACAAATTCCAAACACTCACTGATTCTTGTTGCTAGGAGACAGAAGACGCTGTTGCTCGGTGAAGTGCAACGACCTCACAGTTCCACGCTGAACCAGAGGACTGGGAATCGACACAGTGAGAACACAGATAAGAGCATGAGAGAAACACCAATATCAGCTAGAGAAGATATCCGCTGGTTTTTAGAACACAGTAACTGGTCAAAGGAGGATTACCAGCTCAAACCAGCTGGATCAGGATGGTCTACCAGTTTGAAACCGCTCCATTGGCTGGTATTCAATTTAGTGACTGCGGATGAGAAAATGTCATATTTCCAATTTCAAACAAGTGGTGCAAAATGCAAAAAAAAAAAAAAAAAAATGCAATGTGATGCAGTTGCCCAAAGACCAACCAATAAAATATATTAATATTTAAAAAGATATAAATATATTAATTAATAAAATTAAAATAATAATAATAATTATTAAAGATTTGAAAAAATATATATATATAATTATTATTATTATTATATTTTATATTAATAATTTATAATTTATAATAATATTATGTAATAATTAAAATATGTTATTTAAATATAATTAAATATAATATTAATAATAATATTAAACATATTATTAAATATCGTTAGTAATATATAAATTAATAAAATTAAAATAATATTAATATCTCAAATAATAATAATAATAATAATAAATATAATAAAAAATAAATATATATAAAATAATTTATATTATAATTTAAATTATATATATATATATATAATATATATATATATATATATATTATATATATATATATATATATAATATGTTTGGGGTCTCTGCCTTTTATACCTTCATTTAAATTAATGATAATTTCATTCTAATTAATAATTAATCATTATATTTTTAATTATTATATTTTGAAAAAACAGTTTGTCAGTTGTAAACAGTTATAAACACATTACTCAAATTAATATTAACATTAACTAAATTCTGAAGATTAAATTAATATTTCTTAACTTTCTGAATGTTATTAATTCATTTAATTACTATTAATATTGAACATTAAACTGGTTTCTTAGCATTTTCTTCACAAATTCAGTGCATTGTCCCGCCCTCTTTTGATTGACAGGATATATCGGCCCTGACTATCAACTGCTTTTAAACTATTATTTTAATTTTATTAATTTTTATCCAATCTTTAACTGAAATAAATAAATAATAATAAAGATGCACCGATATATCGGCCAATAAAAGCGATACCGATTTTTGGTCGATATATCGGTGCATCTTTATTATTTATTTATTTCAGTTAAAGATTGGATAAAAATAATAATAATAATTACAAGAATTAATTATTGTGTTTATTCAAATTCAATTTTAATATGATTTAATATTCTTATAATCTGTGGCCAAACATCACTAACCAAACAGCAAATTGTTGGTTGAAATACCCACAAAATCCCAACAAAGCAAGTAAAAGCAACTGAAAGCAGCTGATTTCCAACAGGAGACGGAGCCTGTGGTTCGAGGCTTGTTTGAACGATCACACCTACTTATTTCCCTCCAATAAAACAGACGAACTTGGCAGGCGAATCGGGGAAACTCTGGAAGCTCGGCGAGACGCAGGACTTGGCTCGATGTCAGCCAGAGCGACAGCAGCTCGGACTCGAATAAAACGGAAGGCCAGGTGTTACAATGGGAATATCAGCAGCACAGCTGGAAACGAGGCATTCAGGCCTTTTGTTAATAATCTCGAGAGCTTCACAACTAGCATGCTCTGTTCCGTATCTCTGGCCACTTATCTTCCATTAAGCCCTCGTGTAATTGGCTGAACAATAGGCCAATGATTATAGAGAAAAGAGTTACAGATGCACATTCAGTGTTAGCTTCATTTCCTCAGCGATCACTAACTAAAAAAGGCTGATCTGATTATTAAATCACCCATAATCCCACTCGAAACAGATAAATGTATGCTGATGTCTTCCTGTCAGTCAATGCAACAGAAGTTTCCGTCCAGACGGCTGATGAAGGACTGGATTTAGATCTGATTGTGGGTTTCTAAAGAAGACAGATGATCTGTTGACAGTCTGGTTTAAGTTTTTGCATCCTAAATACTTGAATAAGTCAGACTGTAATGAAACAACGGATTAATACGACTGACTGCAAGTCATAATTCAAGCAAAACGCACACAAAGACACAAAACGACACATTCAGACGTCTAGACGCCAGACAAACGTCTGAAAACAACCTAAAGATGCATATTCAAGATTTGTGTCGTCAACACCGCCGCAGACAGGGGGCGATATGCGTCCGCTCCTCACGGAAAGTTTACTTACTTTAAGTTAAAAAAAACAAACCAACAAACTCCATCCCAATTAGCCCTGATGTGGAGCTTAATTGTGACGGAGACAGAAGCCCAATCAAGAAAAAATAATTGGTGACCAAATATTGGGCGGATGCCAAGTTCTGGGTTTGCGAGACGAGCGACGATCCTTCAGGGAGGTGGAAAAATACCAGGCGACCGACTTCACATGCAAATAAGAGCGTAATGAAATACGAGAGAGCGAAACAACGAGGCTCTGACAGATGACTGACAATTCAAAACAAACACACACACACACACACACAGAAGAAGATTCCTGCTGTCAATCGACTACTGAACGAGTTAATGGCAGCGAGGTGTGGCCGTTACCGCGGTACAGACAACATCTAAAACCATTATTACATGCAAAGCAGCCAAAGGCAAGTGAAATGAGAATATAACTGCACTCAACATGTTAGACATCCATCCTGATCACTGCAACTGATGATATTGCACCGTAAAAAACATGATTCTGATTGACACCACGACTCTAAATGAGACATTATAAGGTTTAGATGCACTCTTTAAAATCTGTTTAGGTGAAATTATGGCACTATAATGGTATCAGATGGTAATACCATACATCTGAATGATTACCATACTCACGCACGATGGAATTTAAATGATACTTTACGTGCAAAACACATGGTAAACATCCACAAAAACATGGTATTATCATGGCACCATGTCCAAAACAGCATGGTAATACTAGGGTACATTTATTCTCATGTACGGCAGTGTTATTTTAGTATAATTTATAGTTTTAGTTGATATTTTGAAGTAATTTTAATTGTATTTTCTTATTTTAAATTTAGTTTGTTGTGCTTTTTGCCATTTTTAATTAGTTTTTGTTTTCTTTAAATGTCTATACTGTATTAAACTGTATTATTCCAAGTAATAAACTTTTTAATTTTTTCCATATTAGTTTTAGCTGCTGTTGACACCTATTTTAATCTCATTTTAAGCTTATTTTAAGCAATTTTAAGCTTTAAAGCACCATGAGCCAAACCAACCAGCTACAAGGAAAATCATAACATCGCAAACTAAAAGCGATAAAGAAATATAAAACTACTTATAACAAAATATGCACATACATTAGGATACACGATATATCGGCCACAATATCGGTATCAGGTGATATATGTTCATTTTTAATGATATGGTTATCGGCCTGATAAGAAATTTGGCTGATATATTAAAGATAAAGGCTCTCAAAAATTATATAAAAATTTGGATTTAGATTTATCGGCCAATATATCGGTTATCGACTTTCAAATATAAAGATTATCGGTTATCGGTATCGATGCATCCCTAAAATACAATACAAATATTTAAATATTTTGAGATTGTAGAGAGACCGACTCGATTATGTAATTTGTGACGCTTCATGAGAGTGGGCGGAGCTAACAAGATGTTTGGCGCATTTTGCTTGTTTCGACTCTCTGATTGGTGGAATTTTCCACAGCATTATGTAGTTTTTCACCATGAATTCTGCTTTTAAACACGATTATTTTAAAACTAAGTTGAAATAATGTGGGCTGATGGCTTCAAGAGAAGCAAATACCATCGATTAAAAACCTCGTAGCTCACAGTAGGGCTGACTTTAAAAGTTTATAAGTTATCGTAAAAAAAAAAGCATTGCGAACAGCATAATCAAATTAAAAACAATAGAGAAATATACTAAACTACACATTTAAAAAAATATTAACAAGTTTATTGCAAAATATGCACATACATTAGGAATGCATGATATATAATGGCCACAATATCGGTATCGGCTGAAATATGTTCATTTTTAATGATATCATTATCGGCCTGATAAGAAAATTTGGTGATATATTAAAGCTGATAAATAATGCATTATTTCCTTCAGCTGAGACACTTCAGATGTTCACCATGATGGTTTTGAATTGCTTAAAAATATGATTGAAATCACTTCAAAAAGGAAAATACAGTTAAGTGCAACATGTACAACGCAAATCTGTTATATCGGCTACATAATATTATAATGAGAATATTATAATTGTGTGCTTAGGGACATGGATTTTAATGGTGAGACTTTTGTTTTTGTAATCAGGCTCTCAGAAATTATATAAAATTTTGATTTAGATTTATCGGCCAATATATCGGTTATCAGCTTTCAAATATAAAGATTATCGGTTATCGGTATCGATGCATCCCAAATACAATACAAATATTTAAATATTTTGAGATTGTAGAGAGACCGACTCGATTATAATTTGTGACGCTTCATGAGAGTGGGCGGAGCTAACAAGATGTTTGGCGCATTTTGCTTGTTTCGACTCTCTGATTGGTGGAATTTTCCACAGCATTATGTAGTTTTTCACCATGAATTCTGCTTTTAAACACGATTATTTTAAAACTAAGTTGAAATAATGTGGGCTGATGGCTTCAAGAGAAGCAAATACCATTGATTAAAAACCTTGTAGCTCACAGTAGGGCTGACTTTAAAAGTTTATAAGTTATCGTAAAAAAAAAAAAGCATTGCGAACAGCATAATCAAATAAAAACAATAGAGAAATATACTAAACTACACATTTAAAAAAATATTAACAAGTTTATTGCAAAATATGCACATACATTAGGAATGCATGATATATAATGGCCACAATATCGGTATCGGCTGAAATATGTTCATTTTTAATGATATCATTATCGGCCTGATAAGAAAATTTGGCTGATATATTAAAGCAGATAAATAATGCATTATTTCCTTCAGCTGAGACACTTCAGATGTTCACCATGATGGTTTTGAATTGCTTAAAAATATGATTGAAATCACTTCAAAAAGGAAAATATAGTTAAGTGCAACATGTACAACGCAAATCTGTTATATCGGCTACATAATATTATAATGAGAATATTATAATTGTGTGCTTAGGACATGGATTTTAATGGTGAGACTTTTGTTTTTGTAATCAGGCTCTCAGAAATTATATAAAAATTTGATTTTGATTTATCGGTCAATATATCGGTTATCGGCTTTCAAATATAAAGATTATCGGTTATCAGTATGGCCAAAATTTCATATCGGTGCATCCCTAACATACATACAAATATTTAAGTATTTTGAGATTGTAGAGAGACTTGATTACGTAATTTGCGTCCCTTTATGGTAGTGGGCGGATCTAACAAGATCTTTTTTGCTTGTTTCGACTCTCTGATTGGTGAATTCCGCTGTTAAACATGATTATTTTAAAACTAAGCTGAAATAATGTGCGCTGACGGCTTCAACAGAAGCAACTACAATCTATTAACAACCTGGAGCTCACATTAGGGCTGACTTTAACAGTTTATAAGTTATCGTTAATACAAAAAAGTACCTATGGAGAAAATGAATGCCGTTTTTAATTTTAAATTCACTCTATTACTCTATTATAGAAGATGATTTTTGCAGTGAATAGTAATATTATGGTATTTTTGGTACAAATCAGTTGGTAGCAACACAAATAACTTGCCTTCAAAGTTTAACGAGGACAGTCATGGGAAAGTGATCGACGGACAGAATTACAAATAATCACACAGATCCATCAGTGATTCTTCATGGTCAGTCAGCAGAACAGAAACACCCTGCGAAGCTGCAGTTCATGCCACTAACTAACCAACATCTGAACACAGCAGATCAGGGCTGGTCTCTTTGGCCCCGGGCTCCTCGCGTCGCATGGAAGGACGAGCATGTAACTGAGCAAACAGACTAAATAAACACTGTGTGCATGCTGTGTTCTCAATTAGCTGCAGAGTCACAATAATCATAAAGCCTACATATAGATGAATACACCCTAACAATAAATGGAACTTTGAAATAATCATCAAATAAATTATACTAATCATATCATATACTACGGTATTGACATTGTACTTCAAATATATGTTATTATCATGGCAGAAAACAACAAACATGCAAAAAATATTGCATTTCCATTGCATGTAAAAAAGGTATTACCATGGTACATTTCCACAAAAAGACACATGCATATGCTTCAAATCTCATGCAGAAATGTAAAAGGAATATTTTGTGAGAAACCTTCTGACGTTACTGTACTGCATTTCACCTTTGTCATTATAAACAGCCGTCTGTACCTGCAAACACAGAATGAAGTATGTGCTGTTGTATAATGAGATATTTTCAGAGTTTTGATTCTGGGTGTATATGTTTGTTTGGGTGACACCTTCATACTGAACATACTTGAGCTGATCGTTCTCAGGCCTTTTAAATACATTCCACACATTCAGACTAAAACACACACATGGCATGATGGTTTTTCCCTGTCGCCACTAACCGCCACTATTACAGTGCTTTACTACCCATCTATATGTCTGTCTGTTGATTAAATCCTTCCATGATTTCATCTGACAGCGCTTGACTAATAAGAGGTGGATATGTTATAATAGGAGGATTGATTCTCTATTGTGGATGTGACGGGAAACGGAATGTTACATTATAACAATGACACTTTCACCTCGGTATGAGTCACAGGGTTTTTTGATGGTCACCATGGCAACATCATAGAAGGATTAATAAATCGATGTCTGACATGATGCACAATAAAAGTTATGAGCGACTGGCACATGAAAGAATGCGTGTGAAGGCGGTTCACATACCCGAGCGTTTGTCTTCCTGACATCACATACAAAAGACAAACAAATAAAACAGCAGGACACATTCCTCACATCACACATCAGCTCCGTTCTCTTCCTGAGACACATTCTGACAGGTTTCTGCTAAGATCACAAACCTTGTCCAAATATTAAGGGATCTACAAGAAGCTGATGCGGCAAGTTTGAACTTCCACTCGATCTGCATTAACAGACAGTTTATTCACTGTAACACAAAGTTTCTGGATGTTTTGAAGATCCACATGCAGGTTTAGATCAGATGATCTATGAGCTCACATCAGTACCGATATGAGAGTTTGGACACATTACAATGATCAGAATATGGAATACAATATGGAAGATGGATGGATGGATGGATGGAACAAGAGATAGATAAAAACGATTGATAGAATGATAGAACAATAGGTAGAACGATGGATAGATCGATAGATAAAACAATAGAACGGACGATGGAATGAATGATAGAACAAACAATAGATAGATAAAACAATAGAACAAATGATAGAACGATAGAGAGCACAATAGATAGAACGACAGAACGAAAGAACGATAGATAGAATGATAGATAGAATGATAGATAGAACGATAGATAGAACGATAAATAGAACATAGAATGATAGAATAGATAAAACAATAGAACAAATGATAGAACGAATGATAGAATGGATGACAGATGATAGCACAATAGATAGAATGACAGAACGATAGATAGAATGATAGAAACGATAGATAGGATAGAACAATAGATATAGATATGATAGAACGGATGATAGATAGAACAATAGATAGAACGATAGATAGAATGATAGAACGATGGATAGAATGGATGACAGATTGATAGCACATAGATAGATGACAGAAAGATAGATAGAACGATAGAATGATAGAACAATAGATAAAACAATAGATATGATAGAACGGATGATAGATAGAACAGATAGAATGATAGAACGATGGATAGAACGATAGATAGAACTATGGATAGAACGATAAATAGAACAATAGAATGATAGAACAATAGATAAAACAATAGAACAAATGATAGAACGAATGATAGAATGGATGACAGATTGATAGCACAATAGATAGAATGACAGAAAGATAGATAGAACGATAGAATGATTGAATAATAGATAAAACAATAGATATGATAGAACAGATGATGGAACGGATGATAGATAGAACGATAGAACATAAAACAATAGAACGAACAATAGAAGGACGATAGAACGAACATTAGATAAAACAATAGAACGGACGATAGAATGAACTGATAGAACAATAGATAGAATAACAGAACAATAGAATGATAGAATAGAATGAACAGATAGAATGATAGATAAATAAAACAAACAAATGATCAATTAAAAGCAATTAATGCAATAGATGGATAATAGATAGATAGATCCATCCATCCATCCATCCATCCCTGGGAATCGAACCCATGATCAGCAATTTCACAACTATTAGAAATATAAATGAATTCCAAAGTCCGAATCACAGCAGCACAAATCACACACGTGGATATTAATGATTGGTCACGCTCTGATGAGTGCATTAATGAGTCAAACGCTGTAAATCATTGCGTAACGTCTCACTCTTCATGATCATTTCTCTGCTCAAGTCATGAACTCTCATCCAGAGATCAGTGAAGGAATCCACTGTGTGCATGTTTCAAACCCTGAACTTTCCCAAAAACGATACTTTCTCCATTCTAAAGATCTGCTTGTTGTTTCATATGAACTAATCTATATTAATCATAACAGCAGTGAGTCGGCAGGGCAAAAACACCCCTGCTAAAGCTGACCAACATTTTTCTTGCTTTCTCCAATTATCATGCCACAACAGAGCCGCTCCTGCCGCTATTGTTGAGCGAGTCTGTGAACACCCAACATCAATACTTCCTTCTAGTTCGGCTGGTTTGAGGACCGTCCTGGCAAATACCAGAGCGAGAAGTACTTTCACCTCTCGGGCGGATCACATTCCTCACGCTGGGAAAGCAATTAATGCAGAGTCACAGTCTACAAACGAGCCGCCGGTCTAATAAAGCGTTGTCACTCTGTTCTTTAATGATTACTGTCGCTCTGACAGGTGCTGCTCAACAGGTCTGATGTTGACACTTCACACAAACCATTTACAGGAGCTCACGTTACAGAGAACATGTAATCAATAATTATCAAAAATGACCTTAATGACCTTAAACACCCTATATAGAAAGTATACCATGGTACAATGATGGTATGAGAAGGTAATGCAATGACACTTTGATTTATAGCATAGTAGTGTATGATATTTACCATGAAAAAACAAAAAAATTACCATGGCACATGTTCAAAATGCTACTGCAATAGTATGGAAATAAAAAAATACCATGGCACATGTAATATATATGTATTACCATGGTACATATATAAAGATCACAGATCATAGCACAGGATCTATTAAATGAGCAGATGATTTTTGAATAGAATGAGGATTATTTTACACAAAACCGTTTTAAAAGTTATTAAACTTGTAACATCTGCAGCAACAACAGCTCACATTTCACTGCTATTGAAGTAACCATGAGAAACGATAAAGATCTTTACCTCACACACACTTTGACCTCCTGATACACACAAACACACACTGTTCTGTCGGAGATGATCAATAAGCGATATTTAAATGAAGTAAAGTGAATTTACCTTTCAATCTGGATCAGGGACTGTCTCCTCTCGTGTCGCTCAGGTGTGTTTGTTCTTGCTGGAAGTGCACGGTGACTTTCACACCTGGGCGGGTCACCTATTGTGGGCGTGGTCAGAGACACACCCGTGCGCGCGCGCGAGCCACGCCCCCTTCGGCTGCATTGAGAAATAATGCCCATCCACAGCAGGAGGGTTTACTGTGGTAAATCTGCTTTACACAACAGCGGATGTGTTTTCTCGCCATATTTGGGAATCTTCGTGGGCTCGTTTAATCCCAAAGAATTTAAGGAATTCTGAATGAGTTCTAGAGCCAGATCTATTTATATTCGTTTATATCCGGTCCTTCAGGCTCCAATAAGATACTGACCACACAATATTATGAATATAATGAGGAAATGGCAGAAATAAATAGAAAGAATAAATGAATGAAGGCAAGAACAGAACTGTCATATAAAAATAAATAAATAAGTTAATAGGTAAATAAATAAATTCCAATTAATATAAAAATAAGTTTATCTGTGCTAGGAAAACAAAACCAGAATTTTACACATAATAATAATAATAATAATAATAATAATAATATATTGGTATGAACCACTGTCCTTAAAACAATAAATTATGTAGGCCTAATAAATGGTCAAAAATAAACACATAGATAGATAGATAGATTTACCATGTAGGCTAATTGATCAATGCATTTTTGTTCAAAATCACATACCAATATTCCTCAGGTCCTGCATTTGAAGTTATTGTTTGGTCTGTAATATAGTCGAAGATTATCGATATAAAAAGACGGTTTACTCTTATTAGTTATAAACGGGAGAAACTGCAACGCGCAAAATGGCGCAATACTTCCCGCCTTGCAAGTAAAAGAGCCAATCGCTGATTGATAAAGTCAATGCGTCACTGCAGCTGCCGTTAGAAGCTCCGGGAGTGCGCATGCGCTCGTCTAGCCTGAAAAAATACGCCTTTTAGCGCTATTTGAGCATAAGAAACAACATTTATGGGACAGTTCATGTCAGATTTTGTTGCTGATTTGAAATATGTTATTTAATTGTGAGTTCGCCGAACGGTTTTTGAGATTTCAGGATTCTCCATTCATATAGATAGGACTTGGATACCCGAAATGGCTGCCCGGAGGCGTTGCAAATATGGGCGCCGAGTGAACAGACATTTCTTGAAAAGGACTTTACTATTGCGTTTCAGTTCGTTTTCTATGACCTTCCCTCGCTAACTTTTTTTTAAGTTCCTTTTTTTTATTATTATTATATTGAATAAATCATAATCTTCCCTCGCTAACTTCCCTCAGTCTCGTTGACTCGAATGTACATTGCTTCCGTTGCACGAGTGCCCACTACTGGCGGAACCCTTGCATTCGGCTGAATTGGAACGTCCTAAGCCCTTGATCACTTGTAATCTGCTATGGAGTTTATTATTATTTTTTTCCCTTACAAAATTGTTTAATGCAGCATTCTATGTGTGTTTTAAATATCAAAATAATAATAATAAATATATCATAGAGTTGTTTGTGGTGGGGTAAATTAAACACAATATGCGGTGACGTCACAATCGTGTTACATTGTGGTATATGGAGCTGCCTGAAGTGTACATGTGAAGTAGACTCACTCCCTCGGTCAAAATAGGAACCCTCTCATTTGGTACAATATAATATTAGAGGTTAAAATTAACAACAGAGGTAGGCCTGTTAGATTCAACTTCTATTTATTTTCAGATAATTACACTCAAATAAAAACTGAAATGTTTGTATAGCTACTACAACTCATAATAAGGTTGTTTTCATAAACACTTGTTATATAATTACCAGTATAAACTCCTCTAGTGTTTTTTATTATAGCTAACTAACAACTGTGAACATTGGATATCTTTCATGAGGTAAATGCAACATTAATTGAAAGATTGTTCTGAAGTTGATTTATTGACGTCTTTCCACAGGTGAAACACAGATTGAGTGATTACTTGAGACATGATACGGATTTCGTTAAGTTGTATTGTATCTTTCAACATACCTTTTGATGTTAATGCATGTTTTTTGTGCTATAATTTGTATTAAAGTGGAAGAAAACGCTTGCGCTGCCGCTTGACCTGAGGCGATCTGTCACGCCACATTTAAGAGCATCAAAACGCCATTTATTGTTTGAATTTCATGATAAATGGACAGAATTTGAAAGATGAGACTTTGTTTCTTATCAGAAGTAACAAAACTGGTGGCAGGGATTCCCCCGAGGGGAAGTGCTTAGGGAAATTTGCGAGTGTGTGTCTAAAACTGGAGTGGAACACAGCCAAGTACAGGGGTGTCCATCCCTGGTCCTGGAGGGCTAACACCCTGCAGATTTCAGCTCCAACCCGAATCAAACACACCTCAACCAGCTAATCATGGTGTTCAGGGCTGTTTGATAATTACAGAGAGGTGTGTTGGAGCTGGATTGGAATTGAAATCTGCAGGATGGTAGCCCTGGTAGCCCTCCAGGAGCAGAACGGTAGCCCTCCAGGAGCAGGGTTGAACACCCCTGGTCTAGTAGAAATGTTAGCACGTGTTAAAGAAGAAAATAAACATCTCACAAGTAAACATGTTTGTTAATGATGTATCAGTGCTGACAGAATGATCTTTGATACATCCTGCCACTCACACACAAGCCATCCGACAGTAGAATCAGTGAGAATCAGTCATTCTGTCATTCTTGTACGGCAGCCGTGACCCTGACCCCGTCAAACCTTCAGCGTTTCTGCCACACCCACAATTCCACAGACGTTCCCTGAGCCCGTTACAACACACTTGAGCCAAGGCCTTTTGCTTCTGCATTACTCACACCACACGCAGGTGTGTGTCTCAGACGTGCCACAGCGGGGAGTGTAATCCCAGCATGCCTTTTGCCAACATGCTGAATCAGGATGGAAAAAGTGAATGAAACCTGTTGTGGATTTAGTGCCTCTGTTTTACCCTCTCTTTCACTTAAAGGGATGTCGTCATTTACTCATCCTCATCATGTTGCAAACACATTTCAGTTATGTGGAACACAAATTAAGATGTTTAGGAGATTATGAGCTCTCAAAAGAACACGAAAGCACCATGAAAAGTATAAAACTATAAAAAAAATCAGTGGTATTTATGGTAAAAACCGGCAGCTGTGGTTGTCAGCACTGCCAAAGTTTTACAGCAAAATAAATCATGCATATTACATTAACTGAAATATAATGTTAATATTCCAGTTTACTAAAATCGTTTTTCTACCGACATAATATACAGACAACAACAAATAGCCTTTCCACAAGCCGAGGAAAATACTACTACAGACTGTTTCAACGGACGAGCCAATGCGCATGTGCAGTCGTAAGCGCAAGTATTGGTGCGTTCACACCAGACGCGAATGAAGCGTTAAGCGCGAGTGATTTACATGTTAAGTCAATGCAAAGACGCGATAGACATTTGCAGCACGAATGGCGCAGCGTTTGACGCGCGTAACATGATTCGCGTGAATTTAAAAATCTGAACTTTGACGAATATTCGTGCCGCGTTAACCAATCAAGAGCAGTAATAAACATGAAAGTAACAGAATTCAAAAGTATTTAAATATAAAGAATTTAAATGTAAAGAATTTAAATATAAAGGCCAAACTACAGACTTTTTATTTTATTTTTTTGGCTAAGAAAAATAAAGTTTTTGTTTCTGATAATACTAAAAAAGGGATACTCCACCCAAAAATGAAAATACTTTCAAATGATGATTTTTGGAAAATAATTTATCTCTGTGAGTGCACGTGTAAGGTTGACACTTCAAAAACCACACAGAGTAAAAAACAACAGTAGTCAACATGACCCTAGTTGAAGTGAAACAATAGGTGTGTGTTAGAAAAATACTAATATTTTAAAGTCTGTGCTTCCAAATGACTCCTCAAGCTTTAAAACAAACATAACAAATTACAACATGTTGACTTTGAGCCCATATTGGACAGTTGGCAAATCTGTAGTGTAACAAATTTAACATAACACACCTATTGTTTCACTTCAGAAGACATTGATTCGTCAACTGAGGTCATGTGGATTACCATCATGTTCACTTTGGTTTTTGACCTTCTTGCGTGAACACACAGAGATGGATTATTTTTCTTAATATCTCTGTTTGTATTCCACAGAAAAAGAGAATGTCATAATCAACTGGAACAGCTTGAGGGTAAGTAAATGATGAGATCATATCTGTTTTTGGGTGGATTATCCCTTTGAGTTAAGTTAGCTTAAATTAATGTGCCTTTGTGATATTCCACTATCCCTTCATTTCTAAAAGTGAAAATGCAATGCAGAAGTGTAAAGAAAGGCTAATTCGACCTCTCCTCATCATTAGTTTCTTTACTGTACTGTCCAAAAATATGCCCATTAAATATCTTTAAAATCCACTAAACCTGTAATTGTTTTAGTTCCAGTGTAAACAAAAATATCAGGAAATCCTAAACTAGTTAGAAGACAAAGTGCATGCCCTCTGTACCTGTTCAGTTATTGTGTTTTGTGTTTTGTAGGAGTACAGTGGTAGAGACAGAAGAAGTGCCCTTGACAAGGAAACCATGGCAGTTGTATATACAGTAAGTCAATACTTGGTGAAAGGAAAATTTACTAGAAACATTTAGTTAAAAAAATGACTGATTTTTGTCTCGCAGTCAAGAAGAGATTTCCAAATGTGTCCAAAGAGGCTTTGAAGATTTGAACTGGGGAAACTGATACTTCTGGAAAGCAAAAAAGTTATATTTGTTTGAATATATTGTAATAATGTATATTTTTTGAACATTGTAAAGTATGTTCCTTGCTGATTTTTATTCAAATGTTCACGTGTTTTAGACAACAAATAAAAGTTTTTCAAATGTCACATGTGAATGTATTTTCTTGGGTTGAAATATATGTAGGGCAAAATATAATGCTTTTGTAAGATATATTTTGAAAAGATATTTTTTTAAAATATACAAAAAATTTTTTTAGAAAATATATCTATGTAAATATATTTGAAAATATATTTTTGCGAATATATTTTTTTGGTAATTTTTTGTACATTTTGAAATATATTTAAAAATATATTTGAAAATATATTTTTTTACCATATGGGTCAGAAATAATCTACTGTAGAGGGACTCTGTTGTTATTGATTCTTTGTGGAAGTCTAGCGGAAGTTAAGTTTGGGCCACAATACAAAACACCAACATGACACTAAAATAATGAATAAACGTTCATTTAACAACATAAGATCATAAAACTTTTATGTACATAAAACAACTAGGAAGAAATTCTGGAAATGTCAATTTACAATTTTTCACTGTAAATAAGATGGCCAGAACCAGTTTGTTGGTAAGACTTTTTGTTAAAAACATTAGTGTTTGTTAACATTAGTCAAGTATATTAGTGAACATGATCTAACAATGAACAATATTTCTACAGTATAGTATTAATCTTAGTTATCGTTATTATTAAAATCAAAAGTTGAATGTTAAGTTTTGTTAATGATCTAACATGAACATTTAATAAATGCTGTAATAAATGTATTGCTCTTTGTTAATGTTAATGCATTAATGTTAACAAATAAGACCTTATTGTAAAGTGTTAAAGTTTTGTTGATATTGCGTCACAAAACAAGAAGCACACGGTAAAATCAAAACAACAGCTAGTCATAAAGCATGAATCTGCTTCTTATATAAATGATCATGAAATCACACACACGTTGATCAGGTGTGTGTGTGTGTGTATTTTATGTGCATCATGTTCTTTAGGAGTTCCAGGGTGGATCTGAGGGTACAGACAGACAGTTTGATCCTGTCGGAGAGACGGCCAGTCAGACGCATGCTGACGTCGCTGATGGGAATGATGATGATGTCATCACACAGATTCCAGCCTCGAGCAATGGATGCACCTAAAACCCATACTTCAGCGCTCAAACACGCATGTGACATCATGTATGGGACACGTCCCAGTTTGGGCGTTTCATTTACATACTTTAACAAGGTAAACATTCTTGCAATTCGAAATATTTAAATGTATCAAACTCTTTATGTGCGTTTCTGTACATTGTAAAGATCAATAAAAGGAACTAAAACATGTTTATCAGTTTGAAATATTAAGGTGTTTTAAAGAAGAAAACCTTTTAATTAGGCCTAATTATTTATTATTTTATGCGCTTAAATCAGTGGAGAGAGACTATTTTCTGAAAACATATTCTTCTATTAACTTCTATTTAATTGAGAAGAAAAATTGTGTAAGATAATACTGGAATCAGTATTATCTTACACAATTTTTCTTCTCAATTAAATATATCTTTTTTTTAATGTTTAGACATTGTTACTATAAAACAATACTAAATAATAGGATATGTACAGTATATATATATATATATATATATATATATTTGTAGTCTGAAATATTTTTTATTAGACTCAATGTGTGCTTGTTTTATACTAAAAAGCTTGAATTTAAGTAAAAAATTATGCAAATTTCAGTATAACATCAAAAGTATTACGTTGCAATTAGAGATGCACCGATACTACATTTCTCCGCTGATAACGATAGTCAATTATTGATATCTGTCGATGCAAATACAGATAGTTTGATTTTCTTAAGGGAAAAAAATCTCTAAAACAATAATTCTGTAAACTATACAGGGAACCCTCTCATTTGGTACAATATAATATTAGAGGTTAAAATTAACGAGAGGTACGCCTATTCTATTTATTTTCAGATAATTACACTCAAATAAAAACATATATAGCTACTAAAACTCATAATAAGGTTGTTTTCATAAACACTTGTTTAACACATATATAATTAACAGTATAAACTCCTCTAGTGTTTTTTATTATAGCAAACTAACGAACTGTGAACATTGGATATCTTTCCTGAGGTAAATGCAACATTAATTGAAATATTGTTCTGAAGCTGATTTATTTACTTTGAATTGCATTAACTTGTTTAGAAAAGTGCTATATAAATAAAATTTGCTTGCTTGCTTATTGACGTCTTTCCGCAGGTGAAACACACATTGAGTGATTACTTGAGACATGATACGGATTTCGCTAAGTTGTATCTTTCAACATACCTTTTGATGTTCATGCATGTTTTTCGTGCTATAATTTGTATTAAAGTGGAAGAAAACGCTTGCGCTGCCGCTTGACCTGAGGCGATCTGTCACGCCACATTTAAGAGCGTCAAAACGCCATTTATTGTTTGAATTTCATGATAAAATGGACAGAATTTTAAAGATGAGACTTTGTTTCTTATCAGAAGTAACAAAACACAAAGTTCTTTGCGATTATTGGATGGGAAGTGTGCTACAATTAATGTTTGGTGTAGGGAAAAACCTGGATCTGGCAACCCTGGCCTGAACTATGCATGATTCATAGGGTCAAAAAGAGCCTGCTTTTATGTAACTATTTTTTGACTGTTAATGTGTTATTGTTGCGTCAACTTCACTAAATTCAACACAATAGAGCTTTTCTTCACGCACAGTATGAGTTTCAGTCTTACACGTTTTTTCCGCCCCCTTTTGTTTTGATTAACAGGATATAATCAATGGGCCGATGGCTGAAAATAATAGCTTTATCAGCTGATACCAATTATTGGCCGATACATCAGTGCATCTCTAGATGCAGTACATTTAAATGGTTTGTATTCTATTTAGTCTGGATTTAAATGTCTTTAAAGAAGAAAACCATGAATGACAAGTCTTTTAAAAGATGTTTGCAATTCTTAAATATTCCTGATGATATTATGATAGTTCTTTGGTTAATTTATGTAACTAAACCAGTTTTGGCTGAATTTGTTATCTAAAATGTATACTTAAAACAAACAAACTAAACAAACCAGGAGTTCTGAAAACGGTAGGTCATAAAAATGGCACATTTATTGCTACAGACGGTCATGTACATGAAATCATTACAGGATGAGAACAAACAGGTGAAGATGGAGGATGAACTTTAGAGAAAACGACACTCTTGCACAAAACCTGCTCAGACGCTGTCTGAAATAACAATTACAACATAAAACAAACAAATAAAAAAATAAATCAGAAAAAAAATGAACACACACACACACACACACACACACACATTTGACAGGACATGTAAAGGCCCGTTCACACCAAGAACGATAACTATAAAGAAAACAATAAAGATATAGTTCTAAAAATTGATCAAAGTTCACAACTATAATGATAAAAACACAGAGGAACTATATCACTGAAATCACTTTCAGAATGATTTCATTTCCAGCTGATGAACGATAAAAACATTGACAGCCAATCAGAAAAGACCGTGAGTATTTAAAGCGACAGACGACAAAAACGGCTGTAATATTTATCGTTTTTGTGAACGGGCCTTTAGTGTGAGTTTTGAATCACTGCTTCGTTTCTCTCGTCAAACACATCAACTCATCCTTCGTCTCGAAATCAACACTTTAAATAGCAAAATAAAGTAAACTTTTACTCTGAATGATTCCAAAAAATCTACAAAGTGGAACAGTCTCGATTCAGACGTGTGCACCGTTGGTGTAGTTTTCTCTTATTTTGTCAACATCACTGGTATAAAAGGATCGCAAACTGTAAAATATACGCCAAATATAGTTTGATTTGAAATGTACTTGACATTTTTCTTTAGAATAGGCTGCACTCGTCTATTTCATAGCAAAAATGCACTAGACAAAAGAAGCTTTATAACAAAAATCCAGGCACTGGTACACGGTGATTCTCTGATGGTCACGATTTTTCACTTAGTTGCATCACAAGTAACAAGAATAAAAAGGCCACGGTTCATAAATAATCACCATTACGTCTATAAACATGTTTAAACCACTGCACAAGCTCGACGGCAAAGAAACACAGAAACCGGCTTGACTTATTGATTTTTCATTCCTCCTGTATCGCTGTGTTGTGCTTGGACATGCTCACAATTATGAAGCTCTTAAATCTGGGATTACATTTGTCATCTCGATTTGACTTTTTCTTTGACCTCATTCCAGTTTTTTTCTCACATTATATGATGTGAAAGTTAACCGTCAAAAACGAACTCATGTGGAAGACTAGTTATGTAGGGTTTGCATATTCAGTAGACCTGTTTTCAGAGAATATCCCTTGCATTTTCTTTCTTAAAATTTGTATGCATAAATTAACTATTTGCCAATATAAGAAAAAATTAACCATTCAAGTTATGCAATTTAGCTTCTCAAGTAAATGCATCTTGTTTTAAAGGTGAAGCATGTCAAAAGGACACAAATAATGACTGTTTTCGAACAAGTTTCCAATGGACAGGTAGTAGTCTAACCCCAAATGTAAATTTTAAACATTTTTTTTTTACCTGAAAACATGACAGAAACACTGATTATATGCAGTGCAACCCTTCATTGTTGGCTTGTGTGTGTTAAAGTTGGATTGACCCAATTCACTGATGTGAAAATGTCAGCGAGCTTCATCTGGCAGTGGATATCGGGGATGATTTGAGCGACTCTCTTTATTGAAATCACACTCAAGTGACAGAAAGAAAACGCTTCCCCCCCATGACACGAAGCACAAAGCGCAGACGCGTCGAGCCGCTGAGCACGACCAACGCGTTGAGAAATCAGCAAAGACCAGTTGTACGTTGCTGTTTGCGTCAAATAATCTTTATCTCACAATCCTCCATGTGAGGAGCACTTAAATAAACAGAGATGACACTGCCCAGGGTTGCTTTCTGAGGATGGAAAAGATCGCTTACAGTTCAGTTCTGCATTTGACTAAAAAAAAATCAGTTCATAAAAGCAAGAACAAGTATGTACATTATGAACAACCAAGAGGAAAACATCATCTTTTCCACTGCAATCATAGTAATTCAATTGGCTACAACAACATGATGTGGCACAAGGAGAGAATTAGTCAAACATCTTTAGCACTGGCAAAATACAACTTCAGATGTTCAAAATTTACTGAAGGACAAGAACACTAGCATGTCTGAAGCAATGCAAAAGTACAGATGTACCACACTTGTCAATACTAGGCTTTTGCTGGAGTGTCTTTTTGAACCTGAAAAATAAAGTAGAAAAACTGACATTGTGCATGTTGCGAAAAGGCTTAATCTTTAATATGAAAGTATTTGAATCGAAGTAAATTTGCCATGCATTTACAGTTTTAACAATAACCTAATAAACTTAATGCAATGCATATTTGTCAAATATTTGCATACATTTCATTTGATTTAAATCATCTAAATGCATTTAATCAAATTGCTTAGAATCAGTATCTACTAAAAATTATCTAGTTAAAGGGGTCAGGCCTATATGTAAGAATGTTCATGCATTAATCGCTTTTTATAGCCATTGCGGTAACAGCTTGTAAGTAAACTTAAAAAACGAGACCTTCCCCGACTTCCTATAGGTTGTCTGTGAACGCCTGATGACTTTTTTTTTATGTAAAAAAACTCGGGACGTTTTTTGCCGGGAATATCAAAACATTGTGATGTTTATGTGCGCTAATAATGCCGGAAGAGCTATTCTTGTACTGTAATCCCAATGTGTCATGCAAAGAAAAGGGATTAATTCAAACTATAGTCTCATATAGCCAGATCTATATAGTCTAAAATATACTTTATGAACTATCATAAGTGTAATTTTAATTACCTCATCTGTCGACATGACGGCGGTGAGTTGCAGAGCTCGCGCAAACATATCCACGTCGTTACGATCACATGCTTTCTGAACTGCTGTTTCGACGCTGTATTTTTTTGTTGTTTCGTTATTGAGAGGAAAGCGCAGCAATATTTACATTTTCATCTAAATGTTGCTCTCAGCGTGCATGGCGTCGGCATCCAAGATCAAATCCTGAAATCTCAAAAACTGGTCGGCAAACTCACAATTAAATCAGCAACAAAATCTGACATGAACTGTCCCATAAATGTTGTTTCTTATGCTCAAATAGTGTATTTTTCAGGCTAGACGAGCCAATGCACATGTGCAGTCCCTGAGCTTCTAACAGCAGCTGCAGTGACGCAATGACTTTATCAATCAGCGATTGGCTCTTTTACTTGCAAGGCGGGAAGTATTCCGCATGTTGCGCGTTGCAGTTTCTGCACGAGTATATGGGGGCATTGCGTTCAGTTTCTTGTGCACGAGCAGTAGGTTCACTTCACAGCCAAAGGTGTCGCTAATAACAAGGGTTTCTGAATTCTTCATATAGCCCGTTAATATATAAAATGTGGCTAGCTGTGGAACAAGCGATATTGAGTTAGTTAAAATGTATGAGATTGAAACATTGGATTTAGTGATAAAAATATAAACACATTCATTTTATTAGTACTGTTACAGAAATCTGACTTGTTTCATTTATGCTTGACAGACAAATATGCATTGCATTACGTTGTTTGTTTGTTAAAACGGCATGGAAATTTTATATGCAATTCATATAGATCAATCTTAAATTTAGGCCCAAGTATTTTTTGAGCGTGAGGGCCGGTGGCAAATGCGCAGCACATCCGAGTCGTCGTTTTAAAGTCGAGTCGATTCTTTCAGCGATGTGTCACAAGTCTCTTTACAAAAAGTGATAACGGAAATTAAGGTCTGATTGTTGACACACGTAAACGCTAATCAATCACGTCTTGACCAGGCCACATGATCAACGGCAGGGAACGGCAGTAAACAAACGTCGTCAACCCTGCTCGTGACTTCTATTTACACAGAAAATACTGAATTAAAAATGACAATGTCATGATGAAAGAGGATGAGAGAATTATCATATAGCTTTGATTCCCGACCCCCACCACCCACCTTTAGAAAAGAAAAAAATGTTCCCAGAAATATAAACATAATCTTTTTTTTTTTTTTGCTTTTGTTCTCACTACATTTTCAATGTGACACATTTCAACACACAATGAATTATTTTTTTCCAAAAAAAAAAAAAAAAAAGAAAGAAAAAAACTGATACAACGCATTTCTAAACACAAAATAACAACAGCCTACATGTAAAAATATAACTTTTACATACACAATTTCAAAATAATGGTAAGTTTGCATTTGTTGCATACAATTTACAAATGTCCGTGTTTCCCTTGCCGGCCGCAGCTTTAGCGGGAGCGGACGACACTTCGGTCCCGCGGAGGCGCCGTTAGGATCGCGCCGACATTTTGAAAAATATCACAACAGAGTCACGTGTCTCGGAGCGGATACCGGACGTCTCCAGAAAGAAAGAAACATCAATCCTCGTGAACTCTCCTTTCCGTCGGACTCTCCTTTGTTTATATACTGTATATATTTCTACATTTATATATAGCGATTTTCTAATAGACTTTTTTGTCCACTTTCAGTGCCTCCCGTTGATTGCGTCGATAAAACCACCGCCGATCCTCACGGATCACCCGCGGCTTCGTAATCATATTTTTTCCTTTTTTTGACAGAGAAACCAGTACAGACAAAGAATAGAGAGATAAAAAAAGAAGAAAAGCCATTTTACACGTACAACCACACATTTGTACTGAGGACTACAGCGGCTCAACAACAAGCCAGTATTCATAAAAGCGGATATCTATAATACAATGCTCAATAACGACGTGACAGGTGGGCGGGGCTGTGGGTGGAGCCACGAGGGGGTGGACACACCTTCTAATTACATATAGCCATACAGTACATTAAATACAGTTTATCCAAAAAAATACTTTTTTTACCTTTTTACTTTTTTTTTTTTAAATCCCAGGCCGTAAAACGCCTGACTGCATAGACCTAATGACTAACGTTTTCCTAAGCTTGCATCCTAGAAAGTTCTGATAATGTTCTCCTCCAGTTGGTGTGATGATATGAGCTCTAAAAGGCACATTGGTTGAAGTTTAGTCATGTTAAAATTGCATCTTCGGGGTCCGGGAGGGCTCGAGGAGAGGAGATGGCTAGAGAACGAACAAAAAAACGGAGAGAAATGACCTGCTGCGGCTAATAAAGCGCGTCTGCTCTTAACCTCTGAAGTGACCGCGAGGTCTTTAAGAGCAAAGCTGCGTTCGCTGACAGACGGGCGTTCGTAAAATGCGCCCGAACCGGTGAAGGAACGGCCTCTAAACCTTCTCTGTCGGGGTCTGCTGGTTTCAAAACAGTTTGACGTCCCTGTCAGCTTCTCGAAAAGAACTAAAATAACATTATTGCAAACGGTTTTGTGAAATTCTACAGCCTAATTCCGTCGAATGCGTTTGATTGACAGCCCCTCTCGTCCCGATTCTGATTCGGAATTTCAGAATTCTGTTCTTCCACGAGGAGTTCCGTGAGGCACAGCTACAAAAGTTCCACAGTGTGGACAGGATTGCCATTGAAATCAGAGGGCTGGTCTCGACACCTCCAAACGTCTGTACAACTCCATGATATGTTTGAAGAATCCTCCGTCTGCACCTTTCAAATCTTGTGAGTGTGTGTGTGTGTGTGTGTGTGTACATAAAAACGTCTTCTTTTTGAACAGGGAATGCTCGGAGGAAGATATGGACAGCCATCCCACGTGACTCATTTACAGTATATATATCCTCAGATGGCGCGTGACGCAGTCGGGAACAGGAACACATAGAAGTTGGTCGGTCAGATGGAAGTTTGATTGATTCACTGATTGTTTGACTGACGTTCAGGGCAGAAATGACTCTGTCAAAGGAAGTGATCGCTCATCATTTTGATGAATTCTGGCAGCTTTGACCTGAAAGACGGACGGACAGAGAGAGAAGGGGAAGTTAACATATAGTAGGCTACATATACATATATTCATATGGTAAAGTATCGCAAACACACTAGAAAAATGATGGAAAAAATATGAGATGGGAGGCATGTTTTCACGTCCTCTCACAAATGTTTCTCGGGGCAGTGCAAAACATTTGCGAGAGAACGCAAAATCGTTCTCAATCTTTTCCATCACCATGTGTCCCTTTAGGGGCTCCGTAGATTTTCATTCTTAAAGGATTAGTTCACTTTCAAATAAAATCTTCCTGATAATCCTGGAATGTTTTCATCAAAAACCTTCATTTCTTTTCCACTGAAGAAAGAAAGACATGAACATCTTGGATGACATGGAGGAGAGTAAATTATCAGGAAATTTGAATTTGAAAGTGAACTAATCCTTTAATCATTGTGTAATGGAAAAAAAAACCTCATGCAAAAAACATAAAAGTAATAGAAGTATTCTCATTAATATAAGGCAGTAATGAAAATGATACTTTATGGACACAAGGATTTCTTGTATTAAAAGCAGCAAAATTTAAATGCAATACAAGAAATGTTTACCTAAATACTGTTATTTTAAAAATCCCTAGTAAATGTGTGTTGACCTGAGGTTCAATATAAAAAGTGAATCTCTTTCTAGTGATGCATTAAATCCAGCTACAGATTCTACAAAGTTTAATGATATTATACATTATCTTTCAGAGCTCGAGTACCCGCTGAGAACAGCTTCATCTCGGCCAGTGCTTCAGGGATTTGCTGCTGGCTCTTATAGTGGTTAAACAGGAGATATAATTTGTTTTGGGTACATAAAACAGGCAATCTTTGGTCTTATTAATCTATTACTTGTTCCTGAGCAAATCGAATTGGGCTATGTTAAAATTAATAACTTAATATTAAGGCTATATTTAATGTACATCCTGTAGAGCACTGCTTTTGCACGTTTGACTGAATTGTACAGTTGTGTTTATTTCCTATTGTCATTTATAATGGCTAATGTTGTTAATTAATTAATTTAAATATCGTTGTTCAATTTAAATGGGATATAACATTAATTTTATGGACATCGACCTGAAGAATGAATGTTATCCACCTTATTCCTACGCCCCATGACGCTTTGCGTGAATTATGGGTGTAACTTCTGTTGAGCTGTAAACAGTCAGTGAAAGATTCGCTCTATGAACGCAATAATGCGCTTTTTTAAAAAACTGGGTACAATGAGATGACATTATTCTACTCACCCTTCAACCAACGAACATTAAAAGGACATTAAAAGTGTAAAAGCATCAACAAGGTACTTTCAACAGACCATGAAAAAGCGTGATTCTTTCCACAGCAATAACAGACGGGGTTGAACATAACTATAGTGATATATATCTGTATTATGTAATATATGTTCCTTAATTAAAAATGTTCATGAACTTCAGCATTGCGTGATACTATTTCAAGTGATTTCATCATTTTTACAGATAATAAATTGTATTTACCCGTGAAAACAAACCTGGAAAGAGGATTTGAGGAGATTCTTTGTGCATTCCAGTGAATTATTAATCGTAAATTATATCAGGAGAACACACCACACAGTATATGTTGTCCTTTTTCATACTATTACAGCAGTATGCAAAGAGACAAAAGAAAATAATCGGGAGGATAGAAAGCATCTGCTGAAAAGAGCTCTTGTCATAGATATTGTTATAATGTTACGTTAAAATACCAAGCGTTACGTAATTCTCATGTTGTCTGAAAATAAATCATGAAAGAAACATTGACAGCTCATTCAGTCAAACTGACGGATAAGATTTATAGGGAAACCTTATGATTTGAAACGATTCGTTTCAGACTTTTTGAATGGAAGTTCCCAAACTGGAAGTGCAGCCCATAATTCGAAACGCAGTAAACTAGTCTGGAATAAGGTGGATATCAGACAGGTAATGCTCTCTCTCTCTCTCTCAATACTGTACAAAATACAATGAGTTTCAATGGAGGGACTCAACATCAGTTCATCACTAGTTTTAAAGTGACGTTTTAGAATTTGTAACGGAGCCACGCTGTTATTACCTACGACCGAATCACAGCCGTGCTGATATACAGCCATATCACACAGCTACTGATATATATAACACTAAAGAATGATATAATATCATGCAAAACAACTTATTGGTCCTAATAATAGGTTTCATATTCTAAATACAAAATATAATTTCTTTGTTCTTTTTTTTCTGTTGATTTTTGAATAAAATACGACCTGTGAAGACACAAAGATTTTTCAAAGATTTAAATAAAACAAAGATTAATAAAGTACAGTAGTGGCCTAAAGTGACCCTACAAGTTCAATTAAACCATGAAAATATGAGAAAAATATTATATATACACTGCCCTCCAAAAGTTTGGACACACCCTGCAAAGTGTGGTTTTGGACGATATCAGCATAAATCCTGATCATTTTTTGGTGCAAATACACAGTAACTTGACATTATCATTGAAGACCAGCAATAATAATTTTCATTTTGATTACATAATAATGGCAATATAAACATGTCAAAGTCAGACATGCCCCTTTGCCAGCTGTGATGCTGGTTACTGGATTAAACTTGGTCCAGGTTTGTAAAAGATTTTTGGGTCAGCACACCTTAATAGCTTCAACAATTGATTGCCAATTAAGTTTAGAATACATGAACCAATCAGAACCCAGTTTAGGTCAGATAGCTGCTAATGCTGGACATTTTGATGAATCAAAAATTGAAGTTTTTTCTATGTATAAACTGTTTATGTAATAAAATATGTTTTCGTAGTTTGTGTTGTTCCTTATCAGTGCAAAATTATCACAAATTAAAAAGGATTCATGCCAATATTGTCCAAAACCCCACTTTTCTGGGGCGTTTCCAAACTTTTGGAGGGCAGTGTGTATATATATTAAATATGAAGGAAGAACAAAAGTTGGTTTAGGTATTTAACAAAATTATGTGACAAAAAAGAGGCAAACTACAGCTACAGATTTTATTTTACTATGCAAAAAATAAGTGCATAGAAAAACAATAAGTTATTAATATTTCATTGGTTTGCATAGTTTCTCTGTAAATTATGTCAGCACAATTTGTCATGTTTCATCGCGTTATCATCACAACATTTCACATTTAATTCAGTGTTTTTTGCTATTTGCAATTAATTTACTAGCAATTTCTGAGTGAAACTTGTTTCTACACCGTTTTTTCCTTTCCATGTATGCCTCTAAAAATGTGATCTTTAAAAATATCTTTGTACTTTCGGAGAATGTTTTTCGTCTATCATAAATTATGCAAATGAACGAGAGGATGAATGAACCGGGTTTAATTCGCACCTTCATTTGTACCTTAATTATAAGTTGTAAACTCATTAACAGCACATTACAGTCATTTACACGGGGAACACGACCTTTGGAACCGCATGTATCTGTTCACACCCATAATGCAATGTGAACATTGCACTTTTCAGCTTTATACACACACAAGTATTACAAAAACCCAAACAAACAAACAAACAATGTGAAGAATAAAACATATAAACTTCTGAATGAAATGGTCAGTGATATTGTGTACATGTACCTTTAAATGTTCAAATGTGCATTGTGTACAAACATCTTTGGCTTTATTAATTGAATATATATTGTGAATTAATAATAGTTAGTATAGTAAAGTCTATATAGTTTGAAATCAAAATCTATATGTACACATTATAACCCACACATACGGCCAATCTGTTGTTAAAATGCGCCCATTTTTACACTTTTAGAGGTTATGAGGTTTTGTTTTTGTTGCCACACAGAAAACCAGTCCGTTAAGTTAAAGTGGCATGTGACCAATCAGGGGAAATCCAAACGTTCTGCATCACATAATTCTGTTTATTGTGCCAAAATTGAGAAAAAACAAGTGATTGCAGATAGTGTTAGTAGTGAACAAGCTTGGTTTAGCCGAATTGAGATTTTGGTTTGGGTTAAAGGCACATCATGGGACATGTACAACAGCAGATTAGTGTAGAGTGAAATATTCTGACCATTTACGGGGAGTGTGGCTCTTTACATTTGTCCCATGGGATTGGACGCCTCGCCCATGCCGTGGTGGGAACCGGCCAATGAGAGAGGAGGGCCGTCCGACGACACCTTCTCTTCTTCTCGTCTCTTCAGACACGCCGCCTTTGGATTCAGATTCCGCTCTGGAACGGGAACAAACACAGAGTCACTCGAGTGCACATGCTGATCTGATCCTGGTGAACTGCTGAACAACGTCCTTATTTAGCTGATACGCCGCCATCATGAGGACTAAAGTGTCATTACGGCCAAACAGAAGCTCGTCTGAGAGCTGACGAATATAATCTAATAAACTGAAAGAGTTTTATATACACTGAAAAACAACCGGTGCAGGATTTACTTTAGCACATTTCACTAATAATTGTGAAATTATGAAACGTAGTATTTTTTTGTTGTAAACCATATTTCCATAATTTTCGTTTAATTTACAACTTGTAAAAATGATTTTTATAGTGTAAAAGACTTTTTAATATTTATGATATAATTGAAAAATAATATTATTTATGATTAATCATATAAAACAATAATGATATATATATGTTTAAAAAGATTGTAAATAAAATATATTTTTATAGTGTGAAAGACTAATATTTATAATATCACTGAAAAATAATATTATTTATAATGATTATCATATAAATATAATGAAATTCAATTTTTATATATATATATATATATACAAACACAATATATTATATTATTACATTTAAATATAAATGTTTATTTTTAATATTGTAAATAAATAATAAATATAAATATTTCGACATATTATTATAATAAATAATTACTATATTATAAAAACATTTTTATAGTAAAAAGTCTTATGTATATCAATGAAAAATATTATAATTATTTATATATTATTCATATTAATAATGATTAATTAAAAATAAAATTTATAATATAAATGTTTATATTTATATATATAATATTATAAAATATATTATTATTTGATTAAATAATATAAATTTTTATTTTTTGTCAATAAAATAATATTAAACAAATATTATTTTGACATTAATTATAAATAATTACTTATTAATTATTATAAAATAGTTATATTTATTATATTAACAATAAATTGTTTATATTTATATATATAATATTCTAAAATATATTATTATTTGATTAATATAAATAATATAATTGTTTATTTTTATCTCATTGTAAATCAAATAATATTAAAAAAATATTATTTTGATCATAATCATTACTGAATGATAATAATATGAATTTGTGTATATATAATAATATAAAATATATTATTTTAACATATTAATTATAAATAATTACTATATTAACCATTATAAAAATTGTTATATATTGAAAATATAATATTTAATTATTATATAATATATATATATATATATTGTTATTTTATTAAATATAAATAATATAAAAATTTTTTGTTTTATTATTGTAAATAAAATAAGTTATAAATATTATTTTGACATATTAACTACTATAAATAATTACTATATTAATCATATTTGCAATAATCCAATTCTGAGGAAAATGAAAGAACCTTTTGCAGTTCGAGCAAACAAAAAGATATTCATAAGTGATATACTTTCTGGTGTGTATTCCATGCTGTAAAAGGTCAAGTGGAGAGCATTGCATTGTGGGATACAGCAGAATGTAGCGTCTGCAGTAGACACTGACCTCGGACCTGCTGCTCCAGGCTCAGGATGACGGCGACGGCCTGGTGCAGGATGAGCAGTTTGGTCTGGGGTTTGTCGCTCTTCAGGTGGAGCTGCACCATGCGGCCCAGCTCCTTGAAGGCCTCGTTGATGTCCCGCACGCGCAGACGCTCACGGGCGTTATTCGCCATCCGCCGCTCCTTCTCCCGCTCCAGCTTCTGCTCCGGCGTCAGGTCCTCGTCGTCGTTGTTGCTGTGGAGCGAAGCGTGGGATTGTGAGGGTTAAAGACACGAAACACTGAGTGACATCAGAGCGCGACGTCACCATATCAGAACTGGACACGTTTATAAAATATAAAAACTCTAAAATTACAGATATTTAAAGTACATGTATAATAGATTAAAAATATATATATAAAATACTAAATATGTCAAGTATGTAAAAAGATGTAAAAGATACAAAAAGTTCTAGATAAATGGAATATAAAAAGTATATAAAAAGATAATGCAAAAAGTACATAAAATTTAAGATAATTTAAGATCAGAAATCACACTTCAGGTTACAAAGTTCGTCTCTTGAAATTTGAATCGAATGAGTCGAATTGGTCATTCCAGGTGGAAACCTATAAACCCTGTCAGGCGTTTATCCTGGAAATGTCTGGGAATGTTGGGATGAATTTGGGAACCAGGACGTGCCCTACTCTCATGTGAGATGAGAAACAGCTAAAATCCGGCTCAAGACCAGAGGAGATGCTGATCAACCCAAATGTGTCTTATCGTTTCAGACTAATTATACATGCTTCGTCAACAATTATGAAGAATTGGTTGTTAAAAGTGATGCAAATGTAAACAAGACTCATATGAGCAGCTGTTGATTATGTGTGTATTATAATAAAACTTTTCTGTAATATTGTTGGGTGTTATTTGAATTAGTTTTTATTTTTATATTTTTAGTATTAATTTTTAAATTCATGTTTGCATTCAAGTTTTAGTTATTTTGTTGTCATTTTTATATTTTTTGTAATGTGTTTATATAGTTTTTATTAGATTTATTTTAGTTTTGCTTTTAGTTATTTTAGTACATCAAAGTATATATATATATATAAATTTTATTTTATTTCAGTTAATGTTTATTGCATTTATTTATTTATTTTTATTTGTATATATAGTTTTTTTTTATTATTAATTTTTAGTTTTATATTTTCAGTATTCATTTTTCAATTCAAGTTTCAGTTATTTTGTTTTCAGTTATTTTTGTTTTATGTTTTTTTTTTTAAAAATGTGTCCATATAGTTTTTAATAATTTTTATTTCAATTTTGGTTTTAGTTATTTTAGTACATCAATAAAATAAAATTAAATAAAATTAAAAAATTAAAATAAAATAAAGAAATTTTGCTTGTGCAACTTGCCAAAATAAAATAATTTGTTTTTTTTATATATCTATTTTAGTGAAAGTTTATTGCATAAAAAGTTTTTTTTAATTTGTCGAAATAGTTTTTTTTTTAGTTTTATATTTTCAGTATTAATTTTTCGATTCAAGTTTTCATTCAAATTTTAGTTATTTTGTTTTCATTATTATACTTAAAAAAAAAAAAGTGTCTATAGTTTTTAATTATTTTTATTTCAGTTTTGGTTTTAGTTATTTTAGTACATCAAAAAAAAAAAAAAAATAAAATATAATAATTTTGCTAAATATGTTTAAGTTTTTTATATATATATTATTTTGTTTCAGTTAATGTTTATTGCATTTAAAGTTTGTTTATATTTTTATATAATTTTTGTTTATTAATTTTTAGTTTTAGTTATTTTAATACATAAAAACAAAACGAAAAAGAGAAATAAATTAATTTTAGTTAACATTTATTTTATTTAAATCATTTATATTTATCAAATGAGATATTAAATACTTGTTTTGATGTGGTTTTCCTGACTGCACGTGTGTGTGTGTGTGTGTGTGTTTCGGGTTGAGTTTTGGTTGGGTTTGTCATCTGTGCGTTTAGCTGCCTCTCAGAACACGCGTCACTTCATCAAAGTCCAGACGGCGTTTGAATGAAGCGATGCTCACGGTACAGTTTACCTAGATCTTGACCTCTCTATAGCTTTCAGATCCTTGTCCATGTCGTCCTTCTTGTTGTCCAGAGATTTGCTGTCCTGTAGATTCTCGTCTCCTTCATCTTCAGATTTGATCTCTGAGCTCACAGACGAGGTGCTCTGACCCTGCAGGCCGCCGGAGAGAGCTGGAGAGCACAAACACAGCGTCAGTGAGGAACATCACCACCGTCACGTCTCCAACCGCGCTCAACATCAACTCAAACATCGTGTTTCCATCCGTTTTATCATTCAGATCACCTGAACATTACGCACACAGTTAAACTTCTGAATTAAAAATGCCGCATGAATCTGACAGCAGTTTGACGGTGTAATCATGTCACTTCAGAGGATATGAGAACAACAGAATATATATATATGTGTGTGTGTTTGAGAAGCAGAGAGTGACGGTGGGAGGATGAATAGAGTTATAGAGTTGGTTCCAGACAGCTGGTCAGACTGGATATGTGAGGAGAGGGAAGACAAAACAAAAGCTCAATTTGGGACGTCTCTCTGCCCAATGTGGCTTGATCTGGTTAAGGCTGGTGAATTTTAACCAGAGCAGAGAGGCTTGTTTCACGCTTCGCTGCTTCCAGGGCTGGCTGGCGATTTGAAACACGTGAGCTTAGATGGGCCGAAGGACCAGCACTTCACAAGACCAGTAAAGTAAAAAGTTTTGGCCTGTACTTGATCTTATGTTATTTCATTAAATTTTCGTAGTACTTGATTAAAAGAGAAATGTTATGATGTAAAAAAACAATATTTTCATTTTCATCTTACTGTTAATAAAAATGGTATTATACATGTCAAACAAGAATAAATAACTAAAATAAAATAAAATAAAATAAAATAAATAAATGTCTAGGCAAATAAACATAAAAAAAATAAAATAAAATAAACTATAAAATAAAATATTTAAAAAATAAAATTAAAATAAAAAAAATTCATAAATCTATAAAATAAAAAATAAAATAAATAAAATAAATAAATAAAATAAATAAAATTATTAATAGGGCTAAATAAATAATAAAAAATAAAATAAAATAAAATAAATATTCATTAAATATCTATGCTAAATAAAATAAATAAAATAAAATATTCATAAATCTTAAATAAAATAAAATAAATAAAATTAAATTAATGTCTAAAATAAATTAAAATATAAAATATAAAAATAATAAAATAAAATAAAAATAAAATAAAAGCCTTTTAAAAATAAAAAAAATATTTCAAATTATTAATAAAAAAAAAAAAAAAAAAACCCCAAGTTAGTAAAAAATAAAACAAAAAACAGGTTCCAAAACAAATAAAGAATAGAGTAGAAAAAATGCCTACAAAAATTAAATTAATTTAAAAAGAAAAAAAAAAAAAAACAATATGAACAACCATAGGATGCCCAATGTACAGGAAGTAAAAAATACGTAAAAAAAAACACCAAAAGACAGGAAAGAAAGAGAAAAACGCATTGTGATTCATTCCTGGATGCCATTCACAAACATCCACGCATTTATAAGTTCTTTTTCACACGCACAAACTCAACTGGCTGGGCCCAAAACCGTGTGCCAAGCTCCGTTCGGAGAAGCTCCGCTTTTAAACCAGCCTGGAGTTTTACGCCGCACTTCCTAGGCATATACCCTTTACATCATATTTAAATATGGCACACGGTTTAATGCACTCATAATTGTTCACACATCTGGGGGCCGGCCAGCGGACGCGGGAAACGGGAAATCAACGCTGTCTGAGCTGCCAAGTTTGGATCATATAGTATTTTAAATGAGTCTTTCTGTGCACCAAGGATATTTGATCAAAATGTAAAATTTTTAAATATTTTACAATTAAACAGCTGTTTCTGTGAATTATAGTAAGTGTTTTATATCCAGTGATCAAAGCTGAATTTCAGCATCATTACTCCAGTCTTCAGTCACATGATCCTTCAAATCACTCTATATTGATTTGCTCCTTCGGCAAATTATCTCTAATTAAATTAAAAACTTCATTTTTAGCATTTGTATATATATAAATCACCATATCTTTCCCCTTAAAACAGAAATCCCTGATATTTCCATGTTTACCGTGGAATACGCTATACGTGCATCTGTTTTGTGAAGATCTCTAAAATGGCGGCAGATGGAGGGAGGGAGGGCGGTTGGCATTGTGCCCGTTCTGTGCCCACACTGTGCCAGCCTGTGTGTGTGTGTGTGTGTGTCTCACCCCTGTACGGATCGGGCTGGCTGAGGTCGGGGGAAGTGCCCGACTGCCTGCTGCACCGAACCTGATTGGCCACCTGGGGTGACCGCTCCTCAAACCCACACCTCCCGATGACCCCCCCCTGGACCCACCAGAGAGAGACGTTACAAGCATCTAAAATTCAAATCCGTTCATTCAAATGCATATAAAATCATCAAGATCACTCAGTCTGCTGCACACGGGCCTTGCAGTTCAATCCGCTCATTACCGGCCAACAGAGGGCGCCGTACGCCTTCACAACAGACCAACCAGAACACACCTCCATTTTACATCCGCAGTCTCTCTTTGGCTTTTGTTTACAATAGCAACACTCTCACTGTTTCTGTAGTATGCACTATATATATTCTGCACAGTATGCTGATTTTCCACATGCATGGAAACAACCAAATACATTTCCAAAAACAAGCAGTATATAACAGAAGAATAATGCATCCCATAATGCAATGCACTCAATGTGCCATTTCCAGTGGTTTTGGTTAAATTAAATTTGATTTGTAATAAATAAAAGCTTTTTTTTTTTAAATTCATATTTAAAATAATAAATAAATAATATATATATATATATATATATATATATATATATATATATAATAATATATATTTAAGATCAAGAAGAACAAAAACATTACAATAAAAGATAAAACATTAAATTGTTTATTAGTTACATATTTGACACTATTATTTTTTTTATAAATAATTTTAGAAATAACATTATTATAATAATTAAAAAAATAACATTACTATTTTAAATACAAAACATATTATTTAATTACTTTTAAATAATGTTTTAATAAATATTGAATAATAATAAAAATACATACAAAAACTAAATAAGTGTCAAGAAAATATATGACATTACCATTAGTATTTATAATAATATTATAATTACATTATTATAATAATTAAAAAATAACATACTATTTATAAATATGAAACATATTTTAATTATTTTTAATAATACATTTTAATAAATATTGAAAATATTAATAAAAATACATACAAAACTAAATAAGTGCCAAAAAGTATGACAATACCATTATTTTTAAAAATTATAATGATAAAATATTACTTATATTGATATTATATTATAAAATTTAAAAATATCATATTATAAACAAAATATTTTAAATATTTTCACATTTTTATATATCTATATATATATATATATATATATATATAAAATAATAATAAAATACATAAAACATTAAATAAGTGTCAATATTTTATTATAAATACAAAACATATTTTATTTTTTTAATATATTTTTTAAATAATATGAAAATAATAATAAAAATACATACAAAAACTAAATGAGTGTCAAGAAAGTATGACATTACCATTATTATTTATAGATAATAAATGTTATAAATAACATTATTATTATTAATAATATAAAAATTATATTAATTATATTAATATAAAATTAATAAAATAACATTACTCTTATAACAAAATTTTAAATAATAATTGTTTTAATAAATATTTAAAATAATAATAAAAATACATACAAAAACTAAAGAAAGAGGCAAATACAAACAAAATAATAAAATAAAAATATTTAATTTTTTTTAAATAAAAAATAAAAATAATGTTAATCCTAAAAAGAACAAACAAACAAACAAACAACAACAACAAAATGTTTTTAAATATCTCTGGTTCATTCATCACACTGGATGGAGGGTCAGGTTGCATTGTGGGATTGAGTGTTTCGCACAGCATGATTTTTGTACTGTATACGGCACATTTGACCAAAAATACACAGAAAATCCACATATACACACACAGCACTCACACTACACACACTACTCTCTGAACACAACCAAACTCTCTCTCTCTCTCTCTCTCTCTTGTTCTCTCCATCCTCCTAATCTTTCTTCTTTCTCTGTTGGTGAAAACACTGTGAATTTATTCAGGCAGGTAAAATCCAAAGTAATGTCCCATGGTGCCGAGCGCAGAGCGGGCTGAGTCTGATCCATCTGTCTGCCATCACGTTCGCCAACACAACTGACAATTATCTTAATGCCCATATGCTTAATTGTGGGCTCCCTAATTCCCTGGATAATACACACATCCAGCAGGAATTGTGATTTGGCACAAGTTTCCCTCTCTCCGAGTCGCTCTGTTTTTGTTTTAAGGACACAATCTGAGAACCTGCGCAGTTTCTCTCTCTCGCTGTAATTCCGGTTAATCCGATGACAGTGTGGCGCGGGGACGCTTTTGTCTCCCGGTGGCTTGATGCAAATATCAGGAAATGTCGCCGAAAGACGGAAGAAGAAAGCTGGTGCTATTTTAGTTTTATTAGTATTCTGAATTAGTTTTATTTTTTCACTTTAGTTTTCATGTTTTTTGTCATTTTATTAGTTTTGGGTTTTTTAAAAACATTGCTATTTAGGTTTCATTTATTTTTATTTTACTTTTAGCTTTATTTACATTTTATTTTAGTGCTTCAACTTTAACTTATTTCAGTTTATTGCTAAGGCAACATTTTTTTTTTAAACTAAGAGGTTTTTCAATTAATATTTATATTTTATTCCAGCTTTATTTGTACGCTCCCATCACATATGTTAGGGATCATCATAAAATTAGCATCACTCAAAAACGTAAACAATCAAAATTTTTCCCGTAGAATATTTTTGTGATACCAAATTCAAATTTGGAACACGACTTGGTTAGATGTACGGCTTTGATTTTTATATTTAAATATATATTTTGTATAAAATAAAAATATTTAGTTCAGTACTTTGTACTGAAGGTAACCTAAAAAAAAGTTTACACTTTTTTTGTTTCACTTCTGCAATAATCTGTTGAGTTTCCTCTTTAAAAAGAGACCAACCTGAATTAAAACCATTTAATTTCACTCAAAACGGGCAGTTCACAGGTTAATAAAGGGTCTTATATTGAAATATTAATGTAAATTAAGCGCCTGATAAAACGATACGCCAGTGAAAGAGAGAAACGGACGAGAGTTTCTGGATTGCATGTTCTGCAGATTTAAACATGGTGAAATATGTTAAACAAAGCAGAAAATACTAGAAAACACTGTCAAAATAATTCATAAGCAAACATGCATGTGCTGGAGGATTGAGAGAATGAAGGAAGATTCAATTCTGTGGAGATTTCTGTATTTCTGTGGGACTTTTTGTTTCATTTGAATCGATAAAAAAAAAATAAAAATCCATCAACATTCACTGAAACTTCTTTCAAGAAGCACAAAATGAGATGTTTATCATATCAAGCTCCTAAAAGAAAAAAAAGTCCATAAAAATATACATATCAGCGTTATTTTGGTATAATTTATAGTATATAATTTAGTTAGCAATAACAACACTGGCTCATAAACACTTACTATTATTATTTAATTCTTCATTATCATGTTTTCCGTCTCCTTTTGTGTCCTGTGAGAAACACAGTCATGTTTAGGAGTAAATGATGACAGGATGTTCGTTTGTGGCCGAACGATCCCTTAAAAGTGATTGTGGGAAACTAATTCTCCTGGAGTTCCTGCAGTCTCTCAGTCTTGTAGTTAATTAGGGGTTAGTCGTTAACCGAGACCTTAGAAGACTGATGGTGTTTATTTGCCACAGAGCTCTTTTGTGAAGCTGTGTGTGTGTGTGTGTGTGTGTGAGGAGAGAGATGAGGACCAGACGTCTTACTGACAGCAGCTTTCAACACACACACATACACACACACACACACACACTGAATGGTTAAGAATATGAAAATCAGCCGCATGGAAAATGGCACCAGAACACAGAAACTGTTTTTAAGTGTTTATCTGTTGTAACAGACTTGGATCTTAACGTATAACTCTTTAAATGCCATATCAGACTTTATCCTTAAAGTTTTTTTTTAAAAAGCACTTTTATTTTGAAAAAATTCATTGTGGTTCTATATAGAACTCTTGGTTCTTGACTCAAATTTAAAGAAGTCTTTATTCCAAAAATGTTCTATATAAGGAGAAATGTTTAATGGGTTATATTTTTTTCTAGTGATAAAGTATGTTTACGAGCTGTTTAATTCATAACATTCAATTCTAATTAATTAAAATGATTAAAACATGATATTTTACAAAATAATTTGGACTCAAAAATTGCTAGAAAATCAAAGCCGAATGTTCCAAATTTGAAGTTGATATCAGCAAAATTGGTAAAACAATGTCCAGCTTCAAAACACTTCTCGAAACCTAATGAAACCTAATTTATGATGATTACTAAAGTATCTGGCAATAAAAATGCCTCAAATTTAAATCTATAAAACGATTGAACTCCTAAAAGGTCCAATATATGAAGCACCTGACGGAACCCTGTAAGATTCCATATAGAACCTTAAAGAAGTACAAAAGCAACATTTAAGGAAACTAAACTGTCCTGATTATGACATCACAGCCATGAGCTCATTAACATATGACCGCCCACACTGACGCATCAGCACCCAAACCAGCCCTGATGAACAGTTTGAACTACAACTGTCCAATCACAGCTCATTTACATAAAAAAGCAGAATCGGGTGGAAAAATATGAAACTTTGGTTTACATCATATGTGGATTTGAATGAAAAAATATGGCCTCCTTTAAAAGAGATCTGGAAAAAAACTCTGGAAAGAGGTTCTTCCAAGGTGGTCCATGAACGCCAGACCCGGTTTTACCAAATTCCTCTGAACTACAAAAAAACAGGCCAAAATCACAGAGCACCTTCAAAGCGAGAGAGGAAATTGCTTCCTGGTGACTTATTGAATTAAGATGCTTTATTTCTACACGGACGCACACCGATTCAAACTGGAATCTGGAAACATCTACTCCTTCTTTATCATAGATAATTCAGAAAAATAGTGCAAACTGAAAAATGATGTTCTTTCTCAGTGTTGTTGTCTAATAAATCAAGAATGAAAACTCTCTCTTATGTATGCAAATATATTTATATACATTTGAAATCAAATTTGTGAAAAAACGAAATGCATGCTGAATTGTGTGATTTGCGGGTTTATGTGTGTGTGTGATTTCAAGGTTAGCGGCCAAATACAATATCCATCCATCACGGCCAAACAATAGAGTGACAGGGTTATCGTCCTAAAAATAAACCAAACAAAAGCTGGAACAAGAAGAAAAGCCCCAGTGAGAAGGAAACATGCAGGAAATGCACCGCGGCTCACGATCACGTTACTCTGAATGGCTGGAACAAACGAACTTCCTCTGAGAGATGGAGGGACGGCTGATGAGGCGGATTTTAAACACAATACTGTATTTAGCGCCCGTGTCGTGACCCGGAAATGAAGAGGTCACAGGGGTCACGGGCCGGATGAAGGGCGGCAGGGTCACAGAGACGGAAACTCGGTTTAAACGATCAGATCAAACACTCAAACCCTGTCAGAGAAACTGCAAAAAATATTCTGCTTAAAATAAAAATATTGAGGAAAAAATCTAATAAATATACAAAAAGTCATAAAAAATATTGCAGAAAAATAAAATAAAAATAATACAAATATTACAAATAAAACAAATAATAAAAATATTAAAGATAAAAATAGAACAAAAAAAAACAAATAAAAATATTAAAGATAAGATCAAATAAAGAAATAAAAAATACAAATATTAAAGAAAAAATATTACAGAAAATAAAATAATAAAATATTACAAAAATATAAAGAATAGATCAAATACACAATAAATAATAAAAAAATTCAAGACAATATATTAAAGAAAAATTAAAATAAAGCAATAAAAATATTACGAATAAAAACAAATAACAAAAATATTAAAGATAAAAATGAAACAATAAAGAATACAAAAAACAATGATTAAATAAATAAAATATATATATATATATACTTAAATAAAATATTTCAAATAAAAATAAGCAAAACATAATACAAATAATATAATAAATAATAAAAATAAGAAGGTTGTTACACGCTTAATCGACTATCTTTGTCATTCCTAACTGAAAATGTGAAGATCTACTCCAGTGATGGTAGAAATGATTCATAAATGAGTCAAAATATGTGTGTGTGTGTGTGTCATTGACACTGATCTCTGCTGTCTGTCAGTGCGACTGTTTTTCCCAGACAAACTCTCAGCATTTCTTTCCCATGACTTCATGAATCCACACACACACACACACACACACACACACACACACACACACACACACACACACACAGCTGTTCTCTGGCAGAAAGACACACAGCTCTGGTTTGCATGTCTTTTCACATGTTTACAGGTTTACATATTTTCACGAAATAAATAATTTTATTATTATTAAATTAACACACTTCACACTTCTCACAGAAGCTGTTTTTCAATTTAGAACTTCAAATTAAGCTTTTAAGCCATTAATGTATGTACAATTTAAATGCTTTTTTTTAATGTCATGTGAGCGAAACGTTTCTGAATAAACTGCGATTTGCCTACCTTTTGCCATTTGGGATAGTGTGCAGAATTTATGTTTTTGTTTCTATATAAATATAGTCCCGCTAAAAGTTGCTTTTGCCCTCTACACCGTCATTACATCACGTGACCATTTTGAGAAACATTTCTATACGTTTCTGATGGTTATGAGCAGCAGATATGGATCTGCAGCACTAGGGGGCGCTGGAGAGCCACTAAACACACTGTATGAATGTGTGTGTTGTGGAAAAGTGTGATGACAAAGCGCGCTCTGTAAGGGCTGCGTTTCCACGGCGATGGGAGAGGCGCGTCTGAGCAGCGAATAGTGCGTCTTTGTGAGTCCCACACACACACACACACACACACACGGCGTAATTACGTGCTGTTTCCTGTGTTGTAGTCATGGCTGGCTGTTTGTATGTCTCTGTGGCCCAAAACACCATTTTCTCAGGCTGAGAAAAACCACGGCGGGCCACTGCAGCTTTACTCGCAGTTATAAACCTCACCTGAGTCTCCTAAAGGAAAAGAATCAGCCTTAAACTTGTTTAGAGGGCAAATACAACACTAGCAGGAAGGAAAAATCTTAATGACTCACTGAAATTAAATGGAAGCTGTAAACATACTAACGTCTCAAAATCATCTCTCATGATCTGAGCTGCTCCACATTTGATTTATATTTCTCATTTGAGTCTATTTATCCAAAGGAATCTGAGGAGAATCATCTGAGAACTGAGAGTGAATCTTTATGTTCATTATCTGACATGCTGCTGAATACGGCTCATAACATACATCATTATCACTAGAAAATTTTTAAATAAACATGAAAGTATTATGCAATCTAAGACATTTCTTTTTATAAAGAACCTTTTTGGCATTAAGAGTTCTGTAAAATTGAGTCTAGAACCCTCGAGTTCTATGTAGAACCACATTGAACCTTTTTGGCATAAATTGAGAACCCTAGAGAGTTGGCATAAAGATAGAACCCCTATATTGAACCTTTTTGGCATAAAGGTTCTTAAAACTAGAACCCAAGATATCGAACCACATTGAAGTTTTGGCATAAAAAATTGAGTCTAGAAAGAGTTCTGTATCGAACCACATTGAAGCTTTTTGGCATAAAGAGTTCTTTAAAATTGAGTCTAGAACCCTAGAGTTCTATATAGAACCACATTGAAGCTTTTTGGCATAAGAGTAAAACTGAGTCTTAGAGTTCTATATAGAACCACATTGAACCTTTTTGGCATAAAGAGTTCTGTAAAACTGAGTCTAGAACCCTAGAGTTCTATATAGAACCACATTGAACCTTTTTGGCATAAAGAGTTCTGTAAAACTGAGTCTAGAACCCTAGAGTTCTATATAGAACCACATTGAACCTTTTTGGCATAAAGAGTTCTGTAAAACTGAGTCTAGAACCCTGTATCGAACCACATTGAACATAAGAGTTCTGTAAAACTGAGTCTAGAACGCAAGAGTTCTGTATCGAACCACATTGAACCTTTTTGGCATAAAGAGTTCTTTAAAATTGAGTCGAGAACCCTAGAGTTTTGTATTGAACCACACTGAAGCTTTTTTCTAAAAGTGTAGCTACAAGATGAAAACATGACAGCAAACGTGCAAAGTTAATATCCAGTATTTCTGTGAATAAAACCTCTTTTTCATACAGTAAAAGCACCAAAACCCCTCAGATCAGATCTGAACTCGTGTTTCATCGCTGCATGTTTATTGTTTTCACATCTCTTCTGAGTGCTAAACTCTCTCTCACACACTCTGTAAGCGTATCAGGCGTTTAGAGGCCCGTGGATCTGATGGCTTTGAGCACAATCAACCCTCGACAGAAGATTTACTGCAGCTCAGTCTCTCTTTATCCTGAAGGGAGACGCTTTTAAGTGCTATTACTGTGTGTTTAAAGCTCTAATGCCTCAATCTCTGCATCTCCTGCAGAAGATCGGGCCGTTTGACCCGCTTAGAGGAACGTTCAGGCTCTCGGTGTGTGTTCAGAAGTGCAGTTCAGATTACTGGAGCATAACTCAACTACTGACAGACGGACTGAGTGTGTTTCTCTTTGAACCCTGGATTAAACAGCAAGTTAGAGCATCTTTAACCTGCAAGTGCAATCTCCAAGTGTTTCCTACAGACAGTCAGTATGCGATGATAAACAGTAGTCACATGACCTCACCTCCATTATGATGCATGTTTAATTCATTAATTTATTACATCAGAAATATGTAGTTTTTACTACAAAAACAGCATTTTTGTCTTTAAAATATCTAAAAAACACTGAAACGAGATAAATGTACTTGAGAAGCAGAAGTATGAAAACTTGTTTTCATACTTCGTTTTCAAGTGTATTTTGTTTTACTGTAATGGCAGATAATTTAAACTTGTTTATACTTAAAACATGATTGCAGTAAGACAAAATACACTCGTATTAAAGATACCTGCTATAAACAAAATTGAATATCTTGTGCAGTGTTGCTTCTCAAGTAAATTGATCTTGTTTTAAGGAATTTTAGACATTTTAATAGGAAAACAACTTAAAAAGGACAGTCTTTTTGTCTTGTTTTCCAGTACAAATATCTAAAGATTCTTAAATCAAGATACATTTACTGGAGAAGCAAAATGACTGAAGATATTAAGTTATGTTTTATGAGAAATCAACCAAAATGAAGTGAGTTTATGCTTAAAACAAGAACAAATATCTACAAATGGGGTTAAAAAAAAATCAACTTCATTCAAAGGGAAAACAAGATGATTTTTATGACACATTGTTCAGAAAACAGGACTTAACATCTTAAATCATTTTGCTTCTCAGATAAATGTGTCTTTATTTATCAATGTTTAGATATATGTAATGGAAAACAAGACAAAAATACAAATCGTTTTTGAAACCAATTGTTTTTGATGTGCAATAATTTCAGGAATAAAATCATCCTTCATAATAATAGAGAAGAAAAATATGAAGGATTAAGAACAAACTTGACAGAACTCCAAACTCAAACCAATGCATCAATCATAACCCAAACATGCTGCTTTATTTTTCATGTCATATTGGAAATAGAAGGTCAAATTGCTCTGGTTGCTGCTCATCTAAGCATACTAAAAATCCACATACTGAACAGCCATTTTGTGTAACGTTCTCAGTGTGTTTGTTTGTTAGTCGTCTCCTCTCATCATGTGAGCACCTGTTTTCAGCATGACCTCAGCTCTCTGACCGCTCACTTCAGCCTCACAGAACAACAGAGCAGCAAATCTGATCCAGCTGTTCCTCCAGCACTGTTTCAAACCAAAATTACTGTTCTTAAAGCCACAGTCCACACATTTACTGCATCATCTACACATTTAGCTTCAGAGTGTCGCATTCATTCAAAAAGAGCAGCATGAACATTCAGCTAAATATCTTCTTTTGTTTTTCAAAGAAGGAAAAATGTTGTACGGGTTTGGAACAATATGAGGGTGAGTATGTGACGACAGAACAGGGTTTCATTATGTAAATAATAGTTGCCAAGACAAAATTTCTCATTTTAGTTTTGACTAAAATAACTAAAATTAAAAACTAAAGCTATAAAGATGAGAAAAACACAACAAAATTACTAAAACATTAACTATTAAAAACAAATTTTAATATCTTATGCAGTGTTGCTTCTCAAGTAAACGGATCTTGTTTTAAATAAAAAATAAATAACTGAAATAAAATACAACTTAAACTTGCCAAGGCAACATTTGAAGGACGAAAACACACAACAAATAAATTAAAGAAAAAAGATCATTTTGTCGCATTATTTTAGTATTAATGATATACTATATTAACAAAAATAGTATATCAGTGATACTAAAATGCAACAAAATGATCATTTTTGGGTGAACTCTTCCTTTAAGGAAACTAATCAGTCTTTGAGGTGTAAATGCATTAAAAATCCAATGCCATTACAGCACAAACACACACACAGTTGAAAGTGAATAAATAAACAGCAGCGTCACTAAGACATTGAGCAGAGATTCAGGACCTTGTCAACAGCAGAGCTCGTCTAATAAAATGCCTGAGCAAACCCACTCCTGCATTTATTCATTTATGTCATTAAAAACAGCTCGTTAACACTGGAAATATGCACACACGGAGCGCGCTCACCCGTCTCAACCAAACACAACTTTAAAAAGAGCAAACAACTCCATTACATTTTGCTTATATGAGAGCCACTTTTTAGACTAAAAAATACAACAATTTAGTAACTTAATTTTTACATTTTCTGAAGAAAACGTGCAACATGCGTTCCTGAGCAAAACATTCATTCTCAATAATTCAGTGGGACAATTTTTATGCAATTCATGTTCTGATGACTACATAAAAACATATGAGTGCATCAGTTTCGTTTGTGTATAAATGTGCATGTAATAAGAGAACACAATCCTTCACAGTGTGTGTGTGTGTGTGTGTGTGTGTAGTACGAGCATTATATCTTCTTTTCTTCATGTATTCTCTTTCTGTGCTTTATTCTCTCCAGCTGTCTGAAGCTTTATGGATTGTTTCAAGTCTTAAAAAAAAGTCTTAAATATGGAAAATATTACCAGCATCTTCCTTGATGTTTTGAAGTCTTTTCCTCCCCCTCTTTCTGTCTCTCGCTCTGATATTTCCTGTCTTTAGTCCTGCGCTGCTCATAAGTCACAGTCAGAAGAGAGTCAACACCGCTAACCTGACCTGATAATACTTGAACATTACAGGAGCTCATCAGTGACCTCATGCACACTGCATTGAGAATGATTTTTAATGCAACTGATGCAAAGATTCTGAGCAGATTGGTTTTAAACTTTTGCATTGACATCATCGCTCAACGGGAAGTGGCTCCAGGCCATCCGTCCTGAGAGAGGTCAAAGCAGGGCTCGAGCATTTACCTCGCATTTGTGACTAAAAATAGATGCAAACAGTAAATTGTATTTTAAATAGGAAAAAGTAGGTCCAAGGCTTTTAAAAGCCTTAAATTCAGTTATACGTATCTTAAAAGTCTTAAAATGCCTGTATTATGCTATTTTAAAGGCTTATAATTTCGTTTTGAGGCTCTTACAACAGGTTTACATGCATCCAAGGTCAAAAAATACTTTAATTTTCTGCAGCATCTGCTCTTTTCTTACAGCGTCTGAAACGGTTCGTTCAAGGATTCAGTCTCTCTAAACTCCTCCTTTCTGAGAGCTGCTCTGCTCTGATTGGTCAGATGGCCCTGTCTGTTGTGACTGGTCAGAAACCAAACGCTCATTATCATATCTGAATCTCAGCTCCTGATTCACAGTGATACGAACAGTAACGATGGTGTCGGTTTTACAGTATCAATCTCATCAAAGTGGATTTGCTTTGGCAGCAGAAAACAGCATCTTCTCAACATGAACAACACAAATCAAACTTGTCTAGTCTCAGATACAACTACAGTGTTTGAGGGAGGGGCAAAGCAGATGTTGTTCGTGGGCCGCCAATAAAGAAAGTAAGCCCTGCACAGGTCAGAGGCTCTTACCATGAGCGAGTGTCTGTTGGACGGCAGCAGTCCTGAGCTGTATCCGGCGCTCAGGCCGCCCATGGCCCCGTTGTGCGAGTGGGATGGAGTAATCAATCCGTGCATGTCCGCATGACCTCCGGGCATCGCCGTGGACGGACCCACCGCATGACTCCGCAACACATGGATTGCATCGTCGAGACGCTCCAATCTGTCCTCGATACGACTTTGCTGCAGGATGACAGAATAAATGCACAGATACATCTTTACTTGCTTGCTTTCATCATTACTATCGATTCATTTTCTTGTACTACTTTCATAGGCATGCATGTGAACATTTCTGTACTGTATATGTCTTCTGTAAAGCAACTATGGTGTTTTGGCAAACATCATGGTAAATTTGAAGCCTGTATGATTTCCTAAAGGCTGAACAGAGTTTGATTTTGTGTCAGTATCTCTTACCAACGAGTGCAGCGGCGGCTCGTAACTGGGGGACGAAGCTCCCTGACCGTTTCTGGACCAGACGGCTGTACTGGCAGCTAGAGGGACGAAATTAACCACATCATCAGTGTGAACAATAATATTTGTGAACATCTTGATTACTCAAACAGATTTATTTATTTATTTGTGTAGCACTTTATACATAAAATGCAGCTCAAAGGGCTTCATAAGATAAAGTACAAACATTAAAATCAAAAACACACAACAGTGATAATGCGATTGGAAATGTCAACACAATATCAATAAATACTGATATCAATATACTCAAAAGCAGATATGTCACGACTCTACTTTTAAAAACATGAATGCTTGTAGCTGGTCTAACTTTGCTGTCCTC